>BJFM01000876.1:0-28402 GCA_016586285.1 Arothron firmamentum
ACGCCCAGGTATTTGTATTCCTCCACGATCTTAATGTCCAAACCCTGGATGTTCAGGGGTGCAGCGTGAGAAGCCTTTCTACCAAAGTCGATCACCATCATAAAGCAATCTATTGTGTTATGTAACCTGGTATTACTACTGCCTAAATACAGAATGGAGGGTGACTGGTGTAATCCCTGGTTCTCTGATAACAGAGTGAAGTGTTTTACTATGGGAAATCGCCCTGGGCGTGACCTACTACGGAAGTTCCAATGACATTAAATCTGTCAGGGATAGACTGGTCGAGCCATATTCGGGACCCCGCCCCCTCTTGATACCATGGCCGACCACCCCTCTTTACTTATTCTGAGCTGGTTTCTTCTCATGCCATGCAAAGAGGGAAGTGTTGGTGAAACACCTCACTCACTGTTATCAAAGAACCAGGGATTACAACAGTAACCCTCCATTATTTTTCCGACTTTGTTTTTGTCAGCCACCCCTGCCTCCAAAAGAGCATGAGACAGTGACTGATGAACCACATCAAGTCTATAAAAGTGCACAAATGTGTAAGGTATAGCCCAGCTTGCCACAGTGCAAATGTCCTGGACTGACACCCGTCTGAATAAAGCCCACGATGAGGCCTTGCTCCTGGTGGAGTGGGCACCCTTACATCTGTAAGCGAGAGAAATGGCCTCCACAATCCAATGTGACAGCCTTTGATGGGACAAAGGCATACTGTTATGTTTTCAAGTGCAGACATGGAGGCGATAGAACAAATAAAACCAAATTGGCTGAAAAGAACAGATGAGAGAACAAAAAGTGCCTCAACAGAGGAATAAAAGATAAACTCAATTCCACGCAGGAAAATCACAGAAACCTCACTGGGGAAAACGTGGTGATCTCAAGAAAGGAAAAGGAGGAAAATTCTTAAAATATTGCACAACTAAGCAAACCTTTAAAAATCAGTCTCAGTACCACTCTGCGGACAAAAACGATCCAATGCTGGCAAATAGGTGCCGTTGCCATACATACCCAACTGATGGCAATATGCTGCAGGTGTTCCAGTCACCAGCGATGATCAAATCAACCACGCTCCCTAGTAGGGAAAAAATAAAAAAGACAAGCACAGCAAAAAAATCACAGAAAGCACAAGAACAAGTAGCCCAGGAACCAAACAGCTAATCAGTTTTTCTTAATCCAGCTGTCCTCTCATTATGCACACTCAGAGCCTGAACTGGGCATAGGGTGTGAAGCCGTCTGTCCTCCTCTGACAAAAATGGCAAAGGATGAAAAGCCAGCTTTTCCAGAGTGGGACACCTGTAAGAGGACTCCATTACCTTAGGAACAAATGCTGGCTTAGGCCGCAGACAAGCGGATGGACTGACAAAGCCTGTGGGATGCTCACTTGCTTTGTATTGGTCAAAGCTATCAGCAAAGCCATTTTAATAGAAAGAACTTTCAACTCTACCACCTCAGTTGGCTCAAACGGTTGGCTAGATAGCACAATGGCACAAGTGGTCTGGACACTGAAAGTTTGTGGTGGGCCCCTTTCATGAATTGACACACCAAAGAGTGTTGCGTGGTCCGAGACTAGTCACTGATGAAGTCAGATCAGGTCCTGTCTGTTAGGGTCCGGCTTACCAGCACCCTCTTCTGTGGAGCACACTCCTCTGTTCTCCCCTTAGATGGCGCTGTTCTCCTGGCTCAAGCAATGGCTGTGCACCTGTTGTGAACTGGTTCATCAGAGGCTGATTTAGGGACGCTGCCAGCCGGTCCTCGTCACTGGATTGTTGTTCCTACTCACCTGAAGCGTGGTTGCCACACTCCTAGCTAAGAAGTCTGAGTTCTGGTCTCTGGACAACCTGCAGAGAGCTTCCCCGTGAAGAGTTGGATTTGTCATGATTGTTGCATCTACTGTTTCTCCTCCATCAGGAGTGTTTTCCTTTTCCTTTTTTGTACGCCCAATAAAGGGTTGTTTTTGGTTCAGTGAGCTGCCTTGTGTCTGCGTCTGGGTCCTAAACAAACTTAACAGAACGATTCAGCCATGATGGACCCAGCTGATAGACTCCACGCTCCCCCCAGCCAGTCTTCCGTGCTTGGTCCGTACGATCAGGTGATCAGGAGTTTAAAGGAAAACTCAGCAAGGACGGCTCAACAATCTCCGATTTGGCGCAGATTTCCAGAATGACCAGCCCCGTGCCCCTGCCCGCTCCTGCTGACACTGGCGCCAGATTCAATTTTTCCTGCTGGACTTCCATAGCGGCAGCGCACCGGAGTGCAGGTGAGGAGAGTTTACCTGCGCGCATGACGGATTTCCTCCCACGGGACACATTTGATGTGCTCTCCTGCCTGGAGAGACTAAAGACTCGGGCTAGGTTGCCCCCAATCCCAACGGTTCCACCACAAGCTTCACCCTTGTTGAACCTCACTGCCACTCACCTGCATAAGTCAGGATCTTTTTCTCAAACACCTCCTCAAAGGACTCCTGCTGTTGTCTCCCCACTTCCTGCTTATCCCAGACCGACTTGCTCCTCTTGGTTTTTCTGGTCCAGTGCCTGGGCAAATGGGGCCCAGTACTGGTGATTCGGATATCTCTCCAGGTCCAGACATAAGCACTGTCATCTCCTGCCACA
This sequence comes from Arothron firmamentum, assembly GCA_016586285.1. Taxonomy (NCBI): domain Eukaryota; kingdom Metazoa; phylum Chordata; class Actinopteri; order Tetraodontiformes; family Tetraodontidae; genus Arothron; species Arothron firmamentum. Next base: position 2,613 of record BJFM01000876.1, read on the forward strand.
CCCACGCTGGCCCTGAGGACAGTGCTGACGCCGACGCTCACGTATGTTCCCGCACCAGCTGGCTGGTCCCAACCGCCGCGGTGCGCCCGCACTGGCCCCGAGGACAGTGCTGACGCCGACGCTCACGCTGGCCCCGAGGACAGCGCTGATGCCCACACCGGTCCCCAGGACAATGTCAAAGCCCACGCTGGCTCTGACAGTGGCGCTGATGACCTTGCCAGTTCCGACCAAAGCTGCGACCCCAGCCGCCAAGGCTGTGTTTCCGGCAGCCCAGCCTCCGACCCCTGCAGCTAAAGCTGCTCCCAAACCCTTGGCCAAGGCTGTCCTTGAGGAAGCAGAAGTGGTCTCTGAGCCCGTGGTTAACACTGTCCCTGCTGGAGCTGAAGCCATCTTCAAGGCTGGAGCCACAGTCGTCTCTGCAGAAGCTGAAGGCACCTCCGATGCCGTCGCCACAGCCGTCTCTGCAGAGGCTGAAGGTGCCTCTGAGGCCAGAGTCTCAGCCGTCCCCACAGAAGCTGAAGACGCCTCCAAGGCCGGAGCCTCAGCCATCCCTGCAGAAGCTGAAGCTGCCTCTGAGTTTGTCGCCAAAGCTGTTCCAGAGCCCCAAGCGGCAACCACCCCGAAGGAGACTAGTCCTGTCCTTGCACCAGCTGTTTCCGCCACTGTTCTCACACCAGCTGGATTTGCTCCTGTTCCTGCAGCAGCTGGCCCTGCTCCTGCTCCACCAAGTTCTGTTCCTGTGTCTGCACCAGCTGGATATGCTGCTGCCCCAGAATCCCAGGCCAAGGTTGTCACGGATGCTGCTCCCGAGCTTGTGGCTGGGGCTGACCTGGAGCAGACTAAAGCTGCCTCAGTGGAAGCTAGGTCTGAGGTGGTCCCTTCATCTGACACCCTTCCTCCCACCCTGGATGATGGACACTGGGCCGTCCAGAGAGACCGGTTAGGGCGCCAGGAGGCGCCCGTTGAAGGAGGGGTAGTGTTAGGGTCCAGCTTGCCGGCTCCCTCTTGTGTGTGGCGTGTGTCCTCTGTTCTCCCCTTAGAGGACGTCGGTTCCCAGGCTCCTGCTTTGGCTGCGCACCTGTCACCGATGAGCTCATCAGCAGTGGATTTAAGGACGCTGTCAGCTGGTCCTTGTTGCTGGATCGTTGTTCCTGTTCCTGTTCCTACCTTACCTGCAGAGTGGTACCAGAGCCTCAACTAGTTTTCTGTGTAATTATTAAAGTAATTAAGTAATTAATTACTGTCCGATTCTTTCTCTCTGTTCGTGCTGCAGTTGGCACACTGGTGATACCGGTACTTGTTATTTTGTGCACCCTATCGCTGGTGTCACGGGGGTTGGATTGCACCATTTGGTGGTGGTGGCCTGCTCGCATGCGATTGATCTGCTGGCACACTGCCCCCCCTGTCATCAGTGAGACTGAGCTCTGCCGCTGGTATGTACTTGCGCCTTCACTCTGCAGGAAAATTTCTAAACTATATGTTAAGCATGTGATATATGTTAATTCTAGTGCTTGTACGTTCTCTTAGAGCAGGGGTGTCAAACCGGTTCCACAAAGGGCCGTGTGACTGCAGGTTTTGGTTCCAACGAAACAAGAGCACACCAGACTAAAGTTGTCAGGGTTCTGGTGTTTCAGGGGTTCTTGTGTTGTTTTTCTCTTTTCTCCACCAAGGGACGTGGCGAGCCTGGACGTTGCCGAGGACAGACACAGCTGATGCCAATGATCATCTAGCGATCCACTTAAGGCCTCAGCACCTGCTCCTTGGCGTCGGATTGTCTTGCATCGCAAGTGGTGACTTACCTGTGCAGACTTAGGAATTTTACTGAGCCTCAGTTGCTCTTTCCTCACGGCTCTTCTCTCTTCCCAAGGCTCACCACGGACCCCGCTGTGTGGATTTCCTGAACTCCCCTCTCGGTAGGACTCTCGCAGAGGTGTTTCTCCGCACGAGACCGGATCGCCCTGCTCACCGTTGTTTCCTCCTGCTCCCCTTCAAGGAGTGTTTTCATTTATCGTTTGTTTGCTCGCCCAATAAAGGGTAGATTTTTGTTCATTCAGCTGTGGACTTTTGCTTTTGGGCTCCGCACCCAACCTAGCCCGCAACAGAACAATCCGACCAAATGGACCCAGCAAAAGCACAGCAAGCCCTGTCAGGACAGGGTTCACTCCTCGAACGCCACGAGGAGCTGATCCACAGCCTGATGGAAGGAACCAGCCGGAACTCGCAGAGCATTGACGCCCTGTCACGGCAGACTGCGGACTTAACCACGCAGATCTCCGCAATTGCGGGCGCCTCAGCTGTCCAGGTAGGAGCCTCCGCCCACGCACCACCGGTGAAGGATTCCCATGCCTGCGACCCTGAACCGTTCGGAGGGGACCTGGGCAAGTGTCGCGGCTTTTTGCTGCAGTGCCGCCTCGTCTTTCAGCAGCGTCCCCTCTCCTTCTCCTCTGACTCATCAAAGGTGAATTATGTGGCTGATGCCACCGACCGCATTCTCTCCATCCGGCAGGGGCGCACGGACCGTACCAGAGTACGCCGTGGAATTTTGGACGTTGGCGGTGGGAGGCAGGCTGGAATGACCCGCCGCCGCTGGGAGTTTTCCGCCGTGACCTGAACCAGCAGCTGCGGGACGCAGTGGCGCTTCGTGGTCGTCCGGCAGACCTGACCAGTCTCATCTCCCTCACCACGGAGCTGGACGCTTATTTTAGGGGGCGCCACCAGGATCGAGCATCCTCTCCCACGCCAAATTCTTTCCCTCTCCACCCTCTCCCGCTCAGTCCCGCACCGTTGAGCCTACCTCCAGTCCCAGCGGCCCCCCCCAGCGGGGGGCGAGCCCATGCAGCTGGGGAGGGCTCGACTCACTCCGGCCCAACGACAGAGACGGGTTGCAGCGGGGGCGTGTCTGTACTGCGGCCAGACAGATCACCTCCTCGCCTCCTGCCCTGTTTGTCCTGTGCGCCCAAAAGAGTGAGCTCGTCGGCACATGCAGGAGTGCTGGCGAGCGCTGTCTCCTCCTGCCCCTCTCCTTCATCACGACTGATGCTTCCTGGGACCCACCTCTGGACTCACGGGTCCCTCTCTTTATCCCTCCTGGTCGACTCAGGTGCTGATGATAATTTCATTGATGAGGGCCTCGCACGGCAGGCACACATTACCACCGAGGCTCTTCCGGCGCCCAGGACTATTCTGGACTTGAATGGCAGGCCCATTGCCACGGTTTCCCTTCGCACCAAGGCGCTCACCCTCATCATTTCAGGTAACCACTCCGAGCAAATCTGTCTGTTTTTGATTCCCTCCTCTGCAGCTCCTGCAGTCCTAGGGCTTCCCTGGCTCGCTCGCCACAACCCTCTTGGGCGAGCGGCCCTCTGGCTGGTTGGAGCGCAGCGTGCCACTCGCGCTGCCTCCGTTCTGCGCTGTCGCCCTCCTCGCATGCCACCCCTCGGCTGGTTGAGCCTCTGGACCTGTCAAATGTCCCAGGGCAATAGCACGACCTGGCGGAGCCATTCAGTAAGCAGCGTGCGCTCTCACTCCCCCCACACTGCCTCTACGACTGCAAGATCGACCTGCTTCCCGGCGCACCCCTTCCCTCCAGTCGCCTCTTTAATTTGTCACGGCCGGAGCGAGAGGCGATGGAGACCTACATTGGTGAGTCGCTGGCCTCGGGCTTCATTCGCCCATCATCCTCACTGGTAGGCGCAGGGTTGTTTTTGTGGGTGAAAAAGGACGGCACGCTACGGCCGTGCATTGACTACCGGGCATTAAATGGCATCACAGAACAAATATCCCCTGCCTCTAATTGACACTGCTTTCTCCCCTCTGCATAAGGCATGCGTCTTCACAAAGTTGGATCTCAGAAATGCATACCACCTCGTCTGCATCCGCGAGGGAGATGAGTGGAAAACCGCTTTTAACACGCCCCTGGGGCATTTTGAATATTTAGTTATGCCTTTCGGCTTGACCAATGCTCCCGCGGTTTTCCAGTCGTTGGTGAACGACGTTTTACGAGACATGCTCTACCAATTTGTGTTTGTCTACATTGATGATGTGGTGAATTTCTTCTGCTGATGGCCGAGATGTGTTGATGAGGAAGGAATCTTCACAGACACCGACTTGGGTTAAATAGATGTTTATTTGGAGAGAACAAATCGGGTCAAACCAGGCACTGCAGTCTGCCCATGGGAGGTCTCGTGGTCCTGATGGTGCAGATCTCCTCTCAGCTTACTCCAGTGGTGACCTTATATACCACTGAGTAAACACGTTCTTTTCTTTACTCAAGCCTTTATATGGTATACATATTCTACTCTGAACTCCAACTAGACATGGTATAGAGTCCAGTTGTTGCTGGAAGGAAGAAAGGAGAAGGGAGGGAGATTTCTCCTTCCTGTTGATGCTCATACATGGTCAGCCGTCATGAGCCCATAGCATGTCCATGTCTAAGAAGACATGATACACCCTGCACACAGCGCCGGAATGTCTGTAAACAAGTCGAGGCCCCACACATTTCTAAGGCCTGCACAGAATGAATACATAGTTGGAAAACAAGCTGGACTCTTACAGAGTTACAGAGATTAGATACATAGCTTCAGATACTACAATGACATTCTTATTTTTTCTGAGTCCCTGGAGGACCACATCCAGCACATCCGCCTTGTCCTTCGGCGCCTCCTGGAGAACAAACTTTGTGAAAGCAGAAAAGTGTGAGTTCCACGCCCCCGCAGTTACCTTTCTGGGGTTTGTAGTCCAGCAGGGTCAGCTCGCTCCAGACCCCGCCAAGATTCGAGCTGTGGCGGACTGGCCAACCCCCTCTTCCTGCAAGGAACTCCAGCGCTTCCTGGGGTTTGCTAATTTTTACCGGAGGTTCATCCGGGATTTCAGTAAGGTGGCAGCCCCTCTTACCCGTTTCATCTCCACGCTCAGACCCTTTTCATGGCCCGAGGAGGCAGGGGCAGCCTTTGCAAGACTAAAAGCCTTATTCTGCTCTGCTCCTATTCTCTCCCACCCAGACCCCAGCCGCCAGTTCGTCGTGGAGGTGGATGCTTCTGACATCGGGGTGAGTGTGGTCCTCTCCCAGCGGGACCCTGCGGACCAGAAACTCCACCCCTGCGCCTTCTTCAGCCAGCAACTCTCCCCTGCTGAGGCGAATTATGACGTGGGTAATCGGGAGCTGTTGGCGGTGGTACTCGCATTGCAGGAGTGGTGCCACTGGCTGGAGGGCTTGGCGCTCCCGTTTGTGGTGTGGACTGATCATAAGAATCTGGAGTACCTGCGCAGTGCGAAACGGATGAACTCCCGACAGGCACGATGGGCCCTTTTTCTCGGGTGTTTCAACTTCACCCTCTCCTATTGTCCGGGGTCCCGCAACACGAAGCCCGACGCCCTCTCGCGGCAGTTTTCACGGGCTCCCACGGACCCGGGCCCCGTCCTTGCTCCCTCCTGCTTTGTGGGGGCCTTGACGAGTCCGCGACGCTCAGCGCTCCGTCACCAGCCCGGCTGCCACGCCCCCCAATCGGCTGTTCGTCCCAGAGTCCGTCCGTGCTGAGGTTCTCCAGTGGGAACACTCCTCCCTCCTTGCCTGTCATCCCGGCTTCTCCCGAACTCTCCACCTCCTCTGGCAACGTTTTTGTTGGCCCTCCATGACCCGAGATGTACGGTCATTTATCGCCGCCTGCCCCGTCTGTGCCCGAGGAAAGACCTGTCACCGACCCCCCGCTGGCCTGCTCAAACCCCTGCCCGTTCCCCGCCGCCCATGGTCCCACATCGCGGTGGACTTCCTCACCGGTTTAACCCCCTACAATGGCCACACCGCCATACTCACTGTCGTCGACCGTTTCTCCAAGGCCGCCCACTTCGTGCCTCTGCCCAAGCTTCTTTCGGCAGCGGAGAGTGGAGAAGTTCTCCTGGTTCTCCACGTTTTCCGGCTCCATGGCATCCCGTCTGACATCGTGTCTGACAGAGGTCCTCAGTTTACCTCCTGGGCCTGGAAATCCTTTTGTTCAGCTCTAGGAGTGGCGGTCAGTCACTCTTCGGGGTACCACCCCCAATCTAACGGCCAGACAGAAAGGGCTAACCAGACTCTGGAGAACGCGCTCCAGTGCGTGGCAACCCGCAACCCCGCATCCTGGAGCTCGTTCCTGCCCTGGGCGGAATACGCCTTTAACTCGCAGATCTCGGACGCCACTGGTATGTCTTTCATGGCTCCTTTGGGTTATCAACCTCCCCTTTTTGACTTCAGGAGGACAAGGAGGCGGTCCCCTCGGTGTGGGCAAACCTGCGCCGCTACAGCGGCGTGTGGAGACAGGTCCGCTCCGCCCTGCAGCGCTCGTCCCAGGAGACCCAGAGGCAGGCAAACCACCACAGGGTCCCAGCGCCCTTGTACCGCCCGGGCCAGAAGGTTTGCCTTTCCTCAAAGGACCTACCTCTCCTGGTCGAGGCGAGAAAGCTGGCGCCTCGCTTTGTCGGCCCGTACGAGGTAGACAGGATGGTGAATGCGGCGGCGGTGTGCCTCCGCCTGCCACCCTCTGTTCGGGTGCACCTTACGTCCCACGTCTCCCGGTTGAAGTCGGTCCGGGAATCAGAGCTGTCTCCGCCGGAAACGCCTCCCCCTCCTCCCAGGATGCTCGACGGGGGTCCGGCCTTTGCGGTTTGGCGCATCCTGGATGTGTGCCGTCGAGGCCGAGGTTTCCAGTACCTGGTGGACTGGGAGGGCTACGCTCCAAAGGACAGGTTGTGGATCCCTCGGCGCGACTTCTACTGGGTTCACCCGTAGAAGCCTGGTTGGACGCCAGGGGGTGTCCGTTGGGGGGGGGGTACTGTCAGGGTTCTGGTGTTTCAGGGGTTCTTGTGTTGTTTTTCTCTTTTCTCCAGCAGGGGACATGGTGAGCCTGCACGTTGCCGAGGACAGACACAGCTGATGCCAATGATCATCTGGCGATCCACTTAAGGCCTCAGCACCTGCTCCTCAGCATCGGATTGTCTTGCATCGCAAGTGGCGACTTACCTGTGCAGACTTAGGAATTTTACTGAGCCTCAGTCGCTCTTTCCTCACGGCTCTTCTCTCTTCACCACAGACCCCGCTGTGTGGATTTCCTGAATTCCCCTCTCGGTAGGACTCTCGCAGAGGTGTGTCTCCGCACGAGACCGGATCGCCCTGCTCACCGTTGTTTCCTCCTGCTCCCCTTCAAGGAGTGTTTTCATTTATCGTTTGTTTGCTCGCCCAATAAAGGGTAGATTTTTGTTCATTCAGCTGTGGACTTTTGCTTTTGGGCTCCGCACCCAACCTAACCCGCAACAAAAGTCATTTAATCAACTGATCCCAGTTTTCAGACAGCTGATTGGTTAAACTGTATGTGCTTGATTGGTTGGAACAAAAACCTGGAGCCAAACGGCCCTTTCTGGAATCAGTTTGACATCCCTGTCTTAGAGGATACAGACGGCTGTAGATTGTCCTTCGGCCACTGCACCTAATTACAGCTGCTGTTTTTGTGCTATCCTGTCACAGTTGGTTCACCGCTGTGTGTTCCGTGGCGTCTGCCGCTGAGTCGCTGTTGGCTGCTGCGTCAGGTGGTATAATTCGTGCTAGTATCTCTGGATCACGGCTTAGTAGATGATCTTTTATTGCCTTTTGGGGGATGTTTTTAACCATTGCAACCTTGTTGTTGTCTCTCTTTCTTTTTGGTTAACTATTAGATCTTTTCTTACTTTAATTACTTTAATGCACAGAATGAATACATAGCTGGAAAATAAGCTGGACTCTTACAGAGTTACAGAGAATAGATACATAACTTCAGATACTACATATTCCCCCTTCGAGACTAAACAGAGTCTCGACCAATAAAGAGATAATCAAAAGTAATTGAAGACGGGGATGACTAATGAAATGATATAAGTTGATATATATGTATGCAAAAGGTTGATTAGATAAATGCAAATATTTTATGGAGTGTGAGAGCGAAAAACCCTTCCGACAGGCCTCTTTTGTTTTAAAACCTTCAAACACTCTGGAAGGGAAAATTCTCTCACGATCCCTTTGTCCACGGTGACCACCTATGGTACTCCAAGCCAATTTCGTCAAAAAGTCATATTAGGAGAGAGTTTGGCAAACACATACGAGACGCTCAGGAACAAAATCAAAAATGTCCATGGTCAGGCTGGTCGACCCATCGGACCTTACCCTGGACCTTTCCCTGCCTAGCACCTCTTTCCCTATTTAACAAAATAAGGAAAAAAAAACCTGAGTTCTCATAGCATCTGCCTCCTGATGAAATCCCCCAAATGACTTCATTGACACAAACTTCATATATCTATATTAAACACTTCAAACACATTAAACAGTGGTTCTTGAATTTGTAGTTCATAGTCCCCTGATGAAGGATCCTCAAGTGTTTCACTTCTTCAGTTGTTCCGCATTCAGGATCCTCCAGCATCCTCCACAGTTCATTTTGAATTTCTGAGTCCATTTGAACATAGTCGTCACCCCAACGTAGATCCCCAACTACCGTTCTGGATACAGAGAATAGAGAGAGTGCCAGTATCTTTGCAAACAAAGCATTGGTTACATTAAAAAGGAATACAATAAAACATATCAAAACATAAGTAACATAAGCAAGTAAATTATATAACCATTCCCCCGTTTGATACCAGTACTACAACGGAAGCAATGGAAACATAAACAGCATTAAATGCAAAAGAGTAACATAAGAATTTACCTCAAAGGGTTATAGTAAATACTGGACTACCAATTACACTGGATATTCATCAACCATCTTGTCAGAAGTATCCTCCTCATCTGAATCATCCAAAGCCTTATCACTTAAAAGCGGCATCTGGATCTGGTCGCCAGGCATCACTACACCAATCCAACGCAATATCATTGCCTTAGCACAGGTCAATGACAAAGTACAAAAGCAAAACATAACCCCCAGTGACACCATAACTGCACTGAGAATCTAGATCAACATAGCTCCCATTGGACCAAACCTGTCCTGGAGCCATGCCGTCGCCGATGTTCCTGCGCCCTCAGAAGGACCAAATGCATCTCTTATCTTCTTCAATGCGTCAATCACACTAGTTAAATTATCACCATTGTCTGGAATCAAAGTGTAGCAGGCATCTCCTGTCGAATTCAAAGACACACATAAACCTCCTTCTTTAGCCAAAATATAATCTAAACCCATATCATGTTTCAACAAGGTAAGTCTGTAACTCCTCTGTATTGGAAAGATATTCAAAGCCTCTTATGGTTTCATTAGCAAAACCCTGCAGAGTGTAAGTGATATTGTCAATGTGTTCGGCCAGAAATACGACACCATAAAATGGAAACAAACCGAGACCCCATTTCTCTCCTAGACTAATTCTCCAATGATAAGATTCAAGATTGTGAAATTGTGCAAGTTCTCTTTTTGTCCTGGCACTCGTGGTCAAATTGCTGGTAGAATTTCTACCATCTGAAAGCGGGGTTGTACTGAGTGCAAAAACCTCATACGGGAGTTTCAATGTCACCAGGTAACAACATCCAGTCCATGCATAAGGCAAAAACAAATAAGTTTTATTGCCACACACCCACCAAATGTCTCTAAATGTTCCAATGGTCACATCCGCAGGTAAAAGATGATGTATATGTTACGGCTAACCGTTGTAATTCAGACCCAAATGCAGACCTACGGAGCAGAGTATGCTTTAATAAAGCAGGATAACCACCTCAAAACGCTCATACAGGGGATGGTGAAAACGGAAAATCAAAAACGCTCCAACGGAGATCAATCCGACAAAATACAGTCTAAACCGAAGGTTAACACAAACGCTCTCGACGAGGATAAAGTAACGGAAAGAAAACGGAAAACCAAAAAACACTCCAACGGAGATTACCAAACCCCACACTGACTGGCGAGCCTGAACGCCTCCCTCATCTTCGGGATGGCGAACCAAGAACAGTTCAAGCAACCGAGTGTTCGTTAATCCCAAGTCCACAAAGTCCAAACAACAATCTGACAACTGGAGGCTGCCGGATTGTGTCCTTAAATAGACCTGTGATTGATAATGCCCGGCAGGTGTGGCAGCTCTGGAGAGTGACGGGCGCTGGCGCCATCTAGGGGGCAAGAGGGAATCTAATCCCTAACAGTATAGCCCACACAGTCTGCGTGGTTCCACTTGTTATCCCCGAAAAACAGCCGAATACAACTTGATAGGGTTAGTAGTGTAATGATTTGGGATCAGATTAATGATGGACCCAGATGCAGGTACAGACAGCCAATTTAATCAAGATGCACAAAGGACTAACGATAATAGACGAGAGAACAAAAAACACTCCAAGAATCAATGAAACGATACAAGAATCAATGAAACCACAAACTCACGCTCAAACTGAAAATCATTCCAACGGAGGACGTAGGCTACTAGGGGGGGAACTGAAAAGTTCAGGCAACAGAAAACGCTCCAACGGAGGATACTAAACAACAAAAACTGAAGGCACACTCCAAACAGAAAACACTCCACCCGAGGGAAAAAACAACGAAAGGCGGACCCGGTGCCCAGCCTGGGTCGGTACAGGAAGCTCTCGCAGCGGCTCGGGCGAAAACGACACAGCTTGCGGGCGTGGGGAACCTCGAGAGAGAGAGAAAAGACAGGTTAAACGCGGTCTAGAGAGTGCGAACAGGAACATACGATGTAGTCACCACAGACGAGACAGTTCGGTCCGACGCCGGTGTCCACGAGACCGTGGCTTAAGACGACCAGCTGATTGAAGATGAGCCACAGGTGCATGACACTGGCAGGGGAGGGAGCCACCACGCCCACTGCGCAAAGAGACGAGAGAGAGAGAGAGACATAGACCAGGAGCTGCCGAGCAGAAAACAAGCAGTCGAACCACAAGAAGTAGTATCAGGGTTGAGTACTTTAATTCGATATTCCATACAATTAGACACTCCAAGGAACACACCAGTCCCCCCGTAAATGTCATTTGCACAAAAACATGTAATAACTTTCCTTTTTGCCTTGACCTCAAGAAGGTCAGGTATTGCCGTCATCAGATTTTCATGTTGATCTAACAAATTAACATGGCAAATTGCCATAATGGGCACAATAACTGTTAGGTTTGAACAGATTAATGGACAGGGCCATTAATCTATTGGTTGGAGCTTTCTGATGATAAGATAACCATGACAACAAAGAACACTGACAAGCTGAAGGCAACGGTTGTGCCTTAGTTTCTAAAATGGAAGGGCAAATACTTGGTGAAGGCAGTTTCACAATGCAGGGACCTTTTATTGATTTAACAGATCTCACTGAATGGGTCAGTTGCTGAAACCACAGGTTTCTGCCTGCCCACGGATCTGTAATATCCATAACGGATGAGTCAAATCCGAATGCCCTCCATTTGACATCACGTTTTAACTTAGCACTAGTTTGACCATCTAGGTCACCAGCTACTACTTTCTGTCTCAAGCCAACATCACGCATCACAACGGGTTGATTTGCATCAGATTTCATCAGATTTGCATCAGAAGTCAAATTGTTCCCCTTCACTTAAATATTTTGTACCAAAGGCATCTTCCACAATGACTTTGCGAGGTGGCGAGGTCACAGGAGTCCCCCGCGTCCTTTGGGTAGGTCGTGGTGTCATTTTAGTGGTGGATGAAGCAGTCGCAGCAGTAGTTGACAGAGTGGTCACAGTGGTGGAAGATGATGTAGTCATGGTGATAGTGGATGGAGATGTTCTAATAGTAGTAAATGGAGACATCGGAGTAGTATTAATGATAGGTTGTTTGGGCACATCCCATGGACTTGGCATTGGCTCACCTGTGATGTTGTCAAGTAATATTAACTTTATCCTAGCAAACCTATGTTCCAATTCGGCTTCTACGTCGATATCCACATCAAACCCTGGTCGAACCCCAAACTGCATACACTCATAAAAATCTTGATTTTCTGGTTGCGCCCTAAGGATAAGCACACTACAATCACCATCAACCTTTACACTCATGTGGTCGTTAATAAACACATATTTACAACGTTCAACATGCTTAGAAAAGTTTATGAGTGTTGCATTTGGCGTGGTCCATACCATGTATGTCTGGTGAGGGACGAGTCCACGATACAAACAATCACAGGGAAGCAAAGCTGCACTCCCATAAACTACTCGTACCTTATGTTCTGTAGCGACTCGGGTGATCCCGCGTCCTTTCTGAACTATTTCGTGTGTTTCTAGGTGAACTTGCGGCCGGGTTTCTGGTTGTACTTCTGGTTGCTGGCCTAATTCTGCCTTGGTTTTGCCCCACTGAGACTTCTTGAGAAGTTCGTGCAGGAGGTTCTGATGACTCAACGGCTGGGAGGTGTTGGAAGTCAATGGTCTCAAAATTCTGTCTCTGTTGTTGTTCTGGGGTGTCGTTTCCGACACCAACAGAAGGAGGCTCAACAGCAGCCCCCACATCTTCCACCTGGTGAGGATCCTCAGGGTCATTGTGTACCTCTGCTTTGTTCTCTACCGAATTAATTGGAAGACGGGGCTGTGCACGTGATGTCACTTCACTCTGAGCCTTGACACAATGTCTGTGAAGGTTCTCATTCATCCAGGTCATAGTTATCCACGGTTAGATTTGTAGGCAACTGGACTTAGAAAGGTTGATCTTGAAGACGTTTCGCCTTCTGGAGAGAAGGCGAAACGTCTTCAAGATCAACCTTTCTAAGTCCAGTTGCCTACAAATCTAACCGTGGTTGACACAATGTGACAAATGGTACCACGTAGGTGATCCTTTGACCTGGACCGCAGTTCCGGAACAACGCACAACTTCAAACGGACCTTGACGACGCTCGTCAAACCACTTTCTCCGGAACACCATCACAAATACCTTATCTCCAGGTTGCACTGTGGTATTCCTCTGCTCGTCGAGCCTCTGTTGTGCCTCCACCTGCTTCTGCCTGTCAGAAACATATGTGGATATTCTTTTATGAAGAATAGCCAAATAGTTAACATAGGCACGCATTTCATCCTCAAAAAGTGCCAGTCTTGGGCCTTTGCCGCTTGTGCGCCAACAAGGAGTTGGCATTCGTCTGCCTGCTGCTAGTTCATGCGGTGTCAAATGCAAATCACGGAGTTCACTAGACCTACAAGCCATCAAGGCGAGTGGGAGAACCGCCACCCAATTCAACCCTGTGTGTTGACAGATTTTAGCAATGCGGTTCTTCAGGATGCCGTTCATTTTCTCACAAATCCCTTGGCTTTGTGGGTGGTAACCCGCTCCAAGTCGCTGTTTTATCCCCAGTTTTTGGAGGATCAGCTTTACAGTTTTGTGCACAAATTCTCTACCGTTGTCTGAAGATATTCGATCCGGAAGCACCCATCTACTGATGACTTCACGACACAAAAAAAACTTTGCGACCGATTGAGCATCTTTCCGTTTCGTTGGACATGCTTCAGTCCACCTGGAAAACCTGTCCACCACAACCAACATGTATCTTTTACCTTCCACTGGTCTAATCATGTCAACAAAGTCAATGACTAGTTCAAGCATTAGACCTGTAGGTGTGGGAACATAGCCAGGGGGAACCGTCACCCCACGGCGAACATTGTTTTTCAGGCAGATAGCACATCTGCCAATGACATGATCAATCTGTTCAAGCAAATAAGGAGCCCAAAAACCATATTTTTTGGTTATTTTTCTCTTCACCTGCCCCCTTGCAACATGGGCCAACCCATGTGCCTCCAGGATCATCAGACCCAAAAGATCTGGGGGTGCCACGATCAGGCCCTCATGATTTCTCCTGAGGTCAAAAGAATCTTCTAAATCCTTCTAAAGTTGCTTAACCAAGGGAGAAGCATCGTTTTGCATAGCAACAACGTCCTGAAGTGTGACATTTTCCTCCAAATCTATTTCATGAGTGACTAACACCTTGCCAGGCCTGTTAGCTCCTGTAACTGTTTTTGCTGCATCATCGGCAGCTTTATTTCCTCGGGTGATTCTAGACTGATCAGTTTTATGTGTTGCACATTTAGCAATGGCTATTTACTTTGGTTTCATCATGGCTTGTAAAAGCTTCATAATCTGAGCATGATGTTGAATGGGAGACCCATCCGTCTTCTTAAAACCTCTACTCTTCCACACAGCCCCAAACAGATGACACATATTGTGTGCATAAGCAGAATCAGTATAAATGGTTACCTTTTTCCCTCTGTCAAAAGACAAGCTTTAGTTAGCCCTACAAGTTCTGCAAGCTGAGCAGATGCTGGCTGAGGTATGGTTTCAGCATTTACAACCACAAAATCAGAACCTTGAGGTTCAGCGATTGCATAACCGGCACTCAAACTTTCACCGAGCCGATAGCAGGAGCCATCTGTCCAACACTCAACCTCGGAATTTTGCAATGGCAAAGCCTGCAAGTCAGATCTGAGTCTTGAATATTTCTCTGCTTGCTGAACACAATCATGTGGTTCTCCATCCTCGGAAGATTTTCAGCTGGATTGACGGTCGCGCACCTCACCAAAGTGACATCTTCCTGCTCAAGCAATCTGTGATAATCTCTGAGCCTGGGCATTGTCAGTGTGTATTTGCCATAGTTCAAAAGGTTTCACAAACTATGATGGCAAAGAATGGTCACTGGGTAGCCCATCGTGACCGACGACGCTTTTTCGTACATCAGATAGGCCCCCACGAGTGCTCGGTAGCACAGCGGAAGTCCCATTTCGACATCGGAGTAGGCAGTTGAATAGTATGCAATTGGCTGAGGATTTGCACCGGTTTCTGTCGGCTGACAAAGCACCGCACATGCATACTCACCTCCTGTAGTGGTTGACACATATAGCAAGAAATTTTTAGAATAGTCAAGGAGCACCAAAGCAGGAGCCTCTTGAAGGCGCTGCTTGAGTGTTTCAAAAGCCAACAAACCGTCGGTTGTCCAAGTAAGGTTGCCGTGTAACTGAGCATTCCCGGTATCCTTGATCATGGCTCTCAAAGGGCCTGTTAAACTAGCACAGTCCTCTATCCATGCAGAAGAGTAACCGGCAATGCCAAGAAATGTCATCATCTCTTTAACTGTCTGGGGCTTTGGAGCATTGCGAATTGCCTCCAAATGATCAGCAGAAATACATCTCTGTTTGAACCCTTGTGGAAGTCTCAAATATTTGTAAAATTGCCCATTGTACGTAAATCCAAATAATCCCTGGCTCTCAATGCTAAGTGGAACACTGAAAAAGGCTCCGCACAAGCCAATGACCGTGAAGTAAGAAGCTTCTGGTGGAATTTGAGCAAGTAAAGTATGCAGGTCAGGCACATTGGCTGGAAAATCAACGACATTTTAGTTCACTGCGCCAAGCGATATGTGTTATCAGGTTTCTGGACTTGAAGCAAAGGTGTGTAGCTCTGTGGATTCTGGACAATTCTCAAAACTCCGGCTCGCACCAAGCCCTCGATCTGGGGTTCAATACCCCGAACTGCATCCTCTTTCAGATGATATTGATTTTTCCAGGAAGGTACAGTTCCTGGACGAAGATCAGCCTTCACTGGTTGGGCTGACTTAACCAGTCCAATATCAGTGCTGTGTTGTGACCACAGAGATTCAGGAACTTGGCTCAGCATTTTTTCTTTCAAATAGTCCAAGTCAGTCTTAGCGCTACAAATTGTTTCATATGTCATCCGTACAGTCTGTGGCTGTCCCTGTCCTGTAATTGTAATCTTGAGAAGTCGTCGGTCTTCACTCCTATAGACGTTTGAATGTTCTTCTAAGGGTATAAAAACTGCTATGTCAGCTTCCGTCATCATTGGCCCGGGGTCTTTTGGGTGATAACCGTCCGTCACTCTCATCGTTATATGAGGGACACTATTAGAGAGTCCAAATTTTATAGTAATACACCAGATTGTTCACAGGATTAAGCCCAAAATTGTCTCTTGGAAATCTTCCGTAGTTACCTCTCCTGTGTCCACCCCTGAACGGAGATGGGTTGCAAACTGATTGAGCTACTGGCGGGCCCGGGGGCACAGATGGAGATTGATATGACTGGGGTGGTATTTGGTTTGGTTGCATTTGTAGTGTGATTGATCAGGTTGGCTTTCCAGCACTACTGCTTGCTTTTTCTCTTTCCGTTTATTATCAACCAACTGCAGTTGATTAAGTTTTCTGAGAGCTTCTTGACCTTGATTTTTCAGCTCCAGCTCATTTTTACGATGTAATTCAACCTGATGAGCGATATGATCAATGTAAACACTCTTAGTCATTTTCCCCCAGACCAACCACCTCCAACAGTGGCAATCCCTTCTGAATTTTAGCTCGAATAATAGACTGCTCCATTTGGTTTGCGTCGGGATCATTGCCGGTAACATTACGCCAAGTATGTAGAGCTCTTGAGACGTAAGTTTTCTTGTTCACCCAGCGGTTCAATGAGGATATTATCAGGATGTATATTGGTTGGAAACACATATTTCAATGCCCCCCCCAAAATGGCCTCTGTGAGCAGAAAACAGTTCAGCGTCATTTACTGCAGTTGCGACGAAACGAGACATTCTGGCCTTCTGCAAAAGTTCTTCCATGGTTGACACACCAATAAGGTTAGCTAAAAGTCTTTTAATGTCTCCAACGGCAGGCTGTGTTCCAATTAAAAGTTCCTCCATTTTTGAGATCCAGGGGTGTGCCCCTTCCTGAAGGATAAGTAACTTCTCTAATATATCTGACATGTCGGAGTTCTGCCAAGGTTTGTACTCAAAATTTTGTCCACGAACCAAAACTGGGAACATTTTGTTACCCGAGTTCCCTTTCTTGTAGCGTAAAGTGAAATTTGACAGTATCAATTTAGGAAGCTTTCCCTTCCTTAATGACTTACACCGTTTCTCCATGTCCTCCAATTGTTTTTCGAGCATCTTTTGAGCTTCGGGGGTTCTTGTCAGGCTAATGTCTAAACGACACTGTTCGATATCACTTTCAAGATTTTTCAGGGAACGTTGTTGTTTCTCAGAGGAAGAGCTATTGTTTTCTGAGTCTCCATCAGTGTCTGACTCTGAACTCTCCTCGGTGAAATCTTGACTGGATTTAGCCCTCTTTCTAGACTTGTTACCTCGCTTTTCTGCTTTAGCGAACGCACGCTTGATGGCAGGATCATAACCACCTATGGCTTCATCCATACCACTTTCATCGTCGTCCTCCAGGAGCAGTGTTTGTTGGATAAATGTGCATAACTGTCGTTGCCTTTCCCTTTTCCACAGCCTGGTTATCGTCATTTTTAATGTTGTATTTACCTTTCTGGCTAAGTACAGGAAGTTGTTGCCTTATACGGTGGAGGTTTTTTTTTTAGAGGAGCTGTATGTGAGAAGGGCATATTAATTTTTCCCACTAGTGCCGCTGTTTGTTTGTTCTTTCGATAACTTCTTTTGCGATTCTATTTTTCTCTTTTGCAGCCGCTCTCAACTTCTGCCCCTCTTGATCAAAAACTTGCAGCATTGCGAGCTCAGTTCGTCTTTTTTCTGCACGAGACTTACCCCTTTTTCCTTTTTACTCATTTGCCTTGTAGGCGGTGACAAGCGTACTGATTGTTCGAATCACATCAGGGTTGAGGGTACCTTCAACCGGCCAAGGTTACTCAATGTCTGGCCAATGCTTGTTCCATTTCTTGGAGGCCTCTGATAGGCCTTTAATAAGAGGATTATTTTTCTGCACCACCTCAATTGAGGTCATACGTTTGAGCGTTATATTTTCTCCTTTTGATATTTTCGCATAATAGTGATGTTATGAAAAGATTCGGATTTAAATATCAAGCCTTTAAAGTGTAAACTTGTTATTTATTTTAATTGATGCTTAATTAAAATGCAAAAAGATTAATCAATGGTTGATAACTGCAAAAAGTGAATTATTCAATCAATATGGAAATATAGAAATATAAAGAAATAAAAGGAGACAGTAAAGTAGAATTTTGATAAAATATTAATAAAAATGTGTGTAAATAAGATTAGAAAAAGGTTAAAGAATTTTATAAATTCCTTATAACTCTCAAACAAATCACATCTAACTCCAAACTTGTTCAAAGGTGCATCAACGCAATTGTTGTAAATAGTTGTCCAAAAAGATTATGTGTGTGTATGTGTATATAAACTTCACTGGCCTTAGTGTAAGACTGTTATGTTGCCACCAGGAGATCAACTCCTCCTCTCGTCTGTTCCTAAAGGAGTCGAGTTCAGATGTGTCAAAAGTGTAAAAAAAAAAAAAGAAAAAGAAAAGTTCAGTATTTCATAAACTATTAGTCTCCTTCAAGAAAATACAAAATGTAAAATTCTTGCACATAATCACCGATTATCAGCAGAGATTTCATTAGTGTGTTATTTTCCTTATTTTATTAAACTAGAACAGTTATCATTATTAGGCAATCATTTAATTCTATCAGCCAAGTAAATAAAACTGTTTCATTTATACTCCAACATTTTCTCATATTTGTCTCAAAATAAACAATTCATTGCTGTTCTAAGAAGGAGAGAGCAAATGAGTGTTTTGTCCCTTCTGATAAAGGCTGGGACTCTAAAAAATAAAATGAGCAAGCATTGAATGAGGAGGACTCTCCGACTCACTCTAGGGGGAGCCAGCTAGCTCCACCTCCTAAAGATGAGAACCACTTCCTGTTCACTTCTGATAGTCAGGGAGTGAGCATCTGTTCTCACTACCCCGAGCTAACAGCTAAGCTACAGGCCCAATGTGTAGATGTGTAGTGTGAGCCACACCATAAGACTCAAAGGTCCAAAATTAACCAACAACAAATGAAAATATTTTCCTCAAAATCGCTTTAAATGAAGTTCACCAATGAGGTTACATAAATATGGAAACCTGAAAGAAGAAAATTTAGTATTTCTAGGCCTTTCTTTGTTCACCTACACTCCAGCATACATAGACGTGTGTATATGTGTTTATGCTTCAACACCATGCGGTCCCACTGGACCGCACCTCAAATTCTTTGTCTCAGCACAGACTTATATGGTGTTTTTCATTACCAGGACCACCCTTAGGTCCTCTTGAAGCTTCAGACAAAATCTCAATCGATCTATCTGAGGTACAAAAACAATTTTTTTCTTTCTCTCCTTTCTTTCTTAGAATTTCAATTAATTAGCAAATATTTCTGCCTCCCCCCTTTTATTTAATTTTTCTTCTTTTTTTAACAACAAACTATGAGAAGGTCCCTTAAAGATCAATCTCACAAGACTAAACAGAGAGTGAGAGAGAGAGACGGGAAGGAAATGGTTACACAGATGCACGCACAGCGCTCAGCGTCCAGCGCTCAGCGTCACTGACAGATGCACACACACATACACAATTTACAGAAACAGATTTATTCCTATTAGGACGTCCCCGGTGCCGCTTGCGTCAACCACAGTTTTTTTCCACGACTGCCCGCACTAAATTTACCACCCTGAAAAGTGGGTACCTGATCGAAAAAATGTCTTCAAGCACACTCGTCAGCCATACCAGAGAGGGCATTCACAATCAAGCATTAGTCCCAAATTTTCCAGCCACTCAACAGAGACTGGCCTGATTACTCCCACGGGGCACACAGGACTTTGGGCCAACTGTTCTGACTCTCCGGCGAATAAACTATGTAAACATTACCTGGCCAAAACACTGCACATTCTTAGTGACCGCACGCTCAGTCAAATCCTGTACATAACACAATGTACAGACCGCATAAGATAAATCTAGAATCTTTTTAGCTGAAATGAGCAGTGCAATAAATCCCATGGCCTGTCTCTCCCCCAGGGCCACTACTTACTGTTACTGTTACAGTCTTCAACAAAAAAGGTCAAATTGAAAAATTTAGAACAAGTATTCCCCAACATCAACACAAAACTGTACACCCACACTAATGACTTTACGGTGTGTCTAAATTACTCCCTCAAAAGCTTACCAGCACCCCAGTGTGTGAAAAATGTTCACTTTACTTGCCGGCTTGGAGCGAGAGTTGGTCCGAGGAAGCAGATGGGGAAGAAGACAGCCACAACCGATCCTGTTCGTGACGCCAAGTTCTGTGGTGAATTTCTTCTGCTGGTAGCCAAGAAGTGTTGATGAGGAAGGAATCTTCACAGACACCGACTGGGTTTGAATAGTTGTTAATTTGAAGAGACAGCCTGGCATCAAACCGGGCAGTCTGCAGTCTGCCCGCGGGAGGTCTCATGGTCCTGATGGTGAGGATCTCCTTATATTACTCCTTATATTACTCTTATATACCACCGAGTAAACATCTTCTCTGATGACAGCCTAACTCAAACCATATCTGGTAAACACCTTCTTCTCTGAACTCCAACCATAAACGGTACAACGTCCAGTTGTTACAGAAAAGGAGAAAGGAGAAGAAAAGACAAGGATTTCTTCCTCCGGTGTGGGCTCATACATGGTCAGCCATCCTGAGCCCAAAATATGTCCCTATATCAGGAGACATGGAACACCTGCAAAACAGCGCCAGAATGTCTGGGAACAAGTCGAGGCCTCACAGATTTCTATGGCCTGCACAGAATGGATACATAGCTGGAGGTCAAGCTGACCTTTTACAGCGTTACAGAGAATAGATACATAGCTTCAGACACTACACTTTGCTTTGACGATGTTAGTTGACAAGTACAGAGAAGGTCAGAGGGAGTTACATTGGTCCTTTGTAGACCTAGAGAAAGCATACGACAGGATGCCAAGAGAGTAACTGTGGGGTTGTATGAGGAAGTCTGGAGTGACAGAGAAGTATGTCAGGGAGGTGCAGGACATGTACAAGAGATGTAAGACAGTGGTGAGGTGTGCTGTCGGTGTGACAGAAGTTCAAGGTGGAGGTGGGACTGCATCAAGGATCATCTCTGAGCCCCTTCTTGTTTGCTATGGTGATGGACAGGCTGGCAGATGAGGTTAGACAAGAATCCCCATGGACTACGATGTTTGCAGGTGACGTTGTGATCTGTAGTGAGAGAGGAAAAAAGTGGAGGAGAATCTATAGAGGTGGAGGTATGCCCTGGACAGGAGAGGAATGAAGGTTAGCCGTAGTAAGACAGAATACATGTGTGTGAATGAGAAGGGCCCAAGAGGACCGGTGAGGTTACAGGGAGAGGAGATAAAGAAGGTGGAGGATTTTAAGTACTTAGGCTCAACAGTCCAGAGCAATGGAGAGTGTGGAAAACAGGTGAAGAAGCGTGTGCAGGCAGGTTGGAATGCTTGGAGAAAAGTGTCAGGGGTGATGTGTGATAAAAGAGTATCGGTAAACATGAAAGGAAAAGTGTACAAGATGGTGGTGAGATCAGCGATGTTGTATGGTTTAGAAACAGTGGCACTGAGGAAAAAACAGGAGGCCGAGCTGGAAGTAGCAGAGATGAAAATGTTGAGGTTCTCTCTGGGAGTGACAAGGATGGACAGGATCAGGAATGAGTACATCAGAGGGACAGCACATGTAAGATGTTTTGGAAACAAAGTCAGAGAGGCTAGAATGAGTTGGTTTGGACATGCACAGAGGAGGGATAGTGAATACATTGCTAGTAGGATGCTGAGGTTGGAACTGTCAGGCAGAAGGCCTAGAGGAAGACCAAAGAGGAGTTTTATGGATGTGGTGAAAGAGGACATGAGGGTTTTTGGTTTGACAGAAGATGCAGAGGATAGGGTAAGATGGAGGCAGATGATTCGCTGTGGTGACCCCTAAAGGCAAAAGCCGAAAGGAAAAGAAGAAGAGGAAAAGGAAAGACCAGACTGCAGTTGAGGTTGAAAACAAGTATTTCTTTTTGTTAAAACCCAACCCAAAACAGGTCTTTAGCACTTGCAACAATTTACTACTTATGCTTTTAAAATAATTCTTATTTGATTTTTACCATCTCAATCCTGCTGTGCTCAGCACTGCAGCACACCATGCAGTAATCTTTTGCCTTGTCTAGAAAAAAATTAAGACAACTTCATTTTTATGTGTCTTTTGACGGGGTTGTATGTATCATTTGCTAATTCCATTATTAATATCTGCTGTTCATACATTTCTACATGTTTCTACAAACAAGCTCTAGCTTGAACATGGCGGTGCAATTGTTTCGTAGGTTAAATGTGATCATTTACCCAACATAAGTTAGTTGATTCAAGTGACTGAAAGGCTAAAATACAGAAGTATTCCAAAAAGAACTTTTACTGACGATATCAGAATATGGTGCTGTTGTGACAGACCTAGACAGCATATACAGACAGTTTTATTCTTCAAACCAAGTCAATAACAATTAGTTGAGTCGGCCAAAGACTCAAACAAGACTCAAACATAAGCTATAAATCAGCATTAGGTTAAATTAAGTAGAAAATGTTAAAATCTCTCCACTTTCGCTAAGTGCAGCTGTCTGGTAGGACATCATCCATCCATCCATCCATTTTCCGCCGCTTATCCGGGGTTGGGTCGCGGGGGCAGCAGCCTCAGCAGGGAAGCCCAGACTTCCCTCTCCCCAGCTACTTCATCCAGCTCCTCCGGGGGGATCCCCAGGCATTCCCAGGCCAGCCGAGAGACATAGTCTCTCCAGCGTGTCCTGAGTCTTCCTGGGGGCCTCCTACTGGTGGAACGTGCCCTTAACACCTCACCAGGGAGGCCTCCAGGAGGCATCCTAACTAGATGCCTCACCTCATCTGACTCCTCTCGACGCGGCGGAGCAGCGGCTCTACTCCGAACTCCTCCCGGATGGCAGAGCTTCTCACCCTATCTCTAAGGGAGAGCCCAGCCACCCTGCGAAGGAAGCTCATTTCGGCCACTTGTGCCCGCGATCTCGTTCTTTCGGTCATTACCCAAAGCTCATGACCATAGGTGAGGGTAGGAACGAAGATCGACCGTTAAATCGAGAGCTTCGCCTTTTGGCTCAGCTCTCTCTTCACCACAACGGACTGGTGCAGAGTCCGCATTACTGCAGACGCCGCACCGATCCGCCTGTCGATCTCCCGCTCCATCCTTCCCTCACTCGTGAACAAGACCTCGAGGTACTTAAACTCCTCCAATTGGGTCAGGGTCCCCTCACTTACCTGGAGCGACACTCTACCTTTTTCCGGCCAAGAACCTCAGGAGTCCCACAGGCCAAAAAGGCCCAGTACGACTCCTTCTTCAGCTTGACGGCATCCCTCACCGCTGGTGTCCACCAGCGGGTTTGGGTGTTGCCGCCATGACAGGCACCGACCACCTTGCGGCCACAGCACTGGTCAGCTGCCTCAACGATAGAAGCACGGACCATGGTCCACTCGGACTCAATGTCCCCCACCTCTCCCGGGACATGGTTGAAGCTATCCCGGAGGTGGGAGTTGAAACTCCTTCTGACAGGAGACTCTGCCAGGAATTCCCAGCAGACCCTCACAATACGTTTGGGCCTGCCGGGTCTGTCCGGCTTCCTCCCCCACCATCGAAGCCAACTCACCACCAGGTGCTGGTCGGTTGACAGCGCCGCCCCTCTCTTCACCTTAGTGTCCAGGACATTCGGCCACAAATCCGATGACACGACCACAAAGTCGATCATCGAACTGCGGCCCAAGGTGTCCTGGTGCCAAGTGCACATATGGACACATTTATGCCTGAACATGGTGTTTGTTACGGACAATCTGTGATGAGCACAGAAATCCAGCAACTGAACACCATTCAGGTTCAGATCAGGGGGGCCATTCTTCCCGATCACGCCCCTCCAGGTCTCACTGTCGCTGCCAATGTGAACATTGAAGTCACCCAGGAGGACAAGGGAACCCCCAGAAGGAGCACTCTCCAGTACTCTCTCTAAGGATTTCAAAAAAGGTGGATAACGCTGAGCTGCCGTTTTGGCCATAGGCACAAACAACAGTCAAGATCCGTCCCCCCCACCCGAAGGCGGAGGGAGGCTACCCTCTCAATCACCGGGGTAAACTCCAACGAACAGGTACTAAGCTGGGGGGCGACAAGAATCGTCACCCCTGCCTGTCGCCTCTCACCATTGTCCACTCAAAAGTAGAAGAGAGTCCAACCCCTCTCAGACTGGTTCAGAACCCTCTGGAGACTGGTTCAGAACCCTTGCTATGCGTCAAGGTGAGGCCGACTATCTCTAGTTGGAACTTCCCAACCTTGCGCACCAGCTCAGGCTCCTTCCCCATCAGAGAGGTGACATTCCACATCCCTAGAGCTAGCTTCTGCAGCCGACCCCTTTGGCCCCTCCTGCAGGTGGTGAGCCCATGGGAAGGGGATCCCACGTCGCCTCTTCGGGCTGAGTCCGACCGAACCCCATGGGCAAAAGCCCGGCCACCAGGCGCTCGCCGTCGTGCCCCACCCCCAGGCCTGGCTCCAGGAGGGGGCCCCGGTGACCCACGTCCGGGCAAAAGAAACGGTGGACCATTTTTGTTTCTCGTCATAAGAGGTCTTTTGACTACGCTTTGTCTGGTCCCTCACCTGGTAGGGCAAATTCCTTAAATTCCTCACGAAGCTTCGAGAAAAAGCGTAATGGGTTGTGTGAATGAGCAGTGAGGCTTGGTAGGAAATCTCGATGGGGAGGAAAGATTTACCAGCTTATATAGTTTGATCATGTTTTATTTTGACATGAGTCTACGACACTGGAAAATAGTCCAGTCTTCATTGTGGATTATAGATCAGTGGTACCCAACCCCCGGGCTGCAGACCGGGACCGGGCAGTGGATCAATTGCTATTGGGTCGCCCACGGAATTATTAATTACTTCCGTTGTATCTAATATCTGCTTCTGAACAATCTTTTATTTTGAAAAACGACCGGATTCTCTCGGTTACATATCGGTCACTTGAGTGCCAAAAAATGTAACCCACAAGCTAGCAAAATGAGAAAAAAACAGACGTCTTTGGAAAGTTTCTATTTTAAGGGGAAAAGGACCAGTGGAAAGACAGAAGAAGACCCCACAACTTCCAAGAAAAAGAAAGCTTTTAAGAGACAATACCAGGAGTTCTACTTGAAATGGATTTATCACGAAAGGTGATTCCCACAGACCAAGCCCACTCTGCATAATATGCGGCGACCGGCTCTTTGCTAGCACCCTGGATTAAAAGACAACCCCCCCCCCGGAGTATTTTGTGAGGGCAGCGGTCTGCCCATCTGACAACACTTATGGCTGGGCTCCAAACAGCCCTGGCCTGGCTTCCTGGAGCTAGCCGGCATCTCTGCAGCACTCTGCCCAACTGTCAGCCCTCCTTTTCGAGCACCACACAGTCGCCAGCACGGCTCTCTGGAGCTAGCCCACCTGTCAGCACTGCCCCAGCCCATCTCCCTGGAGCTCGCCCGCATCTTGGCAGCGCTCTGCCCACCTGACAGAACTCATGGCTGGACTCCAAAAAGCCCTGGACCAGCTCCTTGGAGCTAGCTGGCAGCTCTGCAGCACTCTGCCCGGCTGTCAGCACCAGACAGTCCCCAGCACGGCTCCCTGGAGTTAGCCCACCTGTCAGCACTGCCCCAGCCCATCTAAGTGGAGCTCGCCCGCATCTCGGCAGCGCTCTGCACGCCGGACAGCACTCATGGTCCAGGCTGGGGCTCCAAACAGCCCCAGCCTGACTCCCTGGAGCTAGCCCTAACCCGATCCCTAACCCTATCCACAGCTCGAACCTAACGCTAACCCCAGGCCTCCCATGGCTGGGCTCCAAACAGCCCTGGACTCCTTGGAGCTAGCTGGCAGCTCTGCAGCACTCTGCCCGTCTCTCAGCACTCCTTTTCGGGCACCACACAGTCCCCAGCACGGCTCCCTGGAGCTAGCCGGCAGCTCACCAGCGCTCTGCCCACCTGTCAGCACTCATGGCTGGCCTCCAATCAGCCCCCCGCATGTCTCTCTGGAGCTCGCCCGCTGCTCCACGGCACTCTGTTCACCTGACAGCACTCATTGCTGG
>BJFM01000877.1:3041-32105 GCA_016586285.1 Arothron firmamentum
CCCCCCCCCCCCCCAACCAACACCACCACCACCCACCACCACAGTCTGGTAAGAAGAGCTTAATGATATTGGGAGAAATGAGGAGAGAGGAGCAGCCCAAGCACCAAGTTGCATGTTTTTGCTCTGGTGTCTTGTGTCACTTTTCTCTGAGGGGCGGGGGGCACGTCTATGTCACATGATGGAGCTTGATCTGTTACATAAACACAGACCTCCACAGCCCCCAGTCCACTCACATCAACTTTGTTCAGTAAATATAAACTCATGTGGTGACATTGGTTGTGTCCAAGGAGAGTTGTCGAGATGTTGCAACGCTCTACGCGGCAGACCCTCACAGCTGCTGCTGACCTCTTAAGGTGAAACAATAAATCAATTGGGCAAAAATATTCCTCTCATTACCCTCGATATAAATCTTGCTGTATAATTGAGAATTTAGAGCAACAGAATAAGTCACGTCATTTCTGCTCAATACTGATCAATTCACTGATTTTATCTAAAGAAATAAACTTTGTCACTGTTTGTTTGTGAGCTGTCACGTAAGATTTATTCAAATGCTCATATTTCACAGATGCTACCCCATTTTGCCCCTTTTTCCCTCCCTAAATATAACCCAAACCTGATGAATATTAAAAAGCCCTCGCTGGGCTGTCATACAATGCCGGTCCTTGTGACAACGGCAATGTCAAAAAGTGGCAAACAGGAGAATGCTGTAATCTTTTCCTTGCTTTGGGCACACCAATCAATATTTATCAACATGAATTACAGTTTCCCAAAGCTAGAATAGCCTTGATTGTTGGAGGACACAGAGACAGCACATTCAGAGAGACCAGCCATTGGTTTGACACTCTGCATTTGCGCACTTTTGTTTGGGGCAGTCAGATTATTTTTATATAATTTTGATCAGTAATTAGTAGAGAACAGAGGTAAAAGTATTGCATTTATATTTCTATAATCTCTAATAATACAGATGTGTATTTTCATTTAAATCATGAATCCATTTTGCATTGTGCCAAACATTTAAAGTTCTGAATTGAGCTTTAAATGTCTGGCTAAATTCCAACATTATTGTGCAACAATGTGTGCTATCATTAAACATTGAAATTGCACTTGACAGAACAGATAACCTGGGGTTTGGAACAGCCTCTGTACTTTTTTAAATTATAAAAGTAGAAGACACCACATGTCTCTACCAAAAATAACTTCATATATGTCAGTTATGTATTGAGAAATGCTGCTGTTGTTGGGTGATGTGGACAAAATAAGACGCAATCCAACACTTTTTTAAAAAGGCCTCCTAGCAGTACACGCTTGTGCTGGAAATGTCATGACACGTGTCTACTTATTCAGACATGAACCAGTAGTGGAGCTAATGAAAGAAAAAATATTCTTTTCAATAATGAAAATAAGAAATACCAACAAAATATAAAAATCTGTAAAATGGTTGTTAATGTAAAATGGGAGTGTTAATTGTAAAACATGGACAGGATGTTATGCTGTCGAGGAAAACAGACCTAATTAAGATTTGTCTGAATGTTAATTTATCAGCCATCTCCGCTGAACCATCTGTGACTTTTTTTTAAATACAGAAAGATTTCAGACGAATGTGCTGCAACTTAAAAAAAAAAAAAAAACACGTGCCCATCCATCCCTCAGGGACAGCACATGTCCAAACCCCAAATCCTCCAATCCTTCCAGAAGCATCCCCCATCTCTTTCTCCTCTGTGCAGCGCTGGGCGTGCTCACCACGCCACATCTCCTCAGTCAGACGCAGAGGGAAGGCTCGAAGATAACGCCTCTGGAGGAAGAGTCCTACAGGCTCAGATGGCTGAGCAGAACAGTGCAACATCTAAACGCAGTCTCCTCGTGTCCTCACATTATCTCTCTGTGTTTTGCTACAGTTATCTTCAATTTTTTTTGAGAGTATATTAAGCAAAAAATAAAAAAAAAAAAAATTCAAGGAGGTATTAAGACTGTATTCCGGGTCACGCAGGCTTTGTTGATGATGATGAACATTACTCTTCACTTTATAGCTGTACACAGGTCATAACTAAAGGGTTATTGATGGCCTTATGAAAGAAACATTCTAATAAAATGGTCACAAAGACACTGACCAGACACATTTGTTTGATATAAGCCAGATAAGGCCCTTTTGTGTGTTCTCTATTAAACAGGTTTGAGTTTCAAAAGAAAACCCAACTGAAGCCGGAACATCTAAAACATGAATTAAAAAAAAAAAAACAGAGAGAGAGATTCCACAGGTTTTCCCTTATCTGAGCTTCCTTCTCAACTGTATTTTGGGTCATTTTAAATGTAAAATAGGCACACTTGCATATGCATAAGGAGAAATATTTACCACATATCTCTGGTCCTGGTCTTCAGTTCAAAAAAAAAAAAATTCATCATGTCTTCATAGTTATACATAATATGTCCTCTTTATAACGAAATGAAAGCTCAGAGGATAAACATCAAGTCGGAAACTAGGCATTTAGTGGGAAGGCAGAGTGTGGCCAGTCCTCTGTGGGGTTATTTGGCCAACTGCCTGGATGGACGATCTAAATATTATGACACTGAATATGATTGAGCGGACCCGGATCTGCGCAGAAGCAAGGTGGCTTTTGTCTCAGTGTCAACTCTGTCCTCAATGTCTTTGTCTCTTTGCCCAAAAATGATTTGTCCTGATAATGCCCAACTGAAAACTGTTATGTAATTTAAAAATAATGTGTTTGCAGATTTCATGTATAACAATTAAAGTGTGAAGAGGGTACATGTATAGCCATACACATGCAGCATCAGTACATGTTTGATTGATTGTTAAACTTAGAACTTGGCCACTGCTACATTCAGCATCTCTAAAGTCACCATTAATCTGCAAAATGAGTTTTGGGGGGAGACAACAGAGAGAGAGAAGGAGCGAGTGTAAGAGAGAAAGATAGATAGATAGATAGATAGATAGATAGATAGATAGATAGATAGATAGATAGATAGATAGATAGATAGATAGATAGATAGATAGATAGATAGATAGAGAGGGAGCGAGAGAGAGAGAGTGAGAGAGAGAGCGAGAGAGAGAGAGCGAGAGAGAGAGCGAGAGAGAGAGACCCTCATGCCCTGTGTTACAAACCTTGTATATGAGCATTTGGGGGGAGGACAACTTGTCAGTGCTGCTATTAACACGCTCCCTCAAACGGGTTTTCATTTCAATCTGCAGTGCAATATTCTAAATCTGAACCTTTGTGGATGAGGGTCATTTGCCAGAGGAGAGTTTTTTTTCTTCTCTGCCGTTTTTTTATACTTCCTTCTTAGGCAGGCTGGTGTAATAGGAACCAGACACATGCCAGAATGTGAGGCATTCACAGCAGCAAGACCTCACAGTGCATGTTGTGGGAAAACTGTAGAAAGAGCACATCTGGTTTAATCATTTCTGTTATTTTTCCATTCTGAAAGCTGCCAATAAGAGAGAAAACACCGATGCTAGGATGGAAGTGGAACCCAATAAGTGTGCAGGCATCTAGTCAGGAGACCTTCAGGATGGGAAACGCATATTCAACTTTTCCAGGTGAGTCTCTTAATTTTTCCAGGAATTCAAACTCAAGAGTCAGAGTGGTTGATTCTAAAAATTGATTTGAACTAAAAAACAAGTATTACAGAAATTCAGGGCTGTGAGTTAGTCTTATATCTGAAGAAAAACGAAAAAAAAAAACTTGAACTGGCATGTGAATATCAGTTTTGTACTGTGAAATAAAATAATTCCAACCCACAGCATTTCCATGCAAAAAATTGATAAATGTTTAGTAGTGTTGACTATTAAATCCATATTCTGTATTTCTGATTGAATCCCAGGTCCTGAACTTGACGTCAACACAATATGCACACATCATATGGCTTTACTGGCTCATCTATGGTAGAAAAATAGAAATCATGATCATGATGAAAATCAATCATGATGAAAATAGAATCATGATTAACTGAATAAAAATGTTTTGCAGTAGTTCTGAAAACAGTGGAGATAGCCCATATTTACAAGCTGAATTTTCACATTTGAAGTTAAAAGAAAAATCAAGTCAAGCATTGAAAATGCCGCTATGTTAAAATGTAAAATTTCCAGCGTCAGTGCACCTTTGTCGTGCTATCCATTGGCTGACATGACGTGCCCACCGCAGTTGCCATCTGTCTCCGTGAGGCTGTACCCCCTCCCCAGTGTCAACCGTGC
Source organism: Arothron firmamentum (assembly GCA_016586285.1). Taxonomy (NCBI): domain Eukaryota; kingdom Metazoa; phylum Chordata; class Actinopteri; order Tetraodontiformes; family Tetraodontidae; genus Arothron; species Arothron firmamentum. The sequence goes on from BJFM01000877.1 coordinate 7,249, forward strand.
CTGAACCAGAGGAGAAGCCGCGTAGCAGAGCAACAAGCCTCTCCTGTTCGCTCAGATGGCAGGGGGAGACATCCCACACCAGGGAGCGCAGAGCTCCTGCATGCTTCTTCCATGAGGATGAATGAGTTAAACTGTCTCCTCACCACGGCGATGCTCACCTCATCCGGCCTGTGGCGACTGTGAGGTTTCACGTCATCTGTTTATTTTTGTGTGCATTTGTCGGCACAGTTAACCTTACAGTACAGTATGTTTCTGAAGAGGGGCTCAGATTGGAGCACAGTGAGCTTTTATGCATTCACAGCTCTGTCATTTTCTTTTTGGCCGTATGTCACAACCTATGACACCACTGTCATGAATGAAAACAAGCCATTGTAGTAGTGAGAAAACTAGAAATAAAATAGCAGCCAAATAAAGCTAATCTGCAATTAAAACTGGAAATTAATACTGAAAACTGGTTTTTAAAATGTGGCTCGAGGCACTGGAATACCCTGGAAATCAGCAGACTAATTGATCAAATGTTAGTTGCAGCCCTTATTTGGACCAGGGTAAATAAATGCGTGGTTGGCCCTCAGCTGGTCCCCACATGGTTCTTACTGTGGTTTCAAATTCTCTCTTTACAGGCTCTTGTTGAAAAGCTTGTCAGAGCAACATGAGCTGGAGCTTCCTCACACGTCTGCTGGAAGAGATCCACAATCATTCCACGTTTGTGGGGAAAGTGTGGCTGACAGTGCTTATCATCTTCCGCATTGTGCTCACGGCAGTCGGAGGCGAATCCATCTACTCGGACGAGCAGACAAAGTTCACCTGCAACACCAAGCAGCCGGGTTGTGATAATGTATGCTACGATGCCTTTGCCCCTCTCTCGCATGTCCGTTTCTGGGTTTTCCAGATCATCATGATCTCCACTCCTTCCATCATGTACATGGGCTATGCTATTCACAAGATAGCACGGAGTTCGGATGAAGAGCGCAGAAAACTCCACAGGTTTCGCAAAAAGCCTCCACCACATTCCAGATGGAGAGAGAGCCATCACCTGCAGGGCGTCCTAGAGGAGGACGAAGATGACGACGCTGAGCCGATGATCTATGAGGATACGCTAGAGGTGCAAGATGCCAAACCAGAGCCAGGGAACAGCACTGGCAAAAACCCACCTAAATATGACGGCCGTCGAAAAATTATGCAGGAAGGCCTGATGAGGATCTATGTCCTTCAGCTGATGTCAAGAGCGGTTTTTGAAATTGCCTTCCTTGCTGGACAGTACCTTCTTTACGGTTTTCGTGTTAGCCCGTCATATGTATGTAACAGGATCCCCTGCCCACACAGAGTGGACTGTTTCATCTCAAGACCCACGGAAAAAACCATTTTCCTCCTCATCATGTACGTGGTGAGCTGTCTCTGCCTCGTGCTAAACGTCTGTGAGATGCTTCACTTGGGAGTCGGTACTTTTCGGGACACCCTCCGCATGAAGAGGAACAGGGGCCGACAGTCATCCTACGGCTACCCTTTTTCTCGCAATATCCCAGCTTCTCCTCCAGGGTACAACCTTGTGATGAAAACAGACAAACCAAGCAGGATTCCCAACAGCCTCATTGCCCATGAGCAGAATGTGGCCAATGTAGCTCAGGAGCACCAGTGCATCAGCCCGGATGAGAACATCCCCTCTGACCTTGCGAGTTTACATCGGCACCTAAGAGTTGCTCAAGAACAACTCGATATGGCTTTTCAGACATACCAAACCAAACAAAACCAGCAAACATCCAGAACCAGTAGTCCAGTATCTGGAGGCACTATGGCAGAGCAAAACAGAGTCAATGCAGTCCAAGAGAAGCAGGGCGCAAGGCCAAAATCAGCCACAGAGAAGGCTGCAACTATTGTAAAAAATGGAAAGAGCTCTGTCTGGATTTAGATTTAGAGATTTCATAAATAAACAACTAATTGTTTTTGGGCCTGCAATAAAGACCAACCAAGACAACACCTGTACACATGGGACGCAACTTTTGAAAAGCCACTTTAAATGTCAATCACATCAGAATTACAAAATTATCCATTTCAGTATCATCAAGTATTTTTAAGCATTTTTATGTTGTTGGTGTTGCTCAACATGATTAACAAATGCATAGCTAGTTACACTCCTCTAACTGCAGCTAAAATATCAAAGATAAGCAGACCACTTTTAGCCATGTCTCATCTAGCTTCGAATGACACTGACATGTATCAAGAATGAAAAAGTGAAGTTATTAAGATATATATTTTAAAGAAAATCTCTGGTAGCTCTACCAGAGACATGTCTGGTAAACAAATGATCATCAGATGTGTGCAAACCCCTCATTTACTCTAAATACCGATTTCCTCCAATTTGAAAACAATGCATGCTTTACAACTGAGAACAAACAGTGTTACACACAGTAGACTATAGAATAAAACCCATCCTTACCTTCTGAAACAGCTACATTTATCTTTTTCTTAGTAGGTTTCTGTCATTTGGTTTCAGAGTATATTGATTTCTGCCTTTCACGGTTGTCAAAGTGCCTCAAGCTTCTAAAGACTGTTCTAGTACTCTAGTCATGACAAAATAAACTTTTTGAAACCTATGTGATATTGCAATTGTAATTGCAGCCATTCTGTGAACTTATTTCAATATATATGTGTGGGGTTTTTTTTTAAATTCAATTCATTTTGAAGTTACAGCAATTAACTGGTTATCTCTGTTATTATAGTGATTGTTAGGAAGTGTCTCTATCAGGTGTGTAGTCAAAACAATACTCTGCTCATGCACCACAATACATCACACTCAACACAGAGGCAGATTAATTACAACAAAGCAGAATGATAAAGCTTTCTTGCAAAGAACATGGTCTTCAATAAAAGAAGCAGATGCAGAAAAACAAAAAGACATAAACCCTTCCACTCGGTTTCTCCACAGTCATCATGTTGTTAGCATCGCTGTAGTATTCACACACCAAAATTTGAGAAAGTCATATGTGTCAGCATGTGCCTTCATGCTTTGTGGAGCAGATGCTCTGGAATTCATTAAGAATAAAAATACATATTCAATATGACTTCATCATGATTATAGCTTCAAAAAATGGTGAGGGTAATGAAAAGTTTAATCATGGCAGTCATAGATTAAAGGAGATGTAAAAACAAACAAAACAACTAAATCAGAAAATAATGGATCGATGCAAGATAAAATTTATTTTAATTATTATAATATGAACAGAGACCAATAATTCACATTTCGCCAAATAAAATGACTTATTATTACCGATTAAACTTTAGCAAAACAGGTGAAATATGAGTTAGTGACGATTTTTCTTAAGAAATATTAATAATGAATTAATAATAATGACCTCTGAAAAGTCTTAAAACTCACGCGCGTCATTGTTTTTATATGGAGCAGTGCATTGTGGGAATTCAAAATGGAGACGGCGTTACAGTAGTCACACGGAAAGTCTTATCATTGTGGCCGTGTACTACACAGTTTCCGTTCAACTTCTGCGCAAAATATATTTTTCTATCTTTTTCACGAAATGGGATTTTTGTGTTTCGCCCGGGGAGCCTTCGCCTACGCCGGCTGTCTTGGTGTTTACGCCAGAAATTACACGGGCCGGTATATGCGCGTAACGTTCCCATCAGCTTTTTGGGGTCGCGCTGGGATGCGAGTGCGCAAGTACAGTCAGGATGAAACTATTAGAGATGTTACTGTACAGTATGTGTGTTACCACCTGCCTCACAGGACAATCGTTAAGCTCCACGGACAGGACACCAGTCCCTTCCTCCAGGGGTTGATAACCAATGATATCGGTCTGCTGGAGGAACCGGGGAAAACGGCAATGTACGCACATATGCTAAACGTGCAAGGAAGAACGCTTTATGACATCATATTATACAGGTATAATATTTTATTTATCTGCCTGTTTAAGTGTTTTCAGTAAATGCAAGGGTGTGACGTCTTATCTCACGAAGCAGCTGCTGATAGACACTTGTGGAAAACTCCTCATTTTAGACCTCTGGTTGGGGTTAAATATTGTTACAAATGTGGATATTTTGAGGGCTAAGTTTGGCTAGCGGTTATGCAGTGTTAATGGTTATGTAGTTTTTAATGTTAATGTAAATTAATGTTACATGCTTATTGTATGTATTTCTTTTCAGGGTTAAAGAATCTGATGCAGGCCTTGGTGTTTTTATTGAGTGTGACTCTACGGTCGAGTCTGCGCTCTTAAGACATTTTAAGATGTACAAGCTTCGCAAAAAACTCAACATAAACCCCTGTCCAGAGCTGTCTGTGTGGGCTGTGCTTCCCAAGCAGAAAAACACAGAACAAGTAGCCAGTAAACCAGAAATCTCCTCCCCAGATAAAGGTCTGGTTTTGGTGACTGATCCTCGAACAAAGGAAATGGGCTGGAGACTGGTTTTAAACAATGAAGTAGAGCCGTTGGATATTATCACATCGTGTCATAAGGGAGACACAGAGGAGTACCACAGACATCGCTACGCAATAGGTAAGACCAAACTGCATGTAGTTCTTATTTAAAGAGGATTTGTGTCCAAGCATCCACTGATTTATTTTTTTCCTGCTGTGATTGTTGGCTCAGGACTACCCGAGGGAGTGAAGGACCTTCCCCCTGGAGTTGCACTACCGCTGGAGTCAAATCTTGTCTACATGCAGGGGATCAGCTTTAGCAAAGGCTGTTACATTGGCCAGGAACTGACAGCCAGAACTCATCACACTGGGGTGGTTCGTAAACGGCTGATGCCAGTCCGGTTGTCGGCTCCAGTCCAGGACCTTGAGGAAGGAGCTGCCTTGCAAACGCAGTCGGGCAAGCCAGCTGGGAAACATCGAGGCGGCGTTGGAAAGCTGGGTCTGAGCCTTGTCCGCACGGCTAATGCCAAAGAGGTGTTAACACTCAAATCTAATGACAATGCCGTGGTAACAATTGAGGCTTCTGTGCCGGATTGGTGGCCTGAAGATGGTAAAAACAGCTATACAGAATAGTTGCCTCCAGGAAAATTATCACTGCAACAAACATCTGACTGATAGAATCCTGAACTTAAGTTTGTTACACAGTCAGCACTCAAAAGTTGTGTGGCAGTTTAACTAATAAATAGTTAACATTTTTGTGTTTGCAGTAAAAGATTTTTTGTTTTCACCAATCCTAAATTATGTTTATTTAATGGCAGTATTTTGCAGAACTATGTAAAAGGATATTGTAAAGTCAAGTGGCATTGGAATCCAAATAAATATGACAAACTATCTAAGGCCACTTTTTTTCACTTAATCTTTCATTGCAAAACAACTTGCAAATAAACATTTGAGATTGTATCTTATCTTAAACCAAAGGCGGAGATTTAACGTCATCTTCACATTTAAATCACCTTACAAATTAGCACATCACATTCATGTATTCCAGCGAAGTGTTTCCATTCATTTCATTGTCCCACAAACAACGCTTCATTCCTGATAAAGGAGATGCTGCCCCCTTGTGGACTGAATTGTATCCCGAATTTGCTGTAACATGACTTCTGGCTGCAAAGTTAAAGTTGTATGATCCAGTCGCTTAAAGTCTTCATTGCAGAGTAAGCATTCAATTATGTTTGCTACTCTTTGTAGATCAAACGCAGCATGGTAGGGTCCAAGCATCGTGAATGTCTCCGAGAGGTGTCGTGGGTAATCGGAGGAATCCACAGAGGTGCAAGCATTCAGGAACGCCATTCGGTTGTTGGCAATTATTTTTAGGAACGAAGCAAATTCCCCATAGTCGATACCAGAGCAAGCCTTCATGATAACCTGAAAATTGACAACAAAGAATGATATAATTTACTAATTTTATGTTTCTTCTAAGTTACTCTGTTTCAACAGGAAGAAAACTATTATCAATAATACCTGGCAGTGCTGGTGCCATGAGTCCATTGTGTTTCTCCACTCACTTATTTCCTTTTGAACAGACAATAGCTCATTCTGAAGGAACTGCCACATGATGTCTATATTACAGCCATTCAACCAGTTATGGTTAATAGAAATGGTGTCTTCCTGTAACACATAATAAAGGATTCCTATGTCACTATTATAAAAGAATATATTAAAAAAAAAATCAGTGCTGAGATGTTTTTGGCTACAATGGATAAAAACAGACATACGTGCATTTTATGCACAGTGCTTTTTTTCTAAAGTCAGAAAAAGCTAATGTGCATCATAAATTTTTCAATTGAAAATTCCATATTTTTCTTATACTCGTAAAAGTAATAGTTAACTCTTCAATGATATCCTATTTCTTTTTTTAAGATTTCAAATCTATTGTTGCCAAATCAAGACATTTTTATAAAAAGCTACCTTGTCCAAAATCATAGCTGGGTATATAATCTGTTAAAATAATTCAGCATTTACAGTACTCACCAGATTATAAACTTGATGGTGCCAGCCGCTGGGCACAAAAATAATTTCTCCTGCTTCTTGAATAATTTCAAGAGGTTGACAAGCTTCTTCTGAGTGTGGATAAAGACCTCTGTCTTGAAGTTCAGTCGATGTGACATCATAAGGGAGGTTTCCATGAGTGTCTCGTAAAAAATCTTCCTGACCTGGTGGGTACAAGAGCCACTTTTTTCTTCCACAGATGTTTGCAGACCAACTGTAGGAGCGAAACACATCAGCATGGAATGGGGTCCTAGTGAGGAGAAAGAAAGAACGTGGAACCAGTGTAAAGACATACTGAGATGATTATTCAAATCTACCATACTGTAATTAGAGTAATGCCCCCACACCATGAGCCTTTAGGTCCCATGTAGACAAACCGGTAGTCATCCACTTGAAGTGTATCCCAATATTCATTTAGCCAGTCAGAAGTAAAATAGATGGGTGTGGTGTAAACGTTGTGTTCAGGAAAGTCCCTGTTGAATAATATCAATGCAACAATAACACGGATTTATTACACACTCTGTAAAATGGAACGCTTCATTTCTCTGCTATTATGATCAGCAGTACCTTGACATGTGCCAGTCTTTAAGATAAAGGCATCCTTTGGGTGATGAGTGGCCATTCTGGATGTATTCCTTCCAATAGTGAATGAATTCTTTAAAAGGTATGACTTGCTTGGGGTTCGCATTGTACTCCTTCGCGTTGCAGTTCGCAACAGGAACAGGAGTCTCATCTGTGATAAAGAGCACATGTGACCACCAGTTAGGTCAATAACAGTAAAGTGTAATGCGACACTGCATTATTATTATGCTTGCTTATTTACCAAAATCCTGCAGCAGTTTCTGGAAATGAGGCTTCCCCTCCTCAGACACCCACTGTTTTCTACACTTCCAGTCCTCTGTAAACCTTTTTGAAAACATGCATGGATGATTGGGAAGCAAGTATCTTTTGAAAAACTTTGAGTAGCTCAGCTCTTTGTCGATGTAATCTACAAAATGTGAAGACCAAAACTGTTCATAAGACTGCCTTGGTATTTTAACTAAACTGCAGCAGTTGCGATACGCCTCTCTGTCCATGGTGGTAAACAGCAAGGTTAGCTAGCAACGTATAGATGGTAAGAAATGAAAGGTGATACTGGCGAGTTAGTTGCTTTGGCATTACATAGCGGACACTTTAGAGGTTATTATCGGTTAAAGCTATTTTACGCTGTTCTAATGCAAAGGAGATGTTTTCCTGTTTTTAAAAGCCGCTGCACGGAACCCATCACAAGACTATGACATACAAATTAAGAATGTTGTGTTCCGATATTCGTCATCGCTGCATATTTTAACATTAAATCGTTCAATAGAGCATCGCTGTTTGCCGAAGTTAAATCAATAGGTAGACGTCATATCAAATAAGAATTGTTTTTTCCGAACCGTCATCGCCGTAGCAACCTTTTTTTCCTGACAGGTCAGTTTTTGAGTCGGACAGTAAATACGGCCGTGCTCTGTCGTGACGCCACTTCCGCAATAAACATCACTTCGATGTGGAACGAAAATATATGATAACGTATCGTAAAGTGACTTATCTTCAGTATATGTTTACTGAATAACTGAAACGAAACCACCGATGTTAATGTTTTATAACATTGCGCTTACGTAATTTTAACATCTACGTAGAAACATCGATTTTCATGTACTGACGGCAACGGCGAACCCTTCATCTGCTATCAGGTGCGTCGGGCTCTTATACAGTGTCCAGAAAGTGTCCATGGTCGGGATACAAGCTAATTCTTGAAACTCTGTCCTTACAGGGTAATTTTGGACTTCAAAAAAGATTTACGCCTATGTATGGTAACATTGGAACGTATTTGTCCTTGTAGCTGAATTCTAGTGCTGCTGCTCGCAAAATGAGCCGGGATATACCTGTTCACAGCTGGCCAGGCTCCTACTACATCAACAGTGACAAGCGATGGGAAAACGGCACCCTCTGTCTCACCAGAACTATGTTGCGCTTCAATTCTACGAAGAGTAAAGAGAGCCTTATGAGCGTCCTCCTCTCCAGGATCATGGAGATAAAGATGGAATCTTCCAGTTTCATTTTCAGCACTATGACAGTGCTCGAGGAGGGCAATGTGAAACACTGGTTTGGTTCCCTCAAACCCAATAGGGTGGTGGTTTATAACGTGATCGAGCACTTCTGGAGAGAACGACTTCTATCCCCCAGCTTGGAGGCTTGTGGCGCAGAAAGTCAAGTCTCGAAAGGTAGGCAGTTGATAAATCTCATGGCCGGGGCCCAGAAAAGACTGGAAGACACCGGCAGAGTTCTTAGCCAGCAAGGAGAACAGTTTGATAATATGATGCAGGGACTGGAGAAGATTGACTCAGACCTTGGCATTGCTAACAAGTAAGAATTTTATTCTTCTCAGATAACATACACAGTTTTACAGTTGCTTGCCTTCTAAACATGTAAGCATAACATGTGATAATCCTAATATAATGCTGAAATATCGCTTTAATGCATTCCTGAATTCTCTGTGTGTTTTTTTTTTTTTTTTTTTTTTTTTTACTGTTGCAGATGTTTGACAGAGCTGGAGTCCCCCTCATGGTGGCCATTTGGCAAGCTTCCATGGAAGACTCAGCAGGAAGCAAAGACTGAGGATGCTGCCAGAGCTGCAGCCACTGCTTCTGCTGCACCAAGCAAAGGATCTGGTAGAAACAGAGTGATCACAAGTATCCCAGCTGTAGTAAGTAAAAGTGGGGACTCGGACTTAAAACCCGGATGCTTGCTGGTGCACGTGTCCTCGCTGGAAGTCCAAGACAAAAGCTTCCAGCTGCTCCACCGTTTTGACCGTAACGAAGTTGATGAAATCAAGGTCCATAGCCCATACGAGATCACTGTTAGACAACGGTTTATTGGAAAACCAGATGTTTGCTGGAGATTACTTTCTGCAAAAATGCCAGAAGCACTGTCGGTGTTGGAGATGCAGTACAAAAAGAAAATTGAGTTTATGTGTGAATACAGGACAACTCCAGCTTCTTCCCCATGTGATCTGGAAAGTCCAGACTGGAATAAAGGTAAGGTTAGGATAATGTAGGAAAGGTCTGACTCGTTTCCCTTTTTCCATGTCTTTTATATAAGTGACCACTAAGTGGCAGCAAAAATCTATTTTTCAACCTTTGTGTGTTTGTACTAAGGCGTGTATCCACGTGTAAAAACATTTCATCCTCATAATTCTGGACACAGTTATTTGCGTGTTTCGATGAGTCACTTTGCCCTCATTGCCTCATTTGCCATACTTTGAGTTTACTGTCTGGTTTCATCATAAACAACGTGCACTTTGCACTTTTTCACTCTGTCCACCCATGGTTTCAGGTTTACAACAGAGGTGCCAAGAGTCAGAGCTTCCACTGGAGGTCCCTGCAGGAGAGCTGTCCCATTTGCAAGTGCATGTCGTCCACCCATCTGTCAGTCAAGCTGAGGCTCAGGAACTCAGACAGGTGAGACGTGTCGCTGTAAATGACTTGTATTCCTGTGACGTTTGTATTTTCAATTTTTGTTTATATATAGTAGAATAACCCTTTGTTTAGCAACATGTATTTTGACAGTTCCATTCCAACCCACATTTAACTGTAATAGTTATTATTTCATATTGTGTGTATTTAAAATGTTATTTAGTGAGACGGCAAACCGAGGTCCACTTTTTAAGAGAGAAAAAGAAAAAAAGCTCATTTATTTTGTCAGCTTTTCCATTCAGACAACATCTTAACAGAAATGAGGGAGAGAGTGCTTTTCATCCAAAGGTTTGTGTATGTGTCGCACATCTTAGAATAACAATGTGTGACACATTACAATTTTTTAAAATTTATTTTGAGACATTTTTGGTATGCTGGGCAGCTGTGCTTTACATGATCCTTAAAGTCACGGTTGTCACCTTTTGAATTGCAGGCAAAAAGTCGTATACAGTAACAGCTTAGATACAGCATTTGTTATTTATATGATACATTTACAACCCATAAATCAAGTATTAAACCACTCGGTAATATCTAATTTATTGTGTTTTGTCTGCAACTCATAATAGCTTAAACTCCAAATGCTGCCAGTTTGAACTCAAGGCGTTGGTTTCTGTATACACCCGCTTAGTCCTTGTCTAGATCTGCTGAGACAACCATTAGTTTTCACATCCAGTGCTTTACCAAATGTTCCTCTTTGAGTATTTTCGTTTGAGGTTGGAAATTATTATGGCTCAACAGTAAAAACTTCATTAACTATTTATTTAATGTACACTCCAGGATTTACCCCACTCAGCAAAGACGTGAAGGCATTTTTAGCTCATGTAGTAGTTCTAGCCTAAATATTTCATTTTGAGGTTTCATACATGACTTTGCTCCTCTAGGCATTGTATATCCACAAGCTGAAAATATGTATTTTTCTGTGTTTTTACATGACATTTAAGCAAGGCAGGTATTTTTCCAGGAAAAAAAAAACTGTACCATCAGTGTTCTGAGTGAGTCAGTGTAGTGATTTCATGATTGTGAAACTGCTGTCTGGAAGAAGTGTTCACTCATTTGCATTGTCTGAAAGCACTGCAGTGAAACCTGATACATCTCCTGCGTGTTTTTTTGGGGGGGGGCGTCTGTAGCATAACATAATATTAGTTTAAAAAGCACGGTGGGAGGCTGTGAAGGGGTGTTTATTAGGTTTTGTTTGGCACATCTTCGTATATTTAAGTTGTTTTATCAACCGTAGCATACGCAGCTGCTGAACAATGGAGATTTTTGCTAGAGATGGAGATGATTGCTGTTTACCTTAAACCAACAGATATATGATATTATACTTATTTCAGGAGATGTTCCAAAATGTCATATATTACACATTTTGGATGATTGTCATATGTGCCATGTGAGTGGTCAGTGTTTTACTTGTGTGCTTGTTTTTGTTTTTTTTACCTCCCTGACCTGTCCTTATACTTCCACACAAATGTTCCAAATCTTCCACCAAGCAACACTACTCACTCATTTTCCGTTGGTTTCAGTCTTTGAGCTGATTTTATCTTGAGTTTTGCTGCCCAGTTGTTCCCTATAAGGGGACTGCTGTTTAATTCCTTTCAAAAAAAAAACAAAAAACAAGAAAGTATGAGACTGTCCATATTTGCAGATGCTGCTGCAGCTGAAGAACCTGGCCCTGGAGGCAGAAACGGAGCTGGAACGGCAGGATGAGGTTCTGGACGTGCTGACCAGCTCCACTGACCGAACCACCATGCAAATAGGAAAGCACACCTGCCGCATGAAGAGACTGCTGTAGCTCCGACAGTGCAACCGGCGCCGAGTCTCCGTGTCCTTCTGAGACCGTAAGATTACTAAGTGGCCTCACAGGATCAATATCGTGTCAAGACTGGAACACAACAGTAGGGACTTGCATAATCCTGGTTTGTAGGATTTCTGCCACATTCGCTCTAATTATATAATCATACAGTCTCATGTGTCCTGCATTTCTGGGAAATGGTGTTTGCTACAGATGTTGCTGTGATTAAGAGTTGAAATCAAGTTAGGTTTAATGAATAATATTTCTTTTTAATGGATGTCTTCTGTTCCCTCTGATTGTGTATAGAGCACATTTTCCCTGTTCTTCCTAGAACGCCCCTGAAAAAAACAGTCAAGGAAGTCCTAATGTTCAGATTCAGCGAAAAGAGAGCACAAAAACCTGATGTTGTTTGTACATTAGCAAAACAATAAAGAAATGATGCACTGTGGCTTGACAGCGCTGGGTTTAGTTGTGATTTAACTCAGTTGATGCTCACATAGGCTGGGGTTGAAGAAAGGACTGGTTACGGGCATGTTAGCATTAATCCAAATTTCTTGTTGTCTTTAAATGTTGTAAGAGACGCCGATAGCTCTTTACTGTCTGAGGTGACATCAGAGAACTCTGAGTGAAGGCCAGGATGTGGGCTCAAGAACAGAAGACTTTGTAATAGCCTGCATGTAATTTCCAAAGATGTCGTAAAACAGTCGTGAAAAGTTTTCCAGTACATTTTTTTCTGGTGTCCTCACAATGATGTGTCTGTGTTTTAAGAGATATGCTGCCATTTTTTGTTGTAATTTCTGTCTTAACATTATATTCTACAGTATTTTGCATTGTGATATGCTGAAAAACATTATCTAACACTGTGTGTGCTGCTAAGGGCAAAGGTGATCAGAAAGTCCTTCCTCTGTCTGCTTTTACATGTTATACAGGACGGTCTGCATTTTCTGTGCTTCAGTTTGAAGATGAATACAGTTCTAATTATGGCACTTAAATCTGTAAGTGTAGTTGTCTCATTACATTATGATTATTACAATAAATTACATCTGAGCTTAGCTAAAAATATTACCTGTCTTATGAAAATAGTGATTCTCTTGCTGTCGGTGGAGGCTTTCATTTAGGGGGTAACACCAACTGTAAAGAAAATCCCAAATAAAGGGGCACACAAACACAACCAGCACTCTTTAGTAAGCACTCTTTAGTAGTTGAATTATTCATTGTTTTTAATCAGCTCTGAAGTCTGTGATAACAAATAGTCCTTGTTGAAGTGTTCTAAAATTAAAACTAAAAATATTAAAACTTGTCCTTAACACCTCTTTTCTCAGTGTCTCAGCACCACCATTTGCTGCAACAAAACAGAGTTTGGATTTTACAGCCATAGAAGAAACTCATTGGTGGAACAAGAAAGAGATCAATGTAAGCAACTGGACAGTTTGATTTCTAAAGATGCATACAAATGCTTGAAACACCTTGAGTCTTGGTTTGTGGTTCAGAAAAATAAAATCACCACATTCAGAGTCTAAGATGCACATAGGCCTGATGGGGCAGATTTTCACAATAATAAAAATCGGTAGGAATTTCTACCATATTTAATGAAACTGATTTTTTTTGTTTTTGCAGCTTCTCATCATGGGGGTACAGAGCACTGGGATTTTTAATAGTACTGTTAGGAAGTATTTTTTCTCCTTTTGCAGATATTTTTCATGTGGCAGACTTCTGACATAAGTGGAGACATGTTAAATTCCCCATTAGACTGCCAGTTTTATATCTTTCTATTCAACTTTTAAGTTACAAAAAAAAAAACTGAGGCCCAGTGAGATTTGTCTCAGGCCCACCCATTAACCACATTCTTTACCCCTGTGAGGTGTCCTGTGCACAGCCCTGAACAGAGACCAATGTGAGAATTTGAGAATGTGGATTTTAATCATCCATTTAACCACTCAGTTACCGCATGCTCTTAAAGGGTTCAAAACGTATGTTGCTTGAAAATCAGCACAATTTTAGATAATTACAATCTGATAAAAATGAGAGTTTTAGCCAAAATAACAAGGTTTGGATCAGGGAAGTTGAAGCTCGGTGAAATGAGTCTCCTGGAACTGGGCCTCGGTTCCTAATGAAAAGTCAACAGTCATCTTACCCAACTCTTGTGTGACAAATTGCAACAGAATATAGAAAGGAGGCCAGACTGGAAGAGGATGTAAATTAGTGTTTCAGTTTCAGCCTGTGCTGCTTTGCGGAAGTGGCTTACTTTATATACTCTGTTATTACGACATCCTGCTGGCAAACAGAGTGTTGGCATCAGCTGACCACCCCTGTCACCCAGCCCAGCGCTTAATTACAAATCAGGAAGATGCCTGATTTAAAGGGGTTTTAAGGGAGACGGGTGGCTTCTCTCAACAGTCTGGTCTCAGTTAACAGGAGCGTTTTTTCTTTTTGTTTTAAAAAACAGGACCAGCCATGAAAGATGTGAGCCTGAAAGCTCAGACACGAGATAATAAAAGGGGAAGAAGTGTAGTTGAAATGGTTTTCATTATTGGCTGTTTATTTTTACAGAGTCCTGCACTAAACAGTGAGATTTTGGAAGTTCCGAACTCCAGAAGCACACCACATGTTATGTGAATTCCAAGCCTTCCAAAAAAAAAAAAAAAGGGGGGGGGGTTAGGGAAATAGAGCTAGCGCTGGCGTGGTTTTTGAAGCAGCCTCGCAATACAAGGAAGTGGTGGCGGTCTCGTCTGACCACAGATACATGAGATCCGGCTTTGCCTTCCTAACGGAGGGGATGGAGACACAAGGGATTCAGCTGGCCTTGACTTCCAAGTCTGTTTACTCTCATTCAAGAAGCGTGTCTCCATTGATGGCCGATCAATCAACTCCTCCTGGCGAAAAGCAGCAATTTTATGGGCTACAAGGGCAGATGTGGGTTTCGCCGCACCACAAAATGTGGGCCCATGTGACGGCAGTGGAGGAAGGCTGGAGACAAATTGTAAAATAGCAGCACTCACATTGTTTTTGTGTCTGTACAGTGATTCTCTCGAGCCAAGTGCTCCTCTTAACTTCATGTGAATCATCAGGGCGCATGTTTGTCAAATGGAGCTGACGGTCTCAGACATGCTGATGGAGAAACTTCACCCCCTGTGCATTATTGGATGATGTCTCGGTCTGATGGCCTGATTTTTGACTCGTGTCCTGGCCCAGTCTTCACTCACGCAGGTGTTGCTGGCTTTTTCTTTGCTGAGGGGGTTTTCAGTTTCAGGAAATCAGGCCTGTTGGTTAATGTCAGAACTGGGAGAAAAATGTTGCTGAAACAAAGGAGCTTGAGTCCAACGAGGGTGTGTGTATGTGTGTGAAAGTAGTACGACACAATTTATCATTGTCTTCACGATCGACTTGGTTCTCCTTATGATTCCACTGGCTTTGCATCACCTGCACTGTCATTCTCCAGTTTCTTTAATCTCCGTGTAGAGTGTTTTCATTCAGACAGTTCTTTTGTTTATTCAGGCTGTAAATGTGCTCTGAACGGCTGTTAACACGGTACTTTCCCAGATGCTGAGCAGCAGGGTGATATCATGCGTTTAAGCACTTATTGTTATGATCTCCTCGTCTTTGAGGCACACTTTTGTCTTGTGTTTCACAAACTGTTCTCATTGCTGTGCGACAGAGTATGACCAGCCAAACCAAACTTGGCCAAGGTCTTTGCACAGTAGTATCAGTCACAAAAGCATCTCCAGGTGAACTCTGCTCAAGTGAGTCTTCTAAGAGATGGAAACTGTGAATCAGTTATTTTAATAGATTATTAGTTTTTTTTAATCATTTTTAAAAAGTGTCAATACAGTTTGGCAGATCAGCTCTTTTATCATGTCAAAATTGAGATAATTTAGCCTATACTGATATGCATAACATCTATGGAAAGATGTTTATCCTTTACTACTATTACAAAATAATTGCATCCACAAGAGGGCAGCAGTATATATTTTAAAGAAAACCTTACATTTTGACCTTTGCCCTTTGATTAAGGAGAGTATTATCCCATGTTCACCCTGTGAACTCTATTCAGATAAATACTTAAATATGTGCATTTCAAAAACGTACCAGATTTATTTATCACAACTGTACCAGACCTTTTTAAAACTAATTACTAATAGATTTATTTTGTTTATTTAGTGATTTATTTGGATTAATCAAACTTTAATCAAAGTTTAACTACGAAAGATGAGGACCACTAGTTTTGTGATGACTGGATTTTAGTGTTCATTAGAAGGCCATACGGCACCGCACCAGGTTGTCAGGCCCGTAGCCAGCTCAGACTGCATTGGTACTTTTACAAGCAGGCCCCCCAGAAGCCTCCTGTGTGCCTGTTTTTAGTGGCTCTTACTGCAAATGGAAACACTTAGCCCCCACGATAAATTACCCACCCGACTGATGCCACACCACATGGACCCCCAAGCTCTTGCAGACGCTGTTTGGATTTATATTTCAACATGAAATACTCCTCCATCAGGTCACATGAGATGACAAGACTAGCAGGAAAAGGAAAAACCATTGAGTAACTTAAGGTTTGAGTATTTTGATTAAAATTATGGATGCGCTCCCCTCGCTGGCGTTGACATTGGGGTTATTTCAGGATATAAATAGACTTCCGTGGTTATTTATTTCCACTGGAAAGTAAATAGCCATTAGTGTAGCAGGCCAGTGACCTCAAGGGCGAGTAGGTTGCCGAGGCTAATCTAATGTTTGTTTTGCGGCTGTAAGAGACATCACGCCAGGCCCCTCTGTTAATTAGAGCATCAGCAGCAGAAACAATCATGATGGTGCTCCGGTAAATGCAGTCCAATGAGGTCAAGTTCAGATGCTGTGGAAACATACTTAAGAACGCTTGACATAACCTTCTGTGTTCAGCGTCAAGGTGGACCCTTGCAGAGGCTGCCCCTGCAACAATTCTAATTATCATTCCAGCAAACGTGTTTGACCACCGAGTGATGTAACTGCAGCTGACCAAACACATTGTTGTTGAAATATGGCCCTTGCCATTGTAGCCACGTCTTGACAGTGTTGTGCGTTCACCGGGGGTAAGAACAAGCATAAAAAACACTGCTGAATCTAGGGATTACGTTTCAGCGCAATTACGCCTCATGCAGTGTCTGGGTGAAACCTGCATCAGAAGTGGATAAGGGGTGGAGCCTGGCAACTGTGTTTGGCTGTAGTGCCCTGCTGCCGTGGTTCTAGCAGCATCGAATATTAGCTTAGGCCTGTGATGATGGACTGGAAGCTGTCAGTTAAGATGATGGGCCGCAGCTTTACAAGTCAATGAAACCTCAGAAAGATATCTTAACCAGCTTTGACTAAAGAAATTATTTAAAACTGAAAGTGCGCTGTTTTCTCTCTCTCCCTTTTTCTCTCTCTCTCTCTGTCCAACAATTCAATTGAATTGTTTTGTATCCTGAATTTTTCCATGTCATTCCAGATATATGAGATGACAGTTTAACAAAAGACAAAAACGTTCTCATTAGATAGAAGTTATGGCCATACACACACTTCTCCAATCCCGGTCTATCACTTTTCTTCTTGTGGGTTATTTCCATAGCCGCATGGAATTTTTTGGACAACACCTATTTTGTGGAAACTCCTTCCGCTATTCCAAATGGTCGTCCATGTAGCCTCATGGGAGTAGCCAGCGACTATGTAATTGGAGAAGATTGAGTACACACACAGAGGCCGTAGCCTGGTGAGCTATCAAGAAGGTGAACCAAAGATTCCCAGATGTTTACCCAGACCTGCCATATGTGAGCTGGGTAATGAACTTGTGTGCAAAATGCATGAGTGGCACCCAGGACCAATGTGAACCTTTGACCCCATGGGTCCATAACATGTAAAGGAAAAACTGTAATTCCAATTGGGAATGAAGCCAGTGAAAAAAAAATGACGTGTTATGAGCCAGTTTGGTTTTCCTTGAAAAGGAAATCTTGCATTCTGAGGATCACTCTGGAATCTCCTTTCACTGATGGAAACCATGGAGCCATCAAAACAGAGAATGTGATGTTGCTGCCTGGTCTCAATTAAAGCATTGGATATCAAAGACAATCGCTCCCATTATTATACGAGTTTTTTCTATGTGCACCAAGTTTATTTTGACGGAAAATTTGTGGGCTGGTCGCTCGTTAATTGGCGCAGAAAACTCGCACCTGCGGTTCACCAATGTTTTGAAAATCAGAGACACTGAATATTTGCGTTCTGGTCTTGTGTCGAGCCGACAATCACCCAAGGAACTATTCCAGAGGGAATGTTGTGATTGTCTCTTTGGAACAAAGCAGTTACTAAACTTCTGTTTTTTTCAGGCTTCACAGTGTGATAGGTTCATTGAGATCCTTCACAATAAGAGTGCACTTAATGTGGAAGTCGAATCCAAATCAAGTTTAGTAAAACTCTGACATCACATCAGATTAAAAACTGGCACTACTCTCTATGATTATTAACTGTTATTATGTCATTGTTATTGCAACATGCGTCAACTTTGTTCAACACATCCTGTATTATGTCAGGACACTGATGGAGCGAAGTTTGTATGATTGCTGCTGCTATCGTCATATTCAATACTGTTCCTAACATGACACATCCTACACCAAAGGGTGGTGTCCTTGCTTCCTGATGGGCTTGTGGTGGAAACGGATCTATTTTTGCACAAATAATGTTATTCAAATCAGCTATCATATCACTGAAGTCAGTATGAGGTGATTTCTCAATGCACCTTTGTTTATCCAACACAGTTTTTTGACACCCCATCCATCTTCTGTTAACCACCGCTTGTTCCTATTCAGGGTCATGGGGCTGCTGGGGTCTCTCCTAGCATTCAGTGGGTGTGAGTCAAGAACTCACCCTTGACAGGTCACATCACAGGACACGCAATCTTACTTTGAAATTCTTTCTCAAACATCTTTCATTCATTCCAGGTTCTGATATTATGATTTTAATGGTTATCAGCAGATGCTGTTCAGTTGGCTGGGAAGTGGAGCGCACCAAATATGCTTGTTTCACAATTTCCCTTAACGTACTTCCTTTAAAGTAAAACCTGTAAGCTGTTGTTTTTCTCTGTGTGTAGATCACGACATTCCTTCCATTCTGGTGAGAGCGAGAGCTGGAATCACTTTTTCTATATATAAGACAAAGTGCGTCACTTTCCGTCTTCATCGCCTCCGCTGTGGTTTCCAGGACTCAAGGGAGATCCATAAGCAACGGTGGTGTTCTGTAATTAGTGGTGAGTTTCAATCTCTAAATTAGAAGGGCATCTCATTAAATATTACTTAGTTTACCTCTTTCAACAGGAGCATTCCTCATAATAAATCAGCCAGAAAACATCTGTTTAAAGAGATGCACAACCATTTAATTTAGATTTAGCTTAGATATAAATTTATTTCAGCATGTTATTGCTTACAACAACACATACTTATATAACACTTTGTTGGTGTCACAGCTTCCCTGATTGTATCAACAGAGCAGCATAGTACAGAAATGACTTTTTTTTCTCTCGCCAGTTAGTCTTTTGCCATCTTTCTCTTCCTTGATGCTTCAGTTTCCTTCAACTCCTTCATCCTCCAACTGCTCAGTATCTTCATCTTTTCAGTGTCTCTCTGGTCTAAAAGTTCATTAGTATTGTTTGGTCATTTTGTGTTTTCCACATCTTCTCACTATTAAAATAAGGAATTTGTTAAAATTTAAAGAAAAAAACCCTGTTTCCTAGAGAGATTAATCCCCTCTATCAGAGTTTGCTTGGAGAAACAAACTGTTGAATAATTTCAGTCTGGTACTTTGAGATATTTCTTTGGAATATTTGCTGGGAACATTGTTTCTTCTTTTGATGAAGAGCTAAGAACTGGAGAAGGAAGTGTGTGACCTCGTGCCCCTGGTGTGTGGTTTATGACCCTCATATGTCAGTTCATACATGATTTTCTCATATTAAGTAAACCTGTGGTGGTCATGGTGATTTCTTGACGACTCAAACTTGCTGGTCTCAACACAAAAGAGTCGCCAAGCTTTTTTTCCCCCTTCAGAAGCAGTTCTAGAGAAGTAATCCTAAGGCTCATTGAGTTTGAGAGTATTTCAATGTTGATTCCAGAGGGTAATTCAAGAATTCTGACTGCTACAAATGATGACCTACTGCAGCTTATATAACACTGCCACTCCAAAGTGGAAAGGGGGACATGGGTTTTAAAGGCTCACACTCAACAATTTCCTCTCCATAAATCAAAATGGATATGCTCTGTCTGGCGATTTTCAATAGGAACAGAGAGCTTTGGTTTTACCCCGAACTATACACAGTATGGTGCAAATGGTTTTCAGTCTAACTGAGGACAATGATCAAATGTCTATTTGAAAATTGTTCCCAAAGTTTATCTTCTATTCTGGTTTAAACGTGACTGTCTGAGTCACTCTGATGATAAACTTTGCAACTGGTTGGTACAGTGTGTCTTTAATCGATGTGTGTTTTTAATCTATGTAGGACATTTGCATCATTATTAAATAGAAATTGATGTAAATCAGTAGCTGGAACTGGGCAATAAAGTTGAATTGTCACTCAGCTTTTCCTCTTTGCACCACAAATATGATCTACTGTGGATCCAAATAGTAAGAAGATGTTGTCAGGATTTCCTCTCACAGTAGTAGTCACAGCAACCTTTGTGGTTTATGTCTCATTAATAATGTTCCTCCCTGCAAACTTTCCAGCGTGATATTTGCCTGTGGTTTGACATATCTAGATTTCCTCCTCTGACTGCGAAAAAAACAAAACAAAACAATTACCATCATTTTCCTTGTAATGAGATTCTCTGCAGGGACCAGGGGTTATGGAACATGCATACAGACAAGTCATGACATGACTCACCCCATCAAACAGTGTCTACAAATATGTGCCTGATGTCAATGACACTATGTCTAAGATGCTAAAAGCGTTAACAGTCCTGAGAAAATATCAGGGAGTAATTACACATTTCCTCTGAGATATGAAAATGTTTTAGACATCCTACCCTTGACATGTTGCTGAATACCCCTTAAGTAATGATGAAATGAAAGAAATACAATACAATAATATCATCAAATATCACCACAATTTGAATTTATGTCTACCAGCCACTTACTGCAGCTGGCATGTATGAAACCAGTTCCTTGCGACCTCTGTCCGCGGGTTATTTGATAAAAAAAAAAAAGAAAAAGTTGAGGCCAGTAAATACTTCCAATGTAAACCCACAAGAGGATGTTCTGGAACAATTGAGCCAAAGCGTCTGGCTGACACTCCGCAGAGCTGCGTGCATGGGTAATTGGTGGAGCGGCAGAGGAATGACCTTAAGTTTAGATTCAAGCAGTTAGGAGACCTTGGAGACAGCCTTGATCCTCAGGCTGTCCCTCACATGCTTATAATTTGGGACGAGGTTTACTGTGTATTCTGCCACAGGAAGAGCTAGCATGGGCATTATAATGCCTTCACTATGACAGCACAAGGGTTCACATGAGTGCAGGAAAAAAAAAATACAATTTTTTTTAATGAATTCTGATTACCTGATGAGAAGCAATGGAATGAAATGAGTAAAAACTAATCTCATAAATTTCATTCATGGAATACACCGTATAGAGGTCGATGTTGATGCCTTTGCATATTTGTGTTAACTTTAGAGTAGCAGAAACTTTGAAAAAATCTGAGTTTCTCCCATTTTGCAACATGCGCGCTTAGCATTTCTGATAGCTTCTCTTCCCTCACACCTTTACAACAACTCAAGATAAAAAGATCTGTGGGACCAGACACGGTCCCAGACGGCATGCCGATCGGCAGAAGAACTCACCGGTGAGGCATGTGGACTAATGGAGATAGATCTTTGGTGCAAAAAGCTCAACCCCTATTGTCCAGTATCCAGTAACCCCAGTTGTTCGCTGGGAAAGCCGAGTTCTTTGCAGTGAGGTAATATTGAAGACATCTGCAGCAGGATCTAATTAAGCCAGAACAAGTGTGTTCTGGCTATGTTTGGCACGAACAACTGCAGAAGCCATTTATCCATCTCTTCTCCGTCCATACCATATAAACGTCGTGAGGACATGTTGACTAAGTCTGTTAGACAAGGACAATCTTAAAAAAAAAAAAAAACTACTGAAAATGGTCATTTTTAAAAACGACAAAATTAAATCAGATTACTGAGAGAACCAGACATGATTCATAGATTTTCCCTTGCTTGGTCATCTGGCAATGTTACTTAGCAAAAAGATGTTTTTTTATTTTTGTTTTTTTAAATTTGGTCATTAATTGATCTGACAGCATAAGTACTTGAGTTTTTGTAGTGATACCCTGATACATGACAAACTTTCTCTAATTCCACAGTATCCATACAATCTTAATGCAGTGTTTACATGAAGGCAGGTCTTTTTCTTTGGGGGATGTTTTTTCTATTTACGCATTCTTAACAAGCATGTGTAGCCAGTCTACACAAAGAGATACGTTTACACAAGAACGTCAAGAACTCCTTTTATTATTTTTTTAATGAAACTCTTTGACCATGGCACAACACAAGGTGGTGCCACTGTATCTTCCTATTCTGTTGCTACGCAGCAGCATGTCAACAACACAAGCAAACACACAAATGGTGTAAAGGCCTGCCTCAGGCAAGGGTTTCCTTAAAATCCCACCATATAAATTAGCTTCCTGTAAGCGGAGAACAATTATGAAAAATGTCAGACCTGCCCGAGGAGAAATCTATCTGTATGAGCAGATATTTGATTTTTTTTCTCTCTCCCACCTGTTCCCTCCTAGAAACATTATGTCATAAATACATAGCAGGCTTTAATTTCATCAGCATTTCCTTTTATGGCTAAATTAAAGGTTAGTTAACACTCAGGATTCAAAATAAGATGGTAACACGAACAAGTCTGCATTTTGTAGTGGAACCCTTGATTTGAGTTAGCTGTAAACCGGTAAGTTGACAGTGATTAACACAAAAACATATGCCACTATGGCAACCAGTCAGCACACTCTGAAACCAAGATACACACACCTGGCAATTATGTTTAGTGTGTATTAATTATTCTTTGTGAAGGGCTATAATTCTGTTTTGTTAAGACTTGCAGATTTGCAGTACAATTGGTTTGTTGACAAGTTCAGTCTGCTAAACTCTGCCGGTATTTATGTCTGTATGCCATGCTTTACGCCCTCGTCGACCTCATCAGGTCGATATGCATACACGCAAGGCATGTGCGATGGACACACTTCAACAGTAGCTGCAAATTTGGCTTTTAATTACACACATAGCAAAGTGGCAAACTTGAAATCTCATCATTACCAGTGCTGCAGGGGAGTCCCTCTGCAGAAATAGAGTGGTGACAGTTTAATGGTCTCCGAGCTCAATGCACCACACCCTCACCACTCTATATTAAAGGCCTGACTCCTGCCCCACCACGTGACGTCAGGTACCTGAACCTGCTCTGCAAAGCTTGCTGGGATTGTTAATCTACATTGAGCTGAAATTTCCTTTAAGTTATGACATTACTGTTCGTGACTGCGAATGGAATTTTTTCCCCTGGCCTTCCATCACTGTCAAGGCTTCACATTTATTTCTCATGCATTTAATCAGTAACAACTGGAATGTTTCCCCCCTCGTTTGAAAAGTTCTGATGCTCAGTCCCTTTAAATGAATCCCCTATGTTGCTGCTCTCCGTTCTCAACACTACAGCTCCCAGACTTTTGTGTCTCTGACAACTGTTGGAATTCTGCTGGTGGCTCAGCAGTGTCTGCACCCTGACAGCCTTTTGTGTGAGACACTCCAGATGGGGTCCCACACTCTGAGCCGTACTAATGGCTGCTGCTATCGCCAGAACCATGAATGAGTTCCTCTAATGTGTCAGAAAGGGAAGGGACATCATTAATAAAGATAAAGAAGCAGATGGATGTCTGGTTGGAGTCAAAGCTGAGAAGATGCTCATGGCTAAATGCATATTAGGAGACACAAAACCGGATGTTTTCAAGTGTGTGTTATGACCTCGAGAAAAAGTAGTAAAGATGTGTCCACTCACTTAAGCAGTTTTTCTGAAATTTTTGTAAAATTTGAAAATAATGAAATCTTTAAGACGTAAAGTAAGTTTTTTGATCAGGGGCCCATAGATATGGAGGCCTGTTTTGTGTGTCTGTGTGTTTGTGTATGTCTGTGTATGTCTGTGTACACAATTCAGGTTTCAGATGTTTTATGAGGATGTAAATGCACTCAACACATTTGTTAGAAGCAGTGTGTTTTGGTGAGTAGTGCTGGTTTTAAAACAAAACTTTATGTGTTTACACGAAAAACGTCACTGGGCGCTTTGACTTTGTTTATTAAGTAAATTAAATTAGTATGTTTTGTGGTTTCAAAGCCCTTCTCTATTTACCTATTCTCTAAAAAAGAAAACATGTGCAAGCAAAAGCAGCTTCTTATGGACTTTTGGGGATAATCTAATCAGTGAAAGAACAGTTTTCTAAATTTCCGTGAGTTAGGCCTTTAATCTGATCCACAGGACAGTAAGATGGAATGGATGCTCAGCAGCCTACTGGACTCTTTGGGTACAGAAGGTGGAATCTGACAGATGGACCTACCACAGTAAACCCTGGTTCATGAAATGTAACCCAGGCAGACACGATTCTGTGTGCGTCTTGAATGTGAGGAAGAGAATGACACACACATTCAAGACGCATGCGATTCTGTATGCCTCTTGAATGTGCGTGTCATTCTATCCTCACTGTGTTGCTCATTAGGTCAAAGGTGTCTTGGTGTATATGTACAACAAAAGACAGCCACTATGGGTTTTCAGCATTCTTGGGTTCTGTCTACACTTGCTGTGTTGTTTAAGCAGTGTTGAGCTCAATTATATATTTTGTGTGATGAGCTGATTTGTGACAAAAGTGCAACTCACATGTCAGACATGTGCTCTTAAGAACTGATGATGTATCAGTTATGTCTTAATGAACCACGGTACAAAATATGGGTAAGTTGGCTATGCGTGACATGCGTCATGGCTACATGACCCGCCCAGGGAAATGTGGCTTAGATGGTGCACTGCTAAAGTAAATGAAAATGCAAGCCCACGCAAACTAAACTGTATTAATAGGTGATTAAAATGCTATAGAGGGAGTGTATATTGACTGTGATAAGGCTGCTGACTATAT
>BJFM01000877.1:32225-68212 GCA_016586285.1 Arothron firmamentum
ATATATATATATATATGTATTCTGGTATATTTAACTGTTTGCCTTTTTAAATTAAACTTTAACAAATTAAACACCTTCACATTTTTAGCCTGGTTGCTGTGAGATAGAGCCCTCTGAGAAGGGGAAACTGTGTGTGCTGATACACCCAGGAGCAGTGGAAAAAAGCCCTGTGTGAACTGTCAGCACCAGATAGACACAGGAGCAGCTAATCTGCTCCCAGGCCAGGATTCTCGAGCATGTGCCACTCGCACTCTCACTGACAGACTTCTCCGTACGTGCAGAAGGAGATGGAAAGTCTTTGGGTTTTCCTGCCACTAGAAATCCTGAGTAAAAATGCATGTGATCATACCTAAATACCAGATCAATCTACGGCTGCCAATATATGGAAAATTACCTCCAGTGAGCATATTTCATCCACATGTCACACAATGGCATGTGAACACATTCTATATGGCAGGGGATACGTTGACGTGGTGTGGTACTTTAATTAAGTTTATCATTTTCCAGAGAGTGGAAAAGAGATCCTTTAATCAGTCGTTTCAGTCTGGAAGAAAAGTACAAACAAAAGATTTGTTTGCTTAGTAATTAAGATTTGGACACAGGCTGAAGATGGATAGTTGAAGGAGACCAAACCCCATGTTATCATATCCTACGCGGCAAATCTCCCCCATGAACTTGCCTTCACATTTCATTAGAGCTGAATAGAATCGATCTTGTCGTTCAGTGTTTAATCCTGTGATTGCAGCTGATAACTGATACTTGATTTGGATAAAAAGTGCTGTCTGCAGGTTTGCTTTTGGGATGATCTGTCTGTCACTCATTGTGTAATTAAGGTCAACAAATTTAGCAGCTGCATGAAGGTTTATTTTCACTCCACCTTCTACAGCTAGTGTTTGTGTATGTGTGCATATGCGCACTTCCATCAGGTGTTCTCTAACCTCATCCCGGGGCCTTCGAGGCTGATATAGTGACCTCATGGCTTCGGCTGCTTGCAAGGCAATCCTCGAGCTGCTCTGCAGACAGATCAAAGCTGAAATCATGCCCCACCAACAGAGATAAATACACATTTCCTCTCTTCTCTCTCGCACTGGTTTTTCCCACACTCCTTAAACCTTCGTACTGTAGCAACGCCAACTCAGAGGAAATGACAGACCACATCAAGAGACTTGCATTTGCTTTGACAGGAGAAATCGTGCCAGCTTTCAAGGGAGAGGGAGACATTCTAGCATTCACCAGCAGGGTTTAGAGTTGCTTGTGTGTCTTATGGAAATGACCGCAGCGGCTTCATGTTCAAATGAAACAGTGTCATGCAATTTTTTTTTTTTAATTTTTTTTTTAGCCATAAGTGAGCTCACCTCAACATATTTGCAACAGATGCTGTAAAGGAATGACAACAAACTGTGATTTTGTTGCCGTGACTTAGTGACAATCATCCTCTGTCCTCACTACAGTATGTGAAGTAGCTCAACATCTGCCTGCTGTGGTCACCTTTGTGGCCTCTGTGTCACCAGCTCAGAAACTAGTTTTGTTCGAGTTTCGAGTTGCTACAAGACTGCTCCCTCCATCTGCATCTAGTAAAAAAAAAAATAAAAATCCTTCTCATTTTGAGCATTTGTCATATAAATCCAGCATCTTTTTTAACCATAGCTAACATGATCCTTCTGAGACATATATTTATCATGGAAAAACCTGCATGACTGTGAGGAAAAAACTTTCTCCAGAAATGAAGGATGGCTGCCCATTCCCTGAGCAGCAACTCTTTATATGTTTAGTAGGGATATGCAAGGCCATCCAAAACAAAATTGTTATGTTACATTATTTTACTATTTTACAGGAAAAAGAAAAGCCTGATCTTTCTAACAGGCAAGCTTTTCTACTGTACCTTTCTGCTCTACATTACGTTTCTCCTCAGGAAATCCACCCATACTCATAAGTTTCTCCACCTGTTTGGAAATATATTGGAACTATTTCAGGGTCCATGAAAAGGATCACAAGCAAGGCTTTTAATGAGCAAATAAAGTTGGCAATGCCAAAATTGGGGAGTATGAATCATACTTGGTATTCATCTTCACCATCTAATAGTAGTTGTGATTCATGAAGATGTGTCAGAAGGAATCAGTGGGATTTTCTGGTCGAGAACAAATTGGTGCCTATGTCTGGGGATGTGGGAATGGTTATTGTGACCATGGACACAGTAAACCCAAGATGACCGTGTATCATGTCATTTGACTCATTCGCAGAAGAATAAAGAAGATATTTGCACGATTGATTCCAGTTGGAGACAGCCGTGGTTTGAGGAGGAGACACTGTGTCTCCTTGCACTGTGGTCTTCAGCAAAAGTCCAGGAAAAACTGGAGAGCTCATCCAAAACAACAGCAGTGCTGAAAAGGTACAGAAAATGAGCAACATTTGTAAAGAGTTGATCTAGTCCACCATTTACTCCAGAGGTACTGGGAGACAACTGATGCACACTGGGATTAACTGGTTCCCAGGAGAGGATTGCATGGTGTTCTAGCTTTGAAGATGAACAACAATGGGTCTGGCCAGCAGACCAAAGAATCCATCCTCATCATCAGAATGAGATTTATTTCGGTTTAGATTTATTCCAACAGCAGTCAAATGAAAGTCAGACCTTTAGTTTTCTTTTTAATTATGTCTGACTTGAGCCAAAGGCTCAATCAAACGATTTGACACCTTATAACTTAGACCGAATGTCATAACACAATTGCTAAAAAGTATGAGCTCATGCTCTGTGACTTCACCAAAATGCAGACCGGAATACTTTGCTTCTTGCAGGGTGTAAGAAGAGACCTTTTACAAACCTCTGTGAATCGTGCCGTGGTAGCAGCGTGGCTGCCTCGGCTCGAAGATGTGGGGGCACATTGGAAGCGTGTCTGGTCAGTGAAAGGTGACTTGGAGAAACATTTGTATTGACAAATGAAAAAACAGTTTGCAATAATTAAGTGTAAATGACAGATATCAAGAGAACTGAAATACTTGAGGTAGGACTATGGCCTCAGGCATACATTTTGCACTGATAATTGGAGGCTTTTTGATCCGTTTCCCTGCTCAGATCCGGTTTAATTAACATAACTGCTGTATGCCAAAACGAACTTTAACCTCTGCTGCCTCTGATGGCCGGTGTCAAGGGAATGTCAGAGGAAAAATAGTGCCCAATCTGTTTATTTTTCTTTTAGTTCCTTTGTGGCTCTTTTAAAGCTTCTGGCAGGGGATGATTCCGCCTGCCATGCCCCCTCCTCTCTACCACACACCTTCCCTCTTGCCATCCGTAATTACCACACTGTTTGAGTCCGAGCCTGTCCAAAAGCCACTGCAGGTCTGATTTTTTTGGCTTGGCTCTTCTCTGACATGCCTGGGAAGGGCAAGGAAAGGAAATGGGTGGACCAGTCGCTCTCTGTTCCCCTAGAGCAGTCCTGGGAGCAGCCAGCCCAGTGTTTTTAAACTCGACCGAGCTTGTAAGGGAGCGTGGCCCATCTGGTTCTAATAAATCCTCTACGCTGCTTTGCAACTGGAATTGCCTGGCCTGCGCCTGATCACTGATCAGTGAAGAGCTTAAGAGCAGTTGTGGGCATCATCATTCTTTCAGACTTCAAACATCCCTAAAAGAGGGAGAAGTTCTCACATGGACAGACCTCCTCTAAGTCTTTATACGACCACCTTGGAAAGATACATTCCTTCCTGGTGGGTTGCATGACACTGTTTTGTGACTGCTGATTTTTTATCACACAAAGTTTAAAGGGTCACGGTCAGACCACCACTATTTTTCAAATTACTCTAAAGTGGCCAATTAGGAATAACTAATTTCATTGCTGGATGCAAGTTTTCAGTCAAGGATGTCTTAGCGTGAACTCTGAAGTGAGTACGTGTGTAATCTCTCTGCCATGACCATATAAATAAAAAGTGTTTTTTTCTAAATTAATATTGCAGTTTCATTGAATGTATGTTGATGGGTTGAAACCTAAAAATCTTCGATTATTATGACGGTGAATCACACCAGAACAGTAAATCTACTTTGCTGTAGCATTGACACACCAAAGCAACACGCGTCGTTTAGCTTGCCAGATCATTAGGTCATGCGGGCCTATGTGGGTAATGTCTGCCTCCCGATCCCAGGCATATTTATGACCTGTTGGTTGTGAGAGTCCTGCTGAGTCGCACTCATGAGGTCAAAGCCATCAAAGTGACCTCACCATCAGAGACAACACAACATCTGTCCTCATCTTTCACACCTTCGGTGGCTGGATTTCCTCAGACCTCCCTGGCTTTCCCTGGCCTCGCTTCCTTCCAATTAAAAACAGTTTGATTTAACACCCTCAACATGATAGATAAAATAACAGAGGTCAAGCTATTTAAAACTAAAAAAAAAAAAAAAAAACTTTTCAGAGGCATCTTTCACACCTTAGGAATAACACTCTGCATTTGGCAGCATCAGAATGGACTTAACTCTCTTCACATGAAGAGAATATCAAAAAACTTTCATCTTCCTACTCTGCGTAAGGTTGGCTGCAATTGTCTGCAGGTTTTTGACTGCCAAAGTCTGTGTGGAATGTGTATGATATAACGGTATCTGATAAGAATCCATACTGTATTTGAAGAGCCTGCAGTGTATTTTTAAAATGCAAAGCATGTGATGCAAGTGCCAATCAGTTGTATGTTAATAATATTAGCAACAATAATGATACAATATCCCACAGGTATTATCCTGTAATTAAAATGAGTAATAATAGGATTTGAGTGGGGGTTTAAGGCAGGAGACCACACATTGGGTAAGCTTGTATTGTACATGCTTAATCTGATTAAAACTTTAAATGTGATTATGAAAAAGAGTGACACAGACTTCACAGGAGTGTTGACATCCACCAGGCCTGTACTCACAGTCCTTCTTCGTGGTGCAGGGCCAGCTTTACGGAACATTTTTTAAAGGATTTATGCCAGTCCGATGCAAAATTAGTGAGCAACTGGTGTGGATTTCTTCATCTGGTACCTTGTTGAATTAAAAAATAAATACAGGATTAATATGTGGCCTGTTTTTGCAGTATACTTGACCATTACCTCATTCAAAGAAGTCATGTAAGTCATTATCAAACACCCCCTGAGTTTTTCCCACTACATACCAAAATGGTACGACAGCTATGAACGCAACCCTGTGATAAATTTAAACCAGACAACACCAGTAATTTACTGCACATTTTACATGCATTTTTCTGTGAAGTGTGGGATATTGACCACCCCCAACTTTAAAAGGAGACACCCATGAGCAAAACCTGCAGGCAATGAACAAAGACTTTCATTCCTTTCTTCTTATCAGCTTATAATCTATGCAGAGAATTATTTCTTGTTGTCAATCAAGCTGTTGTACTCATGGCCATTGCAGACTTGCTCTGGAGAAGATGCAGAGGATTTTTCTTGACACTGTGCTGGAACTCTGTTATAATAAATTGCCTAAGCACCGTGGTAATAACAGGAACATCTCAGTGCCACATGGGAGGTAACAGACCCTGTTTCCTCATAAAAAGATACATTAAAAAAAAAAGAGTACAATATGTTTAGCATGCTTTACAGATAGATACAGTAAATATATATATATAGTCCTTTTCATAAAAGAAAGCCTTTATCTTGAGAAGGCAATATAAGAAGTATAACACCTGGAATGTATCAGTAAATTGAAGGGAGGAGAGGGAAAGCCATATGTCCACCTTCAGTCTTCAAAGCAGTCTGTATGTGTATCTAAGTGCATTCAAAGATTGAAACAATCCAAAAAGGAAATTTATCACTGAGCTGAGTTTTTGTGGCTCTTAAGGATTTAGTTTCATAAACATTGCATGCCAAATGTTTTTCAGTACAGACTGATGCCATTTGAGCTCAGGCATCTGCAAATAACAGGATATTGTCTCTCTTTTTGCCAAAGCAACCTAAGAATTTCCAGGGTCTTAGTTCGATTTTGCCATTACAAAAATTCAGACAAACCTTCAAACATTCTTAACGTTTTATGACTTTATCATTCGATTTGTTGAGCAAATATGGAATTTAAGGTCAGCAACTGTGTTTCAGCAAAGACATAGAAGTGGCGACAGCTATTTTGGCTTTGTTGAAAAGGGGGGAAAAAAATACCTATTTGCATTTCTGGTCCTAAGACAGAGTCTTCTTTTTCTCATTTGACTGTTACTGACACTAAGTTAAGCTAACCATCTGCTACAGACAGGGCAGAAGGAAAGCAAACAAACACAATTTATGTGCAAATAGCATGTGCATGAATATCATGTGAAATATTACCATGTCACATTTAGGATATAGGTGCGATGTTAACGTTTTGATCTGAACTCCCCATTACTTAAACAGGCAGACGCATAAATGTCTCGTTGGAGATCCAGTTTCCTGTTTGCGGTCTATCAGCTGTGAAATGATGTTGATAGGACTTTTAATGGTCTTCCTGTGTCCCCCAGTCTGCCTCCATGAATCATGCCCGTTACACTACTCTCTAGACAGTGAGGTGTCATCTCATAATAAATAACAAATGCACTGGTGGAGGGGGTGGATGATAAGTGGACAGAGAGGATCATCATTTATTTCTTCTGTAGAAAGTGAATACATATGGTAGTCAGATAAACTTTAAACCGAGGACAGACATCCCGAGATGAGAGGCCTGCTTTGCGTGTCTCTTTGGTCCACAGAGGAAAGAGAGATTTGGCTGTGTTTAGACAACACGGGTCCCTCCTGATAAGACACATTTAAGATGTCTTAACAGAGATGAGAGTATTTGTTGTGTTACGCTGCTGCAGAGGATGTAGTTTTGTTTCGAGTCTTTTCAAAATCACTGCGGCAGTTCAAATATTTATCATGCAGAATTTACAGTCAATTTCAGTTTTGACATAAAAGACTGTAACATTTTATAACCAAACATATACCAAAAAAACAATACAATTGCAACCAGTATTTAAATATCCACTATAAAGCAAAATAGTTACTTTCTTCCCCTTACGTGTTTTTATGTGTTAGATAAAAGTGTAGGATTAACAGAAATCACAATACACTGATTCTGCAACAGTCCCAGACATTTATACAATGTTATATCCAAATATTTCTGAAACCAGTTAATATATAAATTGTCTGCTGGCAGCATTTGCCTATAGATACACTGTAACTAGTATTAAATTTTAACAGTCAATGAGCCTGAAATGTTTCAAAAGTTTTCTTCTTAACCTCATGCTCTGATTGATCTGAGCATCTATGTTTTTAAGACTTTGCTGATGAATTACGGGCCCCGTAGAACTGGATTCAAGGAAAACGGCAACAGAAAAGATCTTACCGGTAATGACTTAAAGCCGCTTCGACAGAGCTAACTATCTGTTCCTGCTACTGTGCTGCTATTAACTGTGGGACTACTTTATTTTGCAGTGAACCACATCAAAATGTGACGTAAGCCAAACTTAAACTTTGTTAAACTGTGTTTGTCTTCAAGGGCTTAACAGTGGGAGCAGTTAACCATTCTATACGCCTCGTGATTTCATTATAAATGTGTATTCATGAATATTTTTTTGACTTCCTGTCCATCACAAGGTGCAGCACTAACGATGAGTGGTATTCCCCTCCAAACGGGAGGAATTATTTGCCTTATATTTGACCTCATAAGTCAGACAGAATAAAGAGCACTAAACAAACAATTAATTGGTAAAGCAAACACACAAGTAGACTGACTGACAGGTCTAAAAACTCCCTGCTAGGTTGAGGGTTTTCCCTCTGGTTTTTTTTACCTCCCGCTGCTACACTTTTCCATGTGTAACTGGCTCAAGATCCCTTGTGGTACTCCACCCTTCGGGAGCTTACATCCTCCATGTGTGGCACCTGTCAAGCAAATACCAGCATCACCGCTGACAAATGTGCGGGGAGCGACAGTTCACCCTATGTAACGTTTGGCCCACAGAGAATGGGACACACAGAGAAGGGAGTTTCCAAGTGTTGCTTCAGACTGCACATACAGCACGTCTGTTACCAGAACAGCTACACTACAGTATTTCAGTGATATTCTGCGACCTTCATAAATGGAAACAGTGCAGAAAACAACACAGAAGAGAATAAAGACACTGTCATGTCTGCCACATGAGAGGGTGAAGCAGATGAAACAAGCCCATACTTCATTTATATCTGTTTACTGCTAGGCGGGCATACTCTGTGGTCCATTACATTTGCGCAGAAGCTCTGGGTGGTTTGCACTTCATCTTCGACTTATGATTTTCTCTCAGGAATATTCGTGGGGGAAAATATGAGCTGACAGCTCTCACACCCATTCACCGTCAGGTGAGTCATTTTATGTAGCAGTCTGGGTTTTGGTCAATCCAAACCGCTGCCGTCTTCCCGCAGCCAATGCCGTTCAAAGTCTCGTCCTGCGGAGAAATGGAGAAAAAACTGCTGTAGAATAAGAAGCATTCCATCTTTGCCAGTGGCAGGTGTTTTATTAATGTGTTCAGTTATTTTTTGCTATTTTTCTCTTTGTTAATGACTGCATATGTCTGCATGGTGCTTTCAAGACCTCGATATGAACAGGTTAATGAAATATTGTTAGGAAAAAAGCCTTCACCCTCAACCCAGATTGCTGTATATTGTGCAACAGTTTATGATGAATGAAGCCTTCAGTATGTCTCCTACAGTTTAATTTATGAACAAGTCATATCTTTAATAACTACACTGCATAAATAATACCGGTACTTGCAAATGCACTAAAAATGTGGACTTGTTTTAGAATCACTCATGGCTGTAAAGTATTATTGATCCTCCTGAACATCTGACTTAAGATACCAGGACTAAAGGAAAGGTTGGATTATAAAACCAAACTAAATGTGATGGTGGTGATGGTGGTGCTGCTTGTAGATTCGGATGAGGTGGGGGAGTTCTATCCACGTGTTTTTATTTTAGGGCAACTTTACGAAAAAGAAAATTGTTGTTTTACAATCCAGGGGTTGACCCCACCCACCCACTCACACACCACCCATTCCGATCGCCATTTAATCAAACAGACATCTGGACCACATTGAGTGTTGCAGAGACAAAGGCCTGATTGCTGTTAAGCAAACCACGCAATGATGTCACTTTTCATTAATAATGATGCTGCCCATAGCAGTTGCATTCATCTTCTTGTCTAACAAAGCATGGACATCAGATTGAGGGACTGAGGACGCTCCCCAAGCCAGCTGGGAAAAAAGGCCAATGCTGCAGGGAGACTCCCCTGTATGACTAAATCAACAGGCGCCGCAATAAAACCAAAAGTTATTCAACATGTAACTAACTGCATGTATTTTCCGTAATGTTTTCGATATAACAATCATTGCATTTTGGCTTAAAAATCACTGTGCACAGTTTACAACAGGACTGACATTTGGCGTGTATTAAGCTATAGCAGATGTCACAGATTTGATTATGTGGAAAATAATGAAAATTAATGTCTGCAGGTAAAATGAAGCTGTCAAATAACAGAATATGTTGAAATATGTACAGATCGTCATGTGCACATAAACCGGGAGACCTCTAAATGGTTAATTTCCAACCCACAGCTAGTCTGAATTCTCCATCACTTGTTTTCCGCACTTGGGTTTGATTTCGTTTTGACAGTCAGGGACTGGTTCATGTTTATGATATCGTGCCCATAAATTTAATATGTTACTGGTAAATCTGTGTTTTTCAACAAAACTGTTTAATGGCAGGCTTATGAAGAGAAATCAATGACTTTCTTTCTTTCATTCTTTCTTTTTTTTTTTTTACTCTGACGACAGACCCAGAAACGGAAACATTTTTTGCCCATCTTTTATTACCTGCTGCTTATCACTGATAAGAGTTACAAGGACGTGAAGGCTGCATCAAATCCAGGACAAGCCAGATAAAAATAAATTCATGCGCCCTATGTAGCAACAGAAATTACAGTATTAAAAATAATCTGTCTATTCTCTGCAGAGACGCAATTCGAAAAAGCTCTGCATTCCTTACATTCTCCTGTAGCCCATAGTTATGTATCTTGTGTGGATGAAACACCAGCAGGTGAAAAGTTGCATCAAAAAAATTCTGATTTTGAAAGAATGCTGTTTTCTTTTTCTAAACTTCTTGAACAACAATTATTGAGGGGTTTTTTTTTCAGACAAGGGTTATTTTAGGTAAGAACAGTCAAGCAACAGATGTAAAACTGTATTTTATAAATTTTATAGGCACTGACACCAGTTCATGGTTCTTCTGATCTTAAGTAATTCAAATATTTCAGATATTATTATCGATGAAGTGACTCAAGTAATGTGAAAACTCTTACATTTTGAAAAACACAGAAAGAATGTGAGTATTTTAAGAAAAGCGATTCCATATTTGGATTTTCACCATTTTCCAACATTCTTAAGTTGATAAAATTTGACATTTGTGTTTCTACTCTGAATTCTTCCTGTTTCTGGATATGATTTCAGAAGGACTCTACTAATCTGTAGCAGAGTTCTTTTATTCCTTAACTTTGACAGCAACAAACCCACTTTGTCATGTCGTTGTTGACAAAAAAGAAATCTGTTATATCTTAACATCAAACTAAGCTAGAGTCGTGTTTCTTAAGTGTCAGCCAGTCAGGGGTTCTGCGGCGCATGGACAGTGTCTGGCCTGCAAACAAGAAGCCCTGCTTTAAACTTTGAGAGAACGTTAATGAGGAGATATTTGTTAAAACTGTTTTCATGATGAAGCTCCTTATCCAAATGAGGAGTGGGATCTTTCAAAAGAGGAAGCCATTTATCGGCACAGGGACAGCAGCGTTGGTCTGGACAGTCTCATTGTGTTTCTGTTATCGTTAAAAACTGAGAGGATTCTGTGCATAATGGCACCCATTTGAGTCGTGTTCTATAGTAATGAGCCTTTTTAAAGCAGTTTAGACATGAGTGTTTAACTGTTATGTGTGAAAAAAACAACGTGGGACATGCTTTTAAACTCTAGGGCCAAAGTGCTGGGAGGACAGATCGGAGTTGGAGAAGTCATTTGGCTCACTTACAAGAAACTGTCAATGACAGTGTGAAAGCCTTTAACCCAACAACGAGCAGAAAATAATTCCCCAAAATGTCCTCCAGATTTGGAATAATAAACAGCAACGTGGCTCTGTCCCCAAGTAACTGCGTGTGATGATTATGCACAGACTTTTGCCTCGCCACAACTGTGCCTGTAAAAAAAAAAAAAAAAAAAAATAGATGAAAGGCTGCATCTGGACCAGCGAGGTGGCCTGTAGCAGGTCTGTAGCGCTATTGCATGCTATCTGCCGTGACTTCTAAAAGCTCAAGGTGAAGAGGCTGAGCAGAAACACATGTGACCTGGGAGTGATTTCACACCGCAGAGCCGGGTCAGGTCATTCTCCATCTTCCTCCTTTTCTGGGTGGTTCTTTGAACCCAGAGGCCAGAAGCCTGCTGACACCATCATAAACACGGCATGAATCTTTCAAGACTTTCTGGTCTGTAGCCAAAAATATTTCCTGAGATTTGTCATAGTAAAAGAAATAACTCAAATCCTCAACACTGTAAATCAACTTTGTGGAATAATTATATATATTTTTTTGTGCTATTTCTATTAGCAAAACTGTATAATCTTGAGATGATTAAAACAACTTACATACACCACTGTACAAATTTGGTTACTTTATTTCAAAAATTCTCAGCCAGTCAGGTATCACCTAAATGACATGGCTAATCTTTACATGGACATAGGCCTTAGATGCAATCTGGAAAGTGCAAATCAGTTTTAGTCCCCATCACTCTGTCACTCTACTCAAGCTGGATCACACTAGCCAAGAAAGGGCTTTTAGTGCAATAAATGCTTTCCATTTCAGTGAAAAAAGTAAGTCTTAAAAGTTGAAAGAATGTCTGGTGTTGTTTTCCTGCATCTCCCTCTGTTATTTTCTTTTGTCCACTAGATGTAATTATGTTATCTCCTTCAAGCCCCACATGCCTAGATGGCACAAATACAACCTTAAAGTTTGACAAAAGGCATCTAGTTTAGGGGGAACATGTACAAATACTTCTGTTTGCTCATAACATGTCTTGACGAAGCTACGGGAAATCGGAATAACCCTCTGAGACATAGCTGTGGTTTGATATTATTTAGCTAGTCATTTATGGCCATTCCACAAAGGCTTTCGTATATTGTTTTAAAAAAGGGAGCAGTTCTGACGTAAGGAGGAAGAAGTGTTGTGATTCTTCCATAGGGAGGGGCGACCAAAAGGTTTCCATTGTCTCAAACGGAGTTGGCAGTTGGAAAGGTTTTCTTGGATTCCCCCTGCATGCTGTAATTTGTATTATATTGATAACCTGCATTAGGTTTAACATCATGTGTTTGTCTCCACTCTTCTGCAAAGAGAAATGATGCCATGTGTAACAGACGCCAATGGGAGTATGATTTCAGCCAGACGATGACGTGAATCACCAACCGTGTGTTGCATGTGAAGAGTACGTTTGCGTGACTTGTAGTTTATTGCCCACACAGAGCTGCGTGACTGTCTCCCTTATTTGTGCCAAATCCGAGACCACATTCTTAAGTCTCTCCATTTTGTCTGTCTTGTAAGTGTTTTTGTTTTTTTAAGTAATTCTGGTATCACTTTTTAATGGGTAATCCTAACCAAAACATTTAATTCCTGCCAGGTTGTAGGTTCCCTGTTGTGTCTCATTCTGCATAAATGTTAAAAGGTAAACACGTTGTATAAGATGTCTGTGGGAAATTGTTAAGTTGCACTTACATGGAGTGATGTCATTTTTACACTTGCTTTGTGAAAATGTCACACAACTCTCCTTTTGTTTTTAAGTAATTTAGGATCTTTTGTTAATACAACTTATTGCTTAAATAACAGAACAGTAAATAATTTACAAGTTTATTATTCTTTCCCTCAATTGATGTGTATGAACGAGCATTAGAGTCACCTCTAAAAAGTATAAAATACAGAATGTGATAGAGGCTGTTTTTTGTCCTTCCCCCCCGTTTTTGCCCCTCCTCCTTCTTTACCCAGCCGGTTATCAACAAGAGCGTTACCCCAATATGAACCTGTTCCCGTTCAAGGTGTCTCCCTGTGAAAAGGGAGTTTTCTTTTGCCACCGTTGGCTGTTCAGGGGTCAGGCTGTGGATTTCTGTTAAGTGCATAGACCCAATCTTGATTGTAACAGACACTATAAATAAAGTCAAATGGACTTGATTTAAATTGCAGTGACACAGAGATTTTAAAGACTGCGTAACTGTTGGACAGAAGCTCTTCTGCAGTCTGGAAGTATGAGACCTCAGGATTTAATATGACCTGTAGTTACAGTATGACCTATAGATGTTACACTGTCCCAGTCCCAGAGTGTAATACAATATGTCAGTATTTTGTCTTTTGAGCAGTCACAGCGAGGTTGTAAATGTATATTTTCACTGGTATGGATGCCAGGGTGGAAACCATCTCATTCAAGATCTTTGGTACTTCTGGTGTTTATTTATTTATTTTTTCTCACTTTTAATTGATAAAATTAATGACCAAAAGCTAAAGGTTCTCTCAGCTTTCCTTCTCTCATAATCCAAGAACCTTTTTGGTGCGATCCAAAACCAGAACATAAACTCAGTGACTGGAGCCTGGGTTGTCATCATCTCTATTTCGTCTTAAATCCAGGGGTGTGACTTTGAAAACGGGAATTTATAGGGGTGTGATAATCAAATGCCGACTGTCTTCAGCCGCCTCGTTTATCAACGCCCCGATCCTTCGCAGACACTAGCAAGTTGGAAACGTATAATGAATCACATATTTCCCAGAACAGATGTGTACTCTGATAAATGAGGACCGGTGCGCAGTCCCTTTTTCTGGCTTCTCTTCTTCTGTCCGGCATATGGAGACACATAAATAAACAAAAACAAGTATTTCTGCTCTGCTTCTGGAAGTCATTGACCTAAACTACACAGGTTTTCTGCAGCCCTGTAGCCTGCAGCTTTAATGCAGCATGTTGTCTATGGT
Source organism: Arothron firmamentum (assembly GCA_016586285.1). NCBI lineage: Eukaryota > Metazoa > Chordata > Actinopteri > Tetraodontiformes > Tetraodontidae > Arothron > Arothron firmamentum. Next base: position 46,217 of record BJFM01000877.1, read on the forward strand.
GTTTTTTAAGATTTGCAGAGTATGAGTGAGTTTGTCTTGCAAACACGCTTATCCGACAACTGAAATGTTCAACTACAGTTTTCTTCCCCTTACCCCACATCTACATTAAGTACAAATTTTAGATATAACATGCATGATCTAGATTGGTTCTGGAATATACAGTATCTGCATGCTTTGGTGCCCACTGGCATCATACCTGCTGCAGAGCATAGTGAAGCTCAGTTTTGTTCTTCCATAATAAGTTCGTAGTCTTACAATTACATGGTTTTCTGTTATGGTCCTTTCCAAGTATCTGTTTCTTGGAGAAAGGTGGACTGAATTCAGATACGACGGTGTGGTTTAGTGATTAATTACGTCACAGGTGTTGCAGGGTATATTTGGTTTGTCAGAAATGTCAAACATTTTTTTGCACAGCCTATCACATGTACGAGTGGGAGGTCAGAACTCTTCTGCAAACTCAATATAAGACTTTGAAAATGCAGGTGTTGAGGACACAGAAAAGGACCACTCCAGATTTTTTGGGTACAGAACTGAGGAATACGTCAGCAGATGATTAACCATGTTTCAGACCACAGTGTGTCTTGTGGTTGGGAGGAGGTGTTCAGACAGAAACAATTAGATTCCCATCTAAAGACAGATCATGGCTTCAGTGCCACTTTATATACTTTCCCACAGCCTGTCCCCTGCTCTCTCTGGGACCACAGATGCTATCTGCTGCTACATGTTTACTTAAATAGTTAAAAAACCAAAACAGACAAGGATAAAATGTTATCATGTTTAAAATTAGAATGAGGAATGAATGTTGCAGCATCATGCTGATGATTTAGTCATTTGTTTGTACGCATGAGGTGATAAAATGGAGTTTAATGTAGAAAGTCAGTTGCCCTAAAAGTGTGTATTATCTACAGACTGATTGAAGTGGAGCTAATCTAAACAGTGACCCACCCTGTGATTGAATATAATTACACATGGCCTTCCCGAAATCTCATTGACTAAAACAATTTGCATAATATTTAATTGAAATAATGCTTTAAAAATAGACTCTATCTGCTTTTTGTCCATTCTAGTAATAGTATTTAATGATATTGGTTTTCTTCGTAACTACAGGAATTAAGAGTTTTATTTGTGAACCCAGACTGACCACAATTCAGAGGTGAGCTTGGGTTCAGCTCGGATGAAGAGGTCATATCCTTCAGTATTTGTCAAGTTGATGTACTGCTGGCAGCATAATTGAAAGGCAGGAGGTTGTCAGGCCAGCGATGCAAGCACTTCATAGAGTATTGTTTTCTTTGGGCGCAAGATGAATCTTGAACTGCGTGTTTTTCTTTTTTCCTGTATGGTTTTCACATTTGCATGGAAAAATCTTTCTTGTGTGTTTGGATTTCCATTGTGTGGACAACATAAAGGGCTCTGGGATGGGATGTGGGAAAAGGGAGTGTGCAGTTTGGTTAAGTGCATGTTTTGATGTCTGTTTGACAGCCGTGGTCAGCGGCTGATGTCATTACATGTGCAAAGTGAAAGGCCATCCTCTTTCTCTTCAATTCACGCGGAAACCAGTGAACAGCATCCCACGATATAATAATATGGAACAGTTCATCTTCTACATCTTCTATTTCCTCCTATGTCAATGATAAACCTGCAGCATGTTAAAAACCCAAAAAGAAAAAAAATGTGGTTTTAAGGGTATAAAATATTCAAGAAGTGCTGTAGTGAGCTAACCCTATCATTTGGAAATAAGGGTTGATTTTCATATTCCAGTGGTTCTTTAAAAACCATTTAAAAGAAAGCATCTGTCCTGCAATTTGTCCTGACAAACTGTGGTCAGGGACCAATTGGCCAATCACTGTGTAACTGTCATAGAAGCATTTACTTAAATGGGTACGCATGTCTGCTCAAAGTATACTTGATTTTATTCCCAGTGTTAATCATTATTTCAACTGTTTGTTTAATGTCTGTGATGGCTGACCTCACTGATCATTCAAATCATGACCTTAAACAATGTCTTTAACAATTGCAAGGTGTTGTCTCCTGATTACACCTAATATTTTTTTTAGAAAACGGCACACTTAACTTCCCTATTCTTCTCTGGGTTTCCCTCTTTATTGCTTTTTTCCGGCTGCTTTTTCATTGCTGTACACATGTCCTGAGCATGAGGTGTTTAATAAGTGTCCACGCTTCCTCTGTAAGAGGAAATAATAAATCCCAAGTCAGGGCTTCAATAAACAAAATGTGCTGGTGTCCCTGAGCAGTTAATCAAAGCGGAGTGTTTGGCACATGCAGCCAACAATGAGATACCAGGTGCTGCCACTCTGTTATGGAGCCTGCTGGCAAAGACAGTTCCTTGGCATAAAGTGAGGTGAACATAATTTTACTTTGACACTTAGCAACTGAGCATGAAATGCTTTTTTTTTTTTTTTTTTTTTTTTTAACCAGGTTAAACAAGGATGTGACCTTATGGTCATAGGTACGGTCTCACTAACTAAATATTGGAGTTTGTAGGAAGAGAAATGTCAGGCTCGAAGCAGCCACTGGTGAAATTGTTCCCAATTATCTCTGTTCACCATAAGTCAAGCCTGTCAAGGTACCTGCAGCCATTCTCGGATCAAGGTAAGGTTTCGACCCTGAAAGCATCAAAAGTATGAGGTTGCTGGTATGATGGATTGAAATACCTTTCATATACCATATCCTGTGACTGATGTCACCCACAAAAGGCTAAATAAAGCTATACTGAGGCTTATAGGCCTGTAGCCCAGTGATTAAACTTTTAGCACTCTTAAAAGATTATTGATTATTATTAAACATGTTTAATATCAGACATATGTCCTACATACATGAGCTGCATGGTGATGCTTTGTTTAGTCTGGCCTCTCAGTGAGGAGAAACAGACTTTCTGCTTAATTCAAGCAGGAGAAAATTCTGCACAAAACATTCTGAAAAAAATATAGAAAAAAATATGAGGTAATGCTATTCAATCACTGCATTACTTCTTCATGAACAGAGACCATGCCACCGGGAGGCCTTCGGTAATGTTTGGTTTATGAAGAAAAATAGGGATGAAGGAAGGTTGAGGGGAAGGGAGAATGAGGGTGGGGCTGCTGCTTCATTGCAGGGAGTCTTCCTGGAATCCCCTTGCGGTTCTCGTTCTGAATGAGAGGGGTAAAACAACATGGAAAATTGGGACACGCCTAAAGGATTGGACAGAAAATTGATTGGTGAGATTGATGGTAACAGATCTCCTGTAGGTTGAATTGTTCTATAGCTATATGTTAAATTGAAGCCATATGTAAGTCTTCCTGTGCTGCCAAAAGAGGAAAATAAAACATAAATGTCATTTCCATGACAACACACAACAACATATACCCTGGTAGTGGTTATCTGTTGCTATCTTGACCTAAAACCTCTTAATCTTATTCTGTGGCTGTCGGGTGAGTAGTATGGCATTAATTTGATCCTGCTAATGTACAAAATGATATGAGTTTTAAAATGTGTTCAGTGCATCACAGTGGTTGATTTTAGCTGCAATTGATACTGAGAGGCCCCATGGCCTACCGATTCTATAAAAACAGATCCACTTCAGAGACTGCTGCTGCTCAGTTATCTTCCACATATACTGTCTGATGCAGGAAAAAAGGAAATAAACCAGTCTAATAAGTAGGTCAAATTTTGCAGATTCATCAACAATAAAGGACTCTGGACTATGGTAAAGGACAGCGTCCTCTGTCCTAATGTCAGTATTTTTGGTGGCAGTGGGTAATGCTCATATAGGATGGAAAGCAAAAGCCTGACCCAAGTGCAAGGAACAATAGAAAATATGACATGGGAAAGTCTCAACTGTCTGGTTTCTGAACACTGAACACCGTGAGTCAGACAGGTGAGGGGATCCCCTGGAAACATTGGGTCGTCTTTGCTTTGAAAAAGGGACTGCTCCTCATCATTCCTTTCTTCCTGTCCTCTCAATGACCACACAAAGGGTTCCCCGGGTTGAAGAGGAAAATCAGGATCTTGTGTCTTTTGTCTGGACAATGGCTGCTGGTCATTTGTGCAAACACCAAAGATGTACGGAAAAGGAATTTCCATGAGTGCAAGTAGCTCCATTTACAAGTCGGAGCTAAACTGGGGTGAAGTGGTCACCTTAGTTCTTTTATGACAGGCTGACTCACTGAAAAAACTCCTCAGTCATTGGAACTGCTGAATTGATGGATTACATCAGCAAAGATCTGTCAGATTTATGTTTTTATCAAGTTTATATGTCTGGGAATGCAATGTCTTGAAATTAATATTTCAAAAAAAATATAGCCTCATTTTAAGAAGCAGGAATACAGCCTGCACAGCCTTGTCTCCCACTTTGATGGCTGCTGAGATCAAATGACATACTGATTGTACAACATCCATCCTCATTTGGACACCTAAATTTGGTGAAAGTGTCTATTTAGTCTACCAGCATTCCATCCGCCGGGCCATACCACATGACCCACACTGAGGGCTTTTTTTTTTCCTTTTTTTAAGAGTCACCTATCTCTCAAAATTCCATTCAAGCCCTGTTCTCAGGATTTTAGTGTATTTGGAATGTCTTCCTTTCTTCCAATCGCTTCATCATCTATTTGAATTGGACTTCACTGCTGTCTGTGGATACTGGCCTAATAAAAACAGAGCTTTCATCGCACCAGGGGGTCCGTTCTGTGGACACAAACATCCCAACCCTTAACTCTTGTCCTCCTGCTGCCAGAGCCTCAGCAGCCTCCCCTTGCCCCGTTTTCCCTGCTTGCTACTACATGAGAACAGCTCCCATGGTTTAGGCCACTGGTGACACCTGTCTCCTCTTCAGCGCCAGGCTAGGAAGACTGCCCCGAGTTGATCCCGGCGTTAATTATTTTCAAAGCAGCTGGGATTTATATCACTCTCACACAGGCGCCAGTGGCACTACAGCTCCCCCGGGAAGCAGCTTTCCCTTCTGTTACTCGATGGGCAGAGATTGCCACCACGGACTCAAGCAGACGCCACAGAAGCATCTGGCCAGCTGGTTGCAGTTGAACACTGTCCAAATTTGGATTTTTCTCTTTTCATTCAACATGCCGAGTGTCACAATGTGACTTTGTCGCTACTAGGATACTATTAATCTTTTCTGAAGAAGCTCATTGCTCCAACACTACTGCTACTAATAATAGTAATATACCGTAATAATAATAATAATAATAATAGTAATTTAAAGACAGTGGATGGCACTCAATTAATCATGAAATAAGACCTTGTCTCAGAAGAAAATTATTGGTTTATTTTATTTCCATCTTTTGTTCAAAGTAACAGTTTACCGCATTAGTTTTGCAGAAAATTCCAGACCACATTTTTGGATTTGAACTCGAAAGAGTGCAGTCTGGCGCTTTTATTGTTTTAATGAAAACAGTGAGGACACTGTACCAATTATGGTGGAAGGAAGACTATTCTTTTCTGTTTCCTCAGTAGACATTTTGGTCAAATGTCTGTTAAGTTTGATTATCATGTAACAATGCTTATTTTTTGATTTAATAACATTTTAACCAAATCAGGCCTTTCTGGACAATTATATTATGAGGTTAACCACAGTGAGTCATTTTGAGCCCCACCCATTTATTTAAAAAGCCTTCTCTAATGATGTAATTTCATTATACACCTTTGTTATTGCAATATCTGTTAGAACACCAGCAAACAAAATAACTGATTTCCAGCCCAATCTTTAATTGCCGACTTGGTGAGCCAATGTGAAATCAAAGCCGTCTGCATTTTCCTGGCCGGTGCAACAGCTGACACCACACTGAGGAATTAAAGGCTGCCTATTTGAAATAAGTGAAATACTCCAGTTCATCCAATTGTAAAATACACAGTAACTTGAACTTTGACCTCTTTTTCGTACAGAAGCCCATTCTCTCCCCTCTTTGTTTTCGTGCAGGAGTCAGTCCGGATCATTAATTTTACGGGTTCCCGGGGGCTTGCTGCATTCTTTGATGTTTTTGATACGCCGCACTTAACATTCCACTAGCACTCCACGTCACTCTCAGACCTGGCAGGACTAGCAAGTAAGTTATATCCCATGCACCTCACACTTATCTCAGCACAGAGGAAAGCAAGGAAAAGGCATTTTTGGCTCTGTGCCACCACACAATACAACGCCAAGATAAGGTCCCGGTTTGATGATGTTGCTTAAAGAAATAGTGGGGTCAGACATGCAGCCACACCTACAGAACATAATGCGCCAGTTGACATATGTTCAGCCGTTTGGCATGAGGAATCCCCTTCTTATTCTTTGACAAATCTGGAAGATCTATTTACTGATTGCACAATACATTTCAAACAGTCCAAACTATTCTATCAAAAAAAAAAAAAAGTCATCCCCAATATCAGAAAATGCTAAAACTCTAACCAGGTCCAGATGTCATAGATATCTTCTAGCATTCAAAAAATGAAGATCCAGTCTCCAAAGTCATTCTACACTGAGCAAATGGATCTGAGTCTATATTTGCAGTGACAGTATAGATTCCATCAAATTTCTAATTTTGGACCTTGAAGGAAAGTATAAGTAAGAGAGACAATCATTCCATTCACTGTGCAATACAACGCCAAACTATGTGGGATGGGACCTATGCCATCTTGAACTAGTGACTTCATTCAGGGCTGCAATCTACACAGTATAGTCATGATCCTATATGTAAGAATTAAATGTAATTATTATTTTACCCTTTGCACATAAGCATGTGATAGCTAAACGTTTTAAGAATGACAAAGGACAAGTTTCTGGCTGCAGACCTGCAGGAAAAAATACACAACCCATTGTTTGTGCTGAAAAAGTGATGAAGTCCATCCCCTCACCCAAACCACAAGTGGTGCAAATGTACAGCTCACCTTTTGGTACAACTAATATGGTTGTGTTGGTTGGGGAAAATGTTAAATGTAACCAAAATCTTTACCATCTAACCTTCCTGTACTAAGCACACTTCAGTTTTCTGGTTTTTAAAAGTTTCCATCAACACAAATTTGCCTCTAATTGATCAACTTACAGAGGTGTTGCTACGCCTCACTACCTCCAGGTAAAAAGCCTCGTAGCTATTCACTTGACATCCCACAGGAATCCTTGAAAAAATAAACCTGCGTGTCTGACCTTTGCAGAGACTCTTGTAGCAACAAGCTCCTATTACAACTTATAGCAGCTTCTATTGAAGAGAAAACAAAGCATCAGTAACAGTTACCGTGTAGACCACAGAGGTCTGCGGCAGTCTCCGGAACATGATCAATGTTGAGCCTGGTCTAAACTTTGGTTTTAAGTGGCTCCTTTGCAGTATTTCTGATACAATATGATCATAAAAGCTTTTTTTTTTTTTACATCAAAGATTGAATTCTTCACGATTATAAACACAGTGACACGGGGCAGGATGGTACTGCCAGGGGCGTAACCCATTACAACTGATTTTTTTTATAAATATTTAGGCTCAGCCACATTAAGCTGATTTAGGTACTTTACTCTGCTGGTCTGCTGTGAACACTTGAGTCGAAATCTGCTTAACTCGTACTGTGCCACTCCACGCATGTTTAGAATTCTCTGGATTTACAGTTATGCTATAACATATTTCTCCTTATTTACAGTACAACTCAGAGATGCCTACGAAGCTTTGTACTCGGCTGCTGATGACAATTTCTGGTGTTTTTGATGTCTGTGTGCATGAGAAAGACTTCCTGTTTCATCTGGGAAAATCTGATCGGTTATAATTGATTTGGGAAGTCCTGAAAACCCTGACAGTTGAGTTATGGCTAAGTATCCAATACCAGGTTATTGTGGCAAGACAGCGGAGATGTTGTGGTGAAGAATTTGGCTTCGCTCTCAGGGTGAAGGGTAACGATCCCTGTGGTTGACTGAGAGAAATAACTACTGGAAGATTCCAAAAAAACAAGAAAAAAAGTGCATTATAAAACTTTGAAACGGAGATGTTTGTTTTTTCCGGGACATGTTTTTTCCTTTTTCAGATGTCAGACATTTTTGTGGTGATTTTAAAAGAAATGTTGAAAGAAATGTTAAAAGAAATGTTGGATGCAGATAGAAGGAATACCGCTGTTTCACATGATCCCTTATTATCAAAGAAAGGATATGAAATTCTTAAAAAATGCTGAATATAAAATCATAAAACAGTGATGAAGCTTCAAAACCTCTCATGACCCATGAAAATCTGTTCATCTAACAATGTCTCCAAAACTAAAGACTCATCAAATATATTCAAATCTATTCTCTCAGCCTTCTGCACATAAATTCATGGCATCACCATGACAAATGTCATGCTAAGAGCATAGCTTAAACGTGTTTTTTTTTTGTTTAGCTTTGTCTTTTTGAAAAAGGTACCCAAAATATTTCTGGTTATGTCTCTTAAAAGCCCCTCCTCTTCTTCATGCATCGATGGACAGCCGCACTCTTACTAGGCTCTGACTTACTGAATCACCAGTCTTGGGCAAAATTCTTAACACAGACACCGAAGAGCCAATGACAAGCTGGTCACACAAGTATTATGTTTTATGTTTTCCCCATTGCTGTCTAATGTTTCACATTGAAGTTGGGACTATCAAGCAAACTACAGCTCACAAAGAATGGGCCCATTGATTCCCAGAGGAATAATTTTAGTGGAGGGAGTATTTAGCACAGGCCCAGCAAGAAGGAGCTATTAGCCGCCTCTCCAGCTCCGTGATCCATGACTGGAGAGGCTCAGTGTGAGGAGAGAAAGAGGACCCTCGTTTGGCACCACTTCTGCACTCGTTTTCAGTGTGCTGAAGTCACATTTCACAGTCATATAAACACAGCTGATGTGACCTCTTCAAGTCTTTTGATATCCTGTTCATTGAAACAGGTTTTTTTTACCGAACGTTATCTCTTTATACGACAAAGAGAGATGTAAAATCTCACCTGAAAATCCAAATTGGGCAGGTTTCCATTAAATGGCTGGAGCGAATGATCTGCGCCAGTTTCATTTAAAAGGCATGACATAAGAAAAATAAAGAAAGAAAGAAAACATAACGCTATTAGAGACATTAAACCATGTAAATCAAGAGTAAAATCTTGTTTTGCAGAAAACGTCTTTTTCAAACAAATGCCAATAAAATAAAGTGGCTATCAAAAAGCCAGCTACTGTCAAAGTGCAGGAAAGGACTGTGTACTTCTGTGGGCATATACATCTTCATCTAGTCAGAGCTACAAATCTCAGACTGGGCCTGAATTCTTTTCTCTCAGGAGAAACTAAAGTGGTCCATCATTACTGCCTTCCAAGCTCCCCCTTTTCCCATTTCAGCACCAGACTGAGCTAAGATATCAGCTAACACATTATCCTCTTAGCCCTTGAGACTGATAGCCAGTTAGGGCCTCCAGCCAGAAGCAGCCATAACAGGTCAGGGAATAACACAAGCATCACACAGTTACAGTAAATTTAACACAGATCAGATGAGATTTTCCTGAACTGCTGATGCTTTGAGCAGCTGCAGTGCATGCAAATTGCACAGTTTAATTAAATGTATTTATTGCAGCCATCCCTTAATATCTATTTCAGAAAATTTGCAAATTGCAAGATTAGGTTTTGGATGAGACATTAGGTTTTTATGGCTAAAAGGGAGAAAAGTACATTTGATACAATACATTTATCATTGCAAATTATTGTTGTTTTAGTAATCAGTTTTGAAGAGATTAGAGGAAATTCATCCCACCCTGTCCAGTGCAGGCCAGACAGTTATTTCAAATCATCACGTCTGTCAGTAAATATCAAGTGTCTGTCTATGTTGCCCACCATAACTGACTTTTTAAAGAATATTTGATTGTGATTCTTGGCTTGATCCTCACTATGTCAACACAGGAAGCCAAACCCACCAGGTTTTTATGATTTAACGGACAAAGTCACATGGATTTTATTCCAAATTTCTGGTTGAGCCATTTTATACGGCTCCAGCAAGCCAAAAACTGAACTGAACTTATGAAATTACAATAATGGCAGTCAGAGAAACATAAGTCTGTAACAACAGGGAGATGTTTTACGAGCGAATTTGACATTCCTCAGGCTCTGTGTTTTTAATCAGTTTAGAAGTATTTATGTAATAGCTTCAGCTCATGCAGCTAAAACATTACTGGGGTTGGCTGTGCTCCAAGATGCACCTGCGCTTTCTGTCAGCCTGCAAGCAAACCGAACCTCTCTGCCCGTCTAGACACCCAACACCTGCTGACATTCATCTGCAACAGCCTCTGTTGCGGGATAGTTTGCAGTTAACGAGACAGCATCTGATTGCCACACCTTTCCTCGCTGCCCTGTGGGACTCCATTCATCAGATGATGCCCTTCAATTATAGGCAACTGATATCTGTCATCAAGTGTGTGGATTGAGGCCCCAGAAAAGGGGGGGGGCAAAAAGGTGGCGGGCACACCCCCTTCACAAGAACTTTGCAGGGGCATTGTCAACTTCAATGAAACTGAACACCTGCGACGCAGCTTCACGGGAAGTTTGCAGTGCTTTTGGATGTGGTTGACGGGCTGGGCCCTCTCCAGCCATACGGTGACGACATTATTCCCTCCAGGCCCCTGCTAGGAGTCAAATTAAACCACATGCTCATGTTTTAATGGTCTCTAGTTATCAAATAGCTCCGAACGCAGCATGTATTCTCCCTTAAAAGAATCATATACTCACCACCCAAATGGTACGGCAAGTCAACTGGAACTGAGCAACCAATTTGCAGAAATAGTGACGTAGCAGCTGATGCCAATAAAACACTATTTGAACTTATTTGCAGGTCATGGTGTTAAAAAAACACACTGTTTTTAGAACAACAAAAAGGAAAGCATGGGACTCAGCAAATAATGAATGTGTGTATTAACTCAAATGTCAGAGGTTATTTCATCAAAAACACACCTGGTTTATAACTATTTGTATTTTTTGGCCAGACCAGCAGGTGGTACAGTAACAGCTTGCCGCATCAGCACAATTTGGTTATAAAACTAGAGCACAACACATGGTGAAATCATTTTTTTACCCCTCCAAAAACTCAGAGTTGTTATGTCTGGGACTGTTCTGTAGTGTCATTTTTAAAAAGTAAATAATCTATGAAATACCCTGTCAGGTCAGCTGTGTAGAATATTGCTGCATTTTCTCCATAATTACATTGCTCCTCTCTTTTAACAATGCTTCATGTTTCAGAATTCTGTGGTCTGTCCCTGTGTTCTATTATTGCTAATTTAATATCTTTAGGTCTAAGCTAAGATACCGTTTCCAGAACTTTTTTTTCCTCTGTCAATACTCGAAGTTTTGATCATTTCATTGTGGAAAAGTGGGATAAATGATGACATGGGTCATCAGCGTCGGTATCTGTCCTGGATGCAGCCAAGGAATGGTGCGTCCAATGACAGCTGCGAGCCCATGTCGATTCAAGCAGATGTATGGAAAGGCAGGCAAGAAACAGTCTTTTAACCTGTCAACAGCTTCTCCACAATTCAATAAGTCAAGGTGGACAATTCCTGTGAGGCTACAAGAGATCTGTAAATATCTACCTGGCATAGCATGTGTTGTTTTTCCGAATAAGTGCGCTTGACTCTCTCAACCAGGCTGCGTAATCGAAAACACGAAGTTTTGGGGGGGAAAAAGAGAGAAAAGAAGAAGTTGCAGTGACACAAGGAATGTTATTTGTCCTGGATGGTTGCATTTTGACAGCCTTGTTCTAACATGCTCCAGGAATCTGCGGATCTGTCTGCAGGTCCACATGCCCCACAATGCACCCCTTTTTACCCTAATTTAAATAAAAGTATTCATAGCTGTCTTTGCACACCATGATGATATTTCTCATGTTTTCATTACATTTATTCTAGTTAAAGCAAGCTAATGTACATACATCTCTACTACACTTTGACAAGGTATTATTTATTTACTAAAGTAAATCACAAACAGCAGCAGGCGGATGTCTTTTTATTTAAACCTACCACAGACGCTTGCTTTATTTTCCTCTTCAAGTTCCCCTTTTTCTCAAAGAAGAACAGCGTTTCGATTTTCCCACAATCTCTTCTCAATATAACTGCCCCACTCCGATTGTGACTTAAACCGGTATTGGACCATGGCCAGTGTGTTAACTCCAGCTAAATCATTGAATTAACAATTTAGTCCCACCGCGCCACATACACACACCACCCACCACCACCACCAACGTACTAATCTTAGTAAGCTGACCTCAGCCAACAAATGACCAAATTCACACACAAAAGAGAGCCGTCCTCCACCATCAGCATGGTCCTTCCTTTCTCCTGTCCCCATGAGAGCCCCTATTGATGCAGCCAGCCACACTTGTTGAGATCGTGGTGACAGATCCTCAAGTACCTCTCTGTTAAACGAAACCTTACAATCCTTTCAGATTCAATTAAGTTGGCAAATGCTTGTGACAAAATCAGCAAGGGTGGGAATGTAGCTAAAGCAAACTTTCCTGCATTTGTAGAAGGGATTACTATCTCCACAGCCCATATTCCCACACCAAGTTAGGTCTTGGTCCCGCAGAGGTAGAGGTGGTGAGTGAATGAATGACTTGCCTTTCCGTTTGCCTTACAACTTGAGTGTATTTGTGTTACACAGGTTTAATTTATGAGCAATAGCGCTGGTTTCACTGCCTCTGTTAGCAGGCAAAGCTGGTTATGACCCATGAGGTCAGCGATACTGTTGAATCCATGCCATAGCGTCTGGTACACTCAAGCAGGCAATGTGCAGCTGTACCAGGTCAGGGTCCGGAAGGCTGCTTACACGCACCGTGTTGTAACAGTCATTCTGCATGTCCAACACTCTCATAAGTTCTCTCTTGCCAACATGAGCACATTTGAAAGGAAAGAGGATGCAGGAGGAAAAGCTGTGCCTCTTCCTGCGGTGGCATCATGTTTGAACGCTTTCCCAGGTGGATTAATTTTAGAGCCTTAGCGTTCATGCACATGCATGAGTCTTTATTTAATAGTTTCTTAAGGTTAGTACAGTGAGATGACAAGCTATCAATTAGATTGTACACATTTATAAACAGAAGTGTCAGTAGCTGGAAAAGTCAAATATTTAAATGCAGACCTTATGAGCACTTGACTTTACCAACCTTTCACATGTAATTAACACTGACTCAGACTGCAGGGAGTCAAGACTGTTTCAAGCCCAATAACAGGTGACTTGACTGTGACACTACAACAAGTGTTCTGTTGTTTAGCCCAAGTATAGTTATTGCATTTTTCCCCTTCTCTTCAAGTGGTTGCGTTTTTCTTTATACATTGTACGATATATAATTATAAATACATACATCAATTTAGGCTTAAAACATTACTGCGGCCGACCGCCCGAGGGCAGCTGAGATGCTCTGGCGTCACTCCTGAGGAACTGTTGCCCCCTTTATAGCCAGTCTGTGACACAAATATAAACATCTCTAATATTAAATACTGGTGTAATCAAGCACCGTGTTTATGTGCCCCATATCTCTAAATAATGTGTTGTATTTCATTCCTAAAGCAAACAAAAGATTCATCTTGTGTCAGTGGGATTCAGCGAGTCCCTGTCTGATTCATGGTCTTCGGTGTTTATGTGCTGTCTCTTTTCCTGCCATCTCATCTCTAGGTCAGAGGCGCCTGGTCTAACCGCGGTGCCATGTATCCTAATCACATAAGCACACAGGCTAATCCAAAGGACAGCTGGGGAATCTTTACCGCGCAGCTGAAGCATGAGCTGGACGGCAGCTTCATGGATCATCTCTAAAAACTCCCTCACTTTCATCAGCCTACCATTGTAAACCCTAACAACACCAGCCACGACCACAAGCCGGCACGAATGAGCGGTCACAGGTCAGTGCAGCTGTTGATGGAAACTTCCAGGTCCTTCCTGGATTTATGGTTGTACAAATTTCCCCGATGTGCGTATATAACTTTCGTGATAAACCTGAGAAATATTTTACCCTCTTTTATACAGAAAACAGGTGCTAAACAAATTTCTTCCCCATTGTAAACGCTTATTTGACTGTGACACATCATGCTGTGTAGTTATGGTATTGAATAGCCATTCAGTGATCTCTGAAGTACTTACTGTCCACTTAAATTTATGGACTGAGGAGTGTGTGTGCAGTACCGGCCATTACATCAGAATGCTCTCTTGCCTGCGATATCCACCGTGACATACTGTTCTCGTTCTGTCTCTGCTAGAGCAGTTAGAGCATCCGTTCATCCTTCTCCTTAATATTCTGATAAACGAGGAATAGGAGGAATTCCAGAAGGAATTCCAGAGGGAACAGAAATGTTTCTAACCTCACATCCCTTGTGACTAAAGCCTCAATTCTCCTGGTGCCAGTACAAGTGCAGGAAGCTTGCCAAGAGAGCAAGCATCTCCACAGGTCTATGTTTATCCCATTCCCCTAGAAACCAGCCATGGGGTCCCTGGAGCTTTCCCCTCCTCTCCATGGATGTTTGCTAATGAAAGAACCACATGCGTCATTATTATTTATAGAAGAATCTGCTTCTTTGGTTTCTTTTGCTCTGTTTATTATATTATTCTCCAGATGGAGAACATCAGCTCAGGTACACTCATTAAGTTTTTTGGGAAATTTTTCATTGTCTCTGCCAGGTGACATTTTAATGACTGTAAGTAAGTGGTGAAACCTTCAAGAGTACTTGTCATCACTGTGTAACCTGTCTTATATCTCAGGCGTGGTCAGTGAACTCAGAGCGTACGATTTCCAATAAAAAATCCATTGATACATATTTCCTGATCGAATCTACTTTAAATGCTTGTTTTTGTGTTGCTCTCAGATGGCTTGCCCTCTGTGTGCGCTAGATAGTATTTTATGTTATTGCTGTGCACTTTCTTAATTTACTTCTGGCTACTGATACTGAGCTCACAAGTTTTTCCAGGCATGAAGCGGAAGCCGTGATAAGTGCCTAACAACAATCAAACATAGCCATAAACTGGGCAGGCAGTTGGGCAGGGTGAAGGAAGGAGGAGAGGAAGGCACATTTGGTACCCTCCTATCACACCTTCCAAAGAGGACCTCCATTTTCCCCCAAAGCTTTGAAAAATATAGAAATCCAAGTATATTAAAAAATTATTTAAAAAAGAGCAACTTACATAATTATCCACCAAAGATTTGGAAAAAAAAACAGTATACAATATTTTTAAGTAAAAAAGTGCTGGAATTATCTGGTATCCAGTCCGTTTCAATTTTCATTGTCCTCTCAATGGGATAGCAAATGAGCTATATTATTTCCAGGGAGCATACAGTATTTCTGTGTTAATGCTTGTCTTTGTTTTGGTTAAACATTCGAAAGAGAGACCCTGGGATCCCCTTCCTGAAGTCAGCACAATTAGACCACGATCAACACTCCTCAGCAAATATGGCAGCACACTCACATCCTGTG
The DNA here is from genome assembly GCA_016586285.1 of Arothron firmamentum. NCBI lineage: Eukaryota > Metazoa > Chordata > Actinopteri > Tetraodontiformes > Tetraodontidae > Arothron > Arothron firmamentum. Next base: position 61,608 of record BJFM01000877.1, read on the forward strand.
CAGCAGGGTGATGCTGGAATAACAAATCATCTGCCATTTCGAAGGGTTCAAGAATGATCTCACTAAACACTCTGTCAGCCTGACAGGAGTGCATGAGAAGGATGAGAGTGAGAAAAGGGGGGTGGGCAATACTATATACAGATAGATAGATAGATAGATAGATAGATAGATAGATAGATAGATAGATAGATAGATAGATAGATAGATAGATAGATAGATAGATAGATAGATAGATAGATTTTTTTCAGGCACTACCTTTTTCCAATTTTTTGCTTTTTTTTGCACCCACTTCCTTCATGGTAACAGCTGTCAAAACACTGTTGGATTACAATGCACCACAAACTTATAGCTCATATTAGAGTCTGGAAGAGGGCAGGAAGTTAGGAGGAGTCCAGCAAGCGAGTTACTTTAAAGCCTCTCACTTTCTCTGCAAAGCAGCTATGGGACCCATGGGAGGCATAACTAACACCAAGAGGGTGCTGTAACGGCAGTACTAATTTAGATACACGTGTCAGGGATATCATGGGCTTTTCTGCTGATGTTTAAGGTATTAAAACTGACTTTGTAATTGTGTTTTGCTTTGGCAACGGGAACTTTAATTCCTATTCACTGCTCGGGATCACAAACCCATTTTCTCTTGGACTAGTCAAGCTTTGCACTTGTGTGATGAGGCCATGAGATATTTGCAAAGTTGTTGGGAGAGAAAACTCCCTGAAATCTCCACTCATGCACTGAGGGCTTAGTGCCTGTTGAAATAATATCAGTTGAGCAGGGTAATATTCCCCTGCCTAACGCTCTTAACCCGAAACAGAAATGTTTATAAGCGGCGCTGATGAGTTTCGCACTAACTTTGTTTGACATTAAAGTAAAAACAAAATTGACACGGGTACTTCGCGATGTTATACGGCAGAGGCCTTGATAATATGTTTACACTAAATCAATATTAAATGTCATAGCAAATCGAGGGTGATCCTGCAGGAAAAAACACTTGAATATCTAAAGATATCCAGATAAGATTTCCATAAATGATTTATCTGTGACGTTGCTGTCTAAAGATAAGCTCATGCACCTTTTGCCAAGAAAGAAAGCGCACACGTAAGAAAAATTTAAAAGTTCATTTATTATTTCAGATTTTTTTCCTGCCTTTGTTATACAAAGATGTTAAATAACTTAAATACATTCTTACCAGTCATTTTTGATCTGTTTATACCTACAAGCTATACACATGAGGTAGAGGAAAATAATTTAGGGTTCCCATAAGACATGAATAAGTGAACACAGACAAAGTCTTGTTGTTGTAGTATTATTGTAAAGGGCAACACACTGTATTGCTATATAATGCTATAAATATTTATAAAACATTGTATGATGATGACAACCAACTTTACATTTTCCAAGCAATTATGCAGATGATAAATCCTATTATGTTACTGATTTGTATTTGAAGACTTCTTTGTGCATTCATTTAAAAAATAGTGTTAGGATTTTTACTGCCTGAATAACAGTAAATGATGAGATATGAAATGAAATATGTCTCAAGAATATATTGCCTTCTTGAAGCCTCCACCCCGAAAAAAAGAACACCCAAAACAGTAAAAAAAAGATATAAAATTGATTTAGACTTTGATGTTATTTACACTAAACACATGCTCATAATATATTTAAAAATAATTTATTCTTTCTTTTTTTCTACAAAACATAATTTTGTACAAGATCCACTGAAGACTAAACAGTGCAGATATTTCGGATTTGAAAATATGGACGACGTCGGAAAACCGACAGACTGTTCCTCTTTCTGGGGAGAATTTTTTTTTGGCTTATTTACAATCTATAAACAAACAAAAATATACTCGGTGTGCATTTGGTATTCCTGAAATGCCTGTGTTGAATCTGCTCAATAGCAGGGAACCTCAATTTGCTTGGGCAAAAGAGTATCTATGTGGAGCACGTACACAAAAACACAGCGAAAGCTGTGGGAAGCAGGCATTTACGCTTCAAGTCTCAGCATAGCTATTATGGTTTCCATGAAGCATGCAAAGTTCTATGTATATGTTTCGACCAGCCTTTATTTGGCTTGACTTCTCATATCAAAATTCTTGGAATACATCTCAGGATATCTAACCCCTGCAAGGCTTGCTTCCTGAAGCATGATGTTGTGTTCAGGGATTCGTTGCTGTGCCACTGGTGTTTTCGTCACAGCAGCTGTTTTCCTAAAATGCATCAACTTTTATTATTGCCGACAGTTTTTGTTTTTCTTTTTCTTCTCTATACCACAGTTTACTTGCATTAAAAAATTTAAAAAATATATTTAAAAAAAAACTGCACTGAACTTGATGGATGAATGCAGTATCCTAAAACACTTTAAGAGGCTTTTTGTTTGGGCTTCAGTGCGTGAATGCTGATATAATACAAAACCGGGTCCCTCTCTCAGTAGTTAATTCACAACCATCTAAAACAAAGTGTATTTTACAGAATACACCATAATGTTCTATGTGTGCTTGCAAGACAGGGAACTATCTTTCTTGGAGCATGTGCACAGTGGAAGTTCTAATGAAATTAAACATGTTTGTGATGGCGTTAAGAATATTTTTCCTTTTTTGCTGGGAGGTCGTTGAAATCCTTGGTGCCACTCCATAGATGGCAAACAAATATCAAAGAAAAGCCAACAAAAAATCAACTTGGCATCAAGTCTGGCCTGTTTCACTCTTTCCAGGTTTTTAATCTTAGCTAGCTCAATGTCAGCTGTGTGTTAATATTAACCAGAAAGTCATGACAATGGTGTCAATCATCTAACCCTGTGCAAATCAGTTAACCAAAGTATTTTCCTGACACGTGAAACTGTTCCTAAAGTGTCAGTAGCTGCACAGCTGGGCAAATGCATGACTGCGCCAAACGTGGCACATTGTGTATAAAAGCAATTAACTTATGAGAGGTCTATATGCAGCTTCACTGAGCATCACTGCAGCAAATCAGATGACTGTCTTAGTTGTTCTCTACTGTTTGTGCTGTGTCTACGTGCGTTGAATATGGCTCACAAATTATGGCAGTAGAGGAGGAAAGAAGGATGGAAAATGGTGCAGGGGGGCTACATTCCTCCAGTTCTCCACAGTTTTCTTAGAACGTTTAACAAGTTCAACTAAAAGAGTAGCAATTACATTTAAGCTACACAGTGTACGCCCACAATTGCTGATCTGAATTTGCTGGTCAAGTGAACAACCTGTTGAAATTATGCCATTAAAAAAGCTACAATAAGCTACCCATATATGAAGCTTTATTTGTCCTTATTCTGCCATTTAATCAGAATAGATTTAGTGGTTTAAGTTATTCCCTGAACTCTGCTTCGTTCAAGGCCGAGAATAGCCTAAACTGACTGGTTTTCTTTTCTGTTTCAATCATTTTCTAACATCTCATGAAACAACAAAAAACTAAACAATAGATATTTTTCTCCCTGTGAAGGAGAAGTCCCAAAGGATCTATAAATTATGCACAGCAAGATGGCAGACGCGAGTCTGCTGTTTCCAGAGGGCCTTGTCAATGTGAAACAAATAGCAAAACAAGCGAGGGCACACAAACAAGAAAACATTTGTGTGGTTAGTGGTTCGTTTTAGCATTGTTAGATAAGTGGCTTATATAGAATCATTACAAATATAAATGAATTTATGTACATATATATTCAAACACACGACGTGTGTGAGTGTAAATGCAACTGTGCGTGTAGAGTAACTCATACACCCTGTCTTTTTTTTTTTTTTTTTTGTTAATTCTGTTGAGCAGTTTCTCAATATGAATATTCCGTTGCCATTAAAGTTGTCAGATGCTCTGGTCAAGCTCATAAACAAAAATAGACTTAAAAAAAAAAAAAGGAAAATTGCAACAACATTCAAGCCCAAAAGGCTGTTGGTGCTTCTGTTCTGGTGCTCAGTCCTCAATAACTGTCAATCATTCGTAAAAAGATGCCATTATAAGAAAATAGAAACATCTCTCTCAGGCAAAACTGTGATTTAAAAAAAAAGTCTTCAAATTGACCCACTTGTCTGCAAACTCCAAACATGAGGCATACTGAAGATCCCTCAAACCCAAACCCACACAAATCCCTCAAAGTGCTTATTGCTTTTTTATCAGCTTGCTCCTCCTGCAGAACGCCGTTCAGCAGATGCAGCAACAGGAGCGGCTCTCAGCCTGCTCCGCTGATCAGGGGTGATTCACGCTTTGCAGGTATAAACCTCCTCTCTCTGTGTGCACTGCTTACATTCAACGTAGCAGCACCAACGCACCTGGCACTGGCAGGGTCGGGTCACCTCCCTGCTTTGAGTGTTGTGACCTCGACCGCAGCAAATGGCGTCGCAGTTTTTGTCCTTGTAGCACTTACGGGCCGCTGTGCCCGATGAATACTTGCTGGGTCTGCAGAAACTCGGTGAGTCCTCTATGTGGAGCAAGTCCATAGTGCGAGGGATCTGGTCGTTCAGGCCAGGTAGAGGCTGCAGCTGCTGCTGCTGCTGCTGCGTGCTACGGCCTGTGGAGATCTCCCCCTCCCCTGTGGCCTCATTAGTCGAGCTTCCCACCTTGATAGATGTCTCGTAACGCTGCTTCAGCTGCTTGCCGATTTCGTGGAACGGCAGGAGCTGCCTCCAGCATGTCTGGACGGTGCATGAGCCCGAAACGCCGTGGCATTTGCAAGTGGTCTCCACCCCGGCCTTAATTACCTGGATCAGAGACATAAAAATACAAAAGTCACAAACCACAAAAGCATTTGCTTAATTAGCAACAATAAGAGCTAATGTAGCCAGTTAGATGTAGACGGAGGAAGTCCAATAAGTTGGAGTGAAATTTCTGGATATATTGGAAATTCTAATGTTCAAATGTTTTGATAAAAGTAAAAAACAGAAACTTCTCTTGTGTCTAATCTATATATCAGTAAATATAGTTATAATGCTAAATTACATCACACTTAAGCGTATTAGATGGTGGGTAGATTAATTTGGTATGGTAGACTATATTGAAATAAATTGTGCCTGTTATGTTAAGATAGAGAAAATATTCATATACTTCAATCTTCATTCTCAAAAAGGGATTTGATTAAATGCATTGCTTACAGACACTGTACACATTTTGACATAACACAGATCAATGTTGTGCATAAATAATGAACTCTAAAGAAAAAAAAATGCAAAAGTAACCAAGCAAGGCTCTACTTGACCTCTGTGCAGTCAGCCAAAGTTCACTTCAGTATTAACCACAATGTCCAAAACCCTGCCTGTGTGCAGAAGTCAATGACAATAACACATTGTCTTAGATGGGATTTGGATAGCATCTACAGCTCTTTTCTCAGACTGTGAAACAGTTTGGGGAACAGGAAGTGCACATTCATCACACCAGCAGGTCAAGAAAAATTTTGATAGGTCAGCTTTAAACATCAGGGGATGCAGAGGCTAGCACATTCCACTTTCATCTTGCATGTGGGAATGCAACCTGAATGAATATCCTACCGCATCTGCAAAACCCTCCCCTCAAAAAGCGGGGGGTGGGGGGGAGACAGCAAAACAATGTTGTAAATCTTTTATCAGAAAATAACCCTCCCAGGAGGACAGGATTTTGGAGAGCTCAGTTGAAAAGGAAGATACTGCATTGCTCTTTTGAGACATTTGTGTTCTGGATAACATTTGGGAAGCGTGCCTCTACAACAATTCATAATGAAACCATACTTCAGCAGGCTTTCAGTTACCTCAGACTTTCAGATGACAACATTTCACCTTATTTTTGTTCTACTATTAAAATATCTTCTGAGATTTAAAAATATAGACATGCACACAACAATGGTGCATATATTTCAGATTTAAGTACCAGCACTGATAAACTGAAACATACTACTTCTATAAACTGTATGTGTAGTTCACAGTACTCTCTGTCTACATAAAATCACCACATTCAAAATGTTCTTAAGTCCTCCCTCACTGAACTGATTCATATGAACAATTATACAACATTCCTGTTTGACTCCAAATGCACAGAGCCCATTCAAGCAGTTTCCAGAATAAGTGTGTCCTGGTTGGCTGATGCATGCTTTATAACTCAAACACACACCAGTATTTTCCTTTCAAATTGTTGAAATTATTACTTTAATAAATAGCAATTAATGGGAAATTGCCATGCAACGAGCTTTTATTATTTCTTTGCAAGTGAACTCCCTAAATACTTTCAGTTCATTAAACTGCACATCAATAATCTTCTGAACCAACTGAAATTAAGTCATCGTTTCAGACAAGTCCCTCGCTAATAAAATGCAGTTGCTGTCAAAAGCCACAGTAAAGTTTAAGTCATCAGAGAAGGAGTGAGTGGAAAACCAAATGAGACCTTAAAAGGGCGTCCACAAGGAACAGATTAAAGCAAAAATGCTGAAAAAGGACAAAGTGGGATCCAAGACTGACTTTTGTAGTTGGGGTCAAACTCCAAAACGCACCTCCCTTTTCCCATAATGCAAATCAAAGGCATTTCTCTGAGGGGTAAATCTTCCACTCCGTTGCACAACTCAGTTTGCAACATGGGCTTTTTAAGTTTTCAAGTGTCACAGCCTGCATTAATTGACTTAATTTGGGGGGGGGGGGGGG
>BJFM01000877.1:68226-80046 GCA_016586285.1 Arothron firmamentum
GTGTTACTCTACACAACAGCTGTTTTTGTAAATTTGAGCATGGAAATTCTCATGTTGGAGCTGATTGTTGACTGCATGAGCATCATTTCAGTTTTCTGATGACCTACTCGATCTGTTTTTGTCTTCCAGTACAGATGTTCTTTAAGACTTAATCCCTTTAGTCACTAATTGCTTCACTATGCTGTTCACTGGCTTGTCACATTCTCGTTAACAACATCCATCTGGTGACATTAAACAGAATAACTTGGTGCTGTAACACCACCTAAAAACAAAAGTGATCACCCTCAAAACCAACACACTAACCTTCATGCCCACATTCGTATTGTGCATGTCCACACGTGCGCGCAGGTCTTTGTTGGAGCGTTTGCCCAGGAAGTCCTTAACAAACTTGTTGGCGTATTTGAGGTTGTCTCCACAGCCTCCCCACTGCCATGCCTTACGGTTCTCCAGGTCTGGAGCCTCGTCACAGGTGCAGCGTTCCATTCGTCCTGCACTGCAAGCCTTGGCCAACGCGTGAGTCAGGCCCGCTGAGGAGATGGCGTACAAGAAGGCCGTCTCTTTAAATCCTGGAAAAGCACATTTAGAGTGTGAGGTCATGAGCCGTTTCCTGTCTTTCCCAAAAAGCGTGAAAGAACAACAAACCTAATACCTCTCTTTAATATATTGGCTCGGTGGCGCCCCTCTAAGGTGCAGTTCCACCTCTCAAAGCGGAATTGATATTGGCATTCTAGGGCGCTCATGGTGATGGCCTCTCTCAGAGTCTCCGCCACGCCCGGGTCTCGTCTGCACATCCTGCGCTGCTTCTTTTCCAGTTTGAGCCGGTCACAAAGCTTGTAGTGGGCCCTGCCCACGTTCTCCTCTGGTAGAGAGTTCAATGGCAGGATAGACAACGGTTCATTACCTGTCAACCTGCAGGGAAAGATCACAGATATACTTAGTGAGCACACATCTCGATAAGGACTCCAGTAAAGCGCGAGATGTTGACCTTCCTGGAAAAACAGTAAAAGTACGAGAAAACACACAGCCGCTGGCTGGTATGCACTCAAGTTTGGTTAATCAATTCAGCAGTTCAGTGGTTAATGTTCAGGGGAATTCAACATTTGCTAGAGAGTGAGATCAACATTCTTCCTGCACAGCTATTCTTTCCCTGCAGTATATTTTACCAGACCAAGTCGTACGTCATCATTTCAGCAGCAATAGCAATATTTGTAAAGCATTCAGCTGCTTTGAGGACATATTTTAGGCACCAGCGTGCAGCAAACATGACAGTCACGCCATACATCTGAAATGGAAGTCAGCTTACTATTTGGTTTAATTTGGACTTTATATCCTGGGGGCAGAGCACATGATAGCTATTCATATTTAAGAGATTTGGACCTGATCACAAAGCAGGATTTATACTCGCTATACAATTCTGCACACAAAAGTCCAGTATTCCGTAATAAGCAGCAATATAAGTTCCAAACATGCTGCGGAGAACATGTGGGGGCCTTGCACTCCTTTGTCAGTTTATTTAAGGGAGGCGTAAATAAAACACACAAAGCTGCCACATAGCTGGCAGAACCAGTGACCAGTGTTCTGAGGTCGTGATGAAGAACGCAGACTGTTGCTTACATAAACATGCACCGGGGACCCGGCCGTCCGCCTTTGACCATTATGGCTGGACTGGCGCTGCAAATGGTCATTATGTGTATTTTCTTGCCACCTTTACGCTCTTAAATTGACTCTAAAGAAGAAAGGGATTTACAGGACTTGCACTCTCGGGTCCAACATGCAGAGAAACGTAAGACTATTCTGATTGTTTCTGTTACCGATTAAATAATTTCAGACATTAAAAGTTGAAAAATTAGCCGATGTACAGAAATGTGCTGCAACATTAATGTCCAATCCTCAAAATATTAATCAGTTAAGATGAAATTTCTGCAGTAACACAGTGATTTATCAGGTTAGCTAATTTATGCAAAGATGAGGGATACTGTATATTCTTAATGCAACATGTTGCCAGAGTTCTACAGCAATAACAGCTGAACTAAATAAGAATTAAAACACCCGAAGCCAGTATCCATATTGTCCCATATTAAAATCCAACTTTCCATATATATACTCAAATTAACTTTAATTATGAAGAATAACCTCACAGACTGAAAATGTGTTTGGATTGTGCCAAGCCGTACAATGGACATCGATCTACAAAGAAGTATTTTTGTAAGTGGATAAGAGATCCAGATCACGCACATTACTGAATACATTTGTGCTTTTCCGAGACGATTCTGTCACCACTCATATTACCTCGAGCCTGTTGAATAAGGTCAGAGGAGTTCTCCAACAAGAGATTTGTTTTATTAAGTCCAATAACTGACTGACACGTTTCCCCTCGAGCCCGGAGTTCCATACCGGTGGACTTAATATTCCACACATGCAACGCGATAGCCCATGCGAAGCATTCATAGCCTGCTTGAAAATCCGAGCAGTCAAATCAAAAAGGAGGGCTTGGGATTTTCTTTCAGATTGGGTCAGATGGTTTCCTTGTTAAAAAGTGTGTTTGCCTTTCTTTGGCTTTGTCTGACAGCTATGAATTTTCAAATGGAAACCTGGCAAGCTGCGTCTTGACAGAAATTGCTCCCCCAGCACACTTAGGGAGTGAAAAAAAAAAAAAAAAGCATGGTTCGAGGCATGCAGAGTAAGACATGCACAGTGCACGAGAACCTCGTCTCTCGCTGTGAATAACATTTTCCTCTGATTTGTTTCACGCTTTGTTAAAACGCACTCTGCTCACAATGCCAAGGAAACATTTCCAAAGTGCCAAATCAAACAGCTCCAGCTGATCCACTCTGTTACACTGACAACCGCTTCCCAACGTTTCTGTGGCAAACAAGCCGACAGAGATGGAATGATAAAGTACCTGCTTAGATTTAGATTGAAGATAAACTTGGGCTTCCCACTAAACCAGGAAGCACTGGTGCAAGTCTAACCAATGCTGGACATAAGCAAAGCAAAGAAGTCCAAGAAACAAGCAGCAGTACTAAAGTGAAATGCACATTCCTGAGAGAGACGTGCAAAGTAACAGTATCGATGTCAAATCTCCCAAAAGCTTACATGCTTGCAAAAACATGAGACCATTAGTGAGACAGGCCTCAACTCTGTGTGTGTGTGTGTGTGTGTGTGTGTGTGTGTGTGTGTGTGTGTGTGTGTGTGTGTGTGTGTGTGTGTGTGTGTGTGTGTGTGTGTGTGACGTCTGGCATAAAGAGACGGTTTGAGGGTGACAGGACACTGAGCTCAGTGCTACTGTCTCTGTGGATCTTTTTTTTTTTGTCTTTTAAATAACACAGAAGCACTCTTAAAGCTCCTCACAAAGACAGTCTGTGGGCATGTGGAGAGCTGAGGGGGAAGAGATGCTTCAAGACGAAACAAGCTGTTCACGCCTGCAAACTCACAGGACCAAAACGTGAACAGAAGTTATAGATTCCATTTCATTTGGTCTGTTGTTGCATGGACTCTGTTTTTCCAATAATTACAAGTTTACAAGCAAATTGTTGTCAATCATGCTTTAATCCAAGTTGCTGAAGGATAATATTTTCACTGGATACATTCCTGGAGCCTTTTGCTACCACACATAAGGTGTCATCATCCAATGTCGTGATCTAAATAAGGAAAAATGCAAAAGTATGCTGATGAAAATATAGCTTAAGTTTTTATATCTTCTAAATTCCTTTGAATGTTCAAATAGTTCCTTCTTGATTTCCTTTAGTCTGACCGTTATCTTAGTGTAGTGCTTCGATATTTGTGAAGAACAGTGGTTTATCTTCAAGCCACTAACCTATGTTCGAGCAATAGGTGCTACGATGGCACCTGCGGTCATTAAGAATTAATAATCACCATGTTTGTACCCACTCTTTGAAATGGGTACATTTGCAGGGAATCATGGATTCCAAATCATGCATCAGCTGTTTATCTTGTCCTTTTCCCCTATCCTGATCTGAGTTATGGCAATAGCAGCCATCCTCTCCCTAGCTGCCTTCTCCAGCTCCTCCAGGATACCACTGGAGCGATCCATGAATTGATGGGAAGTTAAATCATTTCAGCATGTCCTGGCTCTGACTCGGGATCTCCACCCAGCTTGACATGCCCAAAACATTTCCCCAGGGGGAAGGACAAACCCTAAACTTGTATCACACAGGTCCTTTAGACAGATTTGCTCACTGTGAGAGCAGAGAGATTTACCAGTGCTCCCAGAGCACCTCCCTCAAACATAGAGACTCTTGTCCAGCGCCCTGGCACGGCACGTTTTAGCATATTGATAACAATAAGAGTAAACCATTTAATAGGGCAATAGTGGTATAAATGGACACATGGCAAAAAAGTTCCCTAGAATAGATTTTAGGAATCAGCCCAGTCCAGAAGCCTGTTTTGAACACACTCTTGTCTTTCCTTTTTTCCACTCACAGCCTAGTGACCCCGTCTCACGCTGCGCCTCCTCTACAGCCTCTCGTTGGGGAACGCTGTAGTTTGTTTAGTCCTTTCTCTCTATCTGTCAGCACCTCTTATTGCCTGACATTTTCTTCACATACATTTTTTCCAGTGTAGCAGGGTCAGTTTAATCAGTTCACTTCACACCGCAGAGACTCAGAGTTCAGTCCCTCAAGGAAATCATTTGCTCACACTAAACTTCATCGTCATCACTCTCTCTCTGTCTCTCTGGCTTTTCCATTAGAGTTGGACAAATGACCCTCATCTGATAATTCTGCTCCTTCTTCATGGAATGTAATAATACCTAAATTCCCAGACAGTGGAAACAATCGTCTTTATTGCTTCAACTGTGTGGTCTCATCCATACATATTGGTGTGTTCTTACGTTCGCAACCACATGCATTGATTAATCTTGTGAGGCTGAAAGCACAATAAAAACTTAATATCAGATAAAGTTTTAAAATGAGTTGCTGAAGCCATTGCTGAACTAGGACCAGCTTTACTTCAAATTTGCTTGACATAATAAACACTCTCTGGTGTCATCTGTTCAAGTCATGGATGGAACTAAACAGGACAACTTGACAGCTAGTGTATATGCATGCATAGGAGGTGTTAGCTGCAATAATATTGTTTATTACGTCATCAAATTCACCCAAGAGACAACAAAAATGACACATTATTTTCATTTGTCATAGTGATTTATTGTGCTGTTTTATAAAAATACACTGTATATGTATGTATATATACATATATATATATTTATATGTATATACATTATACACACACACACACACACTCAGTATGTACTATATATAATAAATATAAAATGGAAATAATGATTTTTATCAACAAATTATGTTATAATGATGACCACAGCTAAATTCTATTAATCAGTTCCAGCATTTGTTAATGAGCAGAAATATGATCTGCTATGGCCTAAAATACTTGACACTGATTATGGCCTGACGGCCCAGCCCTGCTCCCATTTCTCTCCTTTTAGACTCTAAAACTTTAACAAATACGTGCTAACAAAGCCAAGATATTTCTGACGGGGTTATTTTTTACTTCTGGAGAAAAGAGTGAAGACAGCGGATTTTCAGCCAGTGTCTGTTTATCATCTCAACTCTGCAGGAAGAACAGGTGCTGGCCACGTCTCTGTGTGTGGATGTATTGCACATGTGTGCACGCGTCCATGTGGGCTCTAACTACCTTAAGTCAACACCTGCAACAGTCAGTTGTAGCAGAACTCGTCCGGGCAGAAAAAGCACAAAAGGTACGGTTTCTACATGGGCCTGAACTTGCAGACTGTGTGGTCTGGTGTCTCCTGGATCCCCCCCACCACACACACATACACAGACACACACACGCACACACACACCTTTACCTCCACCACCACCCCCCACCTCTCCTCCTTTTCCCTCTGTCTGCAAGCTTCCCCTACTCCCACTGGTCAATTACTCTCAACGGATGCCAATCATTCCGCCCAGCTGTTGGCTCAAAACAAAGCCCCCAGTAGACAAAACCGTCTGCGAATGCGACTTGCACCAGTTAATGACAGATGTGAGCATGTGTCTCAGACCAAGGTTGCTGACACCAGAACAAAAATCATCTGAAGTCATATAAAAATAATTAGCTTATAAACGCAGCTGTGGCATCGCAGTCTCTCCTTCGGTTTCTTTCCTGCCATTGCCGTGTTTCAAAGTCTCCTCTTGGAGGAAGGGAAGTGGGAGGACGCGTGTATTTTTCTCAGAAATGTTGGATGAACTTTAGACCACCCTGCCCAAGTCCCATCTGGTGCATCACGGTCTGGGCTCTGCCAGAGGTTGTAGGAATGTGTGTATGGTGTGTTCTCCCACTGGCCCACTTGAACTATTACTGACAATGTAGTTCACAACTTAAACCTGAATAATTGGAGCAAAAAAATGAACACGTGACTTTCTGTTACAGGGATTCCCCAGACAATTGCCCATCTCAGAAGAGTTTTAAAGAGATGAAATATATTGTGGTGTAATAGAGATGCTGTTCATTCTGCAAGCCTTTAAAACCAGAAATGATGATGAGGCTGAGATAAGATTAGTCACTAGTTGAAAGCATTAGCTGTTGTGGCGACTCCTAACAAGTGGTGACTGACAGAGTACAGTAACATGACTAAACAACTCTGAAAACAAGGTTGTTCTGCCCCTGACTGGCTAAGTGGTTATTAAGGAGGTAATGAGCTTTTCTGTGCAGCCAGGAAGTCATGCAAAGTCTGGGACACTTGTATCGTGAGGCAGAAAGAGTCCACTATCATGTATGATGTCATAGGAAATGAGTCGATGTTGTATCTACTGCTGTTCCCTCTGACATCCGCAACCCACTGATCCTGTCAGTTTACTCCCATTCATTTTACTCACCAAGTCAGTTTCCCATAATCGTGCTCTCTTGACATTTTATACTTCTATGGTGTGTTTTATTTGGCCTATTTATTCATTTGATTAATGTGCTCTCACTCAGGTTTCCCACAGGATTTCAATTCATAAAATAAGGTTGGGGATTTAGTAAAATTACTGCTCAGGCTAATTTTTTTTAATCCACAGCTGTGAATGTGAGTGCTAGTAGCCGAGCGGCAGGACTACAGGTCTGCGAGTTTGGGAATGGGAGTGTGGGGCATGGTAAGAGGTTTAAGTGCTATGTGAGAACTCGAGGCTTCTAAGGTCAGCAGCTCAGTTATAGTCACTGTGTGACTGGCACAGATCGGGCGCCCAGCAGTGTCCACATGACTCCCCTGTTCTAGGCCACACCATGGCACAGAGCAGTCCTGTACCAGCGCACCGACACACCAAACATGTTCAGGCGCACACGCTGTACTTGGCTCTCGTCGAGTCGCACATGCTGACACAAGATCCTGGGTGCACTGATTTGGCAAAAGGGCAAAAGAGCTTGACTATGAGTTTGGTGCAATTCAACAAAGCACCCATTTAAAATTTTGCTGTGAGTGGAAAATATCTGGAACGTTCATGCTTTAGGTGAGTAAAATAAGCATGAAATGTAACAAAAGAGATGAAAGAAAATAGTATCTAGGTTGAATGCATGCCTCAGTAACTAGTAACTACTCAGTGGCTGAGTTCATTAATGGTTATTCTTTTCCTGAAAGACGGGCAAAATATAAAATGCAATTTCTGCAATGGCCCGTTACAGCGGAAGCTCATGCAGGGACAATCCAGGTGCTTATTTATCTTCATCTGACAATCTTTTCCATTTATGTGCAGCTCAATTATCGTTCCCTTTGATTTCTGTCAACCGGCTGCTGCTAAACCTGCGTCAACTGGCTGGAAGTCATCTGCACTCTTGCCTTGGACCATGACAATGTACATCCCTCTGTGTCCACACTCAAATTAATGAGTGGGCTTCATGGATAAATATGCTTTTGTGGGCGACCCTTAGTCTATGTAATAACACCCTTTTGGCAAACATGTATGTAAGAGAGGAGTATCCTAGTGCATGTCAGGTCAGGCTCGTGTAGGTTCATGTTTATACATGATGATCATCCTGATAAATAGCAGTGAAAGTTGACCCTTCTATTTTTTTTTTTTTTTTGTTAATGGTCAGCGTTTTTAAATGTCATATAAAGCAGGTGCATGATTCTGAAAAATAATACGCATAGAGGCCTATATGTAATACATTTACTTTCACATAATTAAAAAGTGGTCCTGAAATATCTTCAGGCATTAAGAAAACATGCAGAACGTGGCACACGTGAAGCACCATGTCTCTTCCATCTGCAGGGGGAGGAAGCCCAGGGTTAAAGATGGAAAACTCGGGACATAGCGTTCACGCTGACAAGCACCATTTCATCATTATGACCCACTCAAACTATTTCAAATCCTGGTTGGCAAATCATCCTGCCTTCAGCTTCACCTGCAAAACCTATCATGCGTGAAGAGTTATCACAACAGGAATTACACAGATGATGTGCATAATCTGACAATTAAACAGCCATTTTTTTAAATCCCCGATATGCCGATGATACCAGCAGTCTTAGTCTTTAAAGATTTGAATAGCCCGACATGTTTTTAAAGCCCTTACCAAACCACATAATCTTCAACAATATTCCGAAAAAGCACTTTATTATATCACATGATACTCATAACAGCCCACTACAGAGACCACAGAATCCTTTGTAATAAAGGTGTGTGCTTCTCCCTGCAATTTTTGAGGATTCAACCAGTAAAACAAATAGTGAGCCTGTGCTGTTTTACAGAAGACATGATATTTTGTGCAGAATTGTGATTTTCTACTTTTGTATATATTATGCAGATTGCCCGCAGCTGAAGTGTTTTGTTTTTGCAAATGATTTTACACCATCTTGGCACTCTTTACAGGAAATGTTTTCACATTTCATTTCCCACTCTACTACGGTTACACACAAAGGTAACAAACTGCTGACGGAGAATGTCCCTGCACCAGCAGAAGGCCCTGCACCCCCCTGTGGCCAACAGTGGTCACGTCAGGTTCTTCTACAGGGACATAGGATACAAAAACACTCAAAGCAAAGCATGGCTTTGCACAGTCCAAATGTATCAAACATAAAACAGTGTTTTCTCTCTCTCTCTCTCTCTCTCTTGCTCTGTCTGTCTGTCTGTCTGTCTCTTTCTTTTTCTTTTAGTGTGTTATCTAGGCCTCCAAGGTTATGTGATCCCAACACACTGCACAGTCACAGTGCCTTTGCTGAGAGAATCCTATCTTGTTGGCTCACAGTAAGTGATACCCTTTGAGGTGTGGCTACAGCCACAGGATATCCTATGAAGTTGGGAAATCCCTCTATCAACAGTGCTCCCCGCCCTGCTGCACGTCATTGCTAATCAGTCTATAAGGCTTGGTAATGAGACGCCCGCCACCACTGTCTGCCAGGCAACGCCAGCATGAGCCCCACATTAACGCTGCTGCTTCTAATGAGCAGTAATCACCCAGCGCCTCCCACAAACCACTGCAGGGATGCCTGCAAACACACACACGAGGGAGACAAAATCTGAGAGACAGGAGTGGGAGAAGTGAAGAGAACACAGAGAAACATCGATCAGTTTAGAAAACAATAGCAGGTCTGTGTGAAGGACAGAGATTTTAACATGCATTTTTGTCTTGATGCGCACCAAAAGGTGATGTTTTATCTGTTAATTGAAATCGACCCTTTTAGTAAAATTACACCCATCCCATTTTTTTAGCTTGTTGTTTTTGGCACCTTGCCTCACATAACAGGGCACTCTGAGCAATGATACTGTCAAAAAAGGCACCAGCTCTGCTTTGGAGGCCAAGTTATGACAATGATTAAAGATATTTTTAACCAAAAAAAAAAAAGAAAAAAAAAGGGCTCTGCCACATTTGCATTTTTCATGTGCTGGGATTGGTAAATCCCAGTTGCATTGCTGTGGGCAGCTTTCCTGTATGTGTCACACGTGAAGTAAATAAAAACCCACTCTTGACTCACATTCAGAGGAGTTTACAAGACCACAGAATGGCATGGCTTTTGCCAAAACTCATACTTAAACCATCAGAGTTTGGAGAGCGCACACTACACCCTGACTGGGCCCACAAAATCACCTCATTCGATCGCCTCATCATAAGTGATCTGATAACCTCTTAAGCTAGGTAAAGAGAGGCTCCTCAAGCATCTCCTAATTCAAACTTTGATGATAACAGATTTAGCAGAAGGAGCACCTGCCACAAAAGGCTGGGGGGAGAGAAAATGAGCACTTACATTCTTGTGGCGAGAGATGACAATTTACTACTCCAAGAATCCCACCCCACCCTCGGTTGCACAGAATCTGGGCAGGAGAGATTGTGTTTATGTTACACTTATGCTCCACCGCACTCTGGAAATTGGGTATGCAACATTGACCCTATATTTTAAGTAAATCAGTACTCGGGAGGCCCTGGGATGCCTTACGCATGTGGAATATTTATTTGAACATGTTTGCGTTAGCATGTCCCACAGCAGCGGCCCGTGCTGGAGTGTCACTGGTGTCGAGTTTCTGGGAAGGTTGCCACGGGGCAGTCGCATTTTGCGCCCGTGTCACCTGCGCAGGCTCTTTTGGTATGTTTCGTGTTCCTCAGCTGCAGGGCTAAATCATTCACTGACTCTCATTCATATTCCCTCCTCGTGGGGCCACAGAATAATAAACCCGAAGTATTGCAATACCACATGTCTCCTCGCACTAAGCCGATAAAGAACAGACGGACAGAAGAAACTGAAAACAAGTGCTAAATGTATAAGCAAATATTCATTAACATTTCGCCTATTAAGAACATTAAGGCTTGCGTGATGGCCCGTTTGGTGGGTCGGGTGTACCGATGTGCCAGCCAAAAGTGACAGAAAGAGGGTGCGTTTGTCTTTCCACAAAAACTTTTTAAGCTGAAACCAAACAGAGGCAGATGGTGACGTTTTATGAGAAAAGCTGAGCTTCCAGTCAGATGAGCAGGTCTGAACACTTGCAGCGTTATACGTGTCGCGTTCAGGAAACGCAGAGGTCAGTGGAATCCAACATTTGTGTTTACTCTAGGTATTTGATTTATAGAAAATTATTCTGTTCCCTTTGAAAATGCAGTTACCTTAGATGTGACCTTACTAGATACTATTTTAAGTGTGACCTGTGGATCCAGGAGAAGGTGAAACCCATCTAAACAGGACCCTTAGGGGACACTTCTAGTTCCCAGATCGCTTAACACTCCTGGATCCTGCACAACACCCATATCTACCATGCATCTGACCCGGGTGGAAACACTCCAGGTCTCATCACACAGTCCAGGGCTGACGGAGAAGCCCCAAGACCTGTTTTCTTTTAGAACCAGATAGCGCTCCTGAAACTGCTCAAACACCTGACTGCTGACTTCATGGGTAAATGTTCTTCTGTTTCCAAGATAGAAAATACATGAGTTCAGTCGCCATGGTGACAGTGGAGGTCTTGGTGGACTACACCTAAAATCCCAGGCATTCCCTTGGACTGACTGACTTTGAAGTCTACACCCATGTTCTCATTCTAAATTAGACATCACTGTATATATGACATAATTCCTGAAAAGCTACATTTTTCAAATTGATTTCCTAACACATGTCCCAAGTTGGTTTGGTCGGCAGCAGAAGGAGGAAAAAAACACAACCTGGCAGAGTTGTGTGATGTTTATGCTGGATGGGGGAAATTTCTTTGCAAGCTGAGCAGACGTTTCGGCCACCAGTTCAGTCAGATTGCTTTATTGTTACCAGCTGTTGGGTCTGGAGCATATACACTCACCTTTGGCTGGTTTCAGACTCTGCTGTGGATATGATTTTCACAAGTGTTTCAGGTAAAATAATCAGCTGGCTGCAACCTGCCTTTTTTT
>BJFM01000877.1:88694-102023 GCA_016586285.1 Arothron firmamentum
GGGGGGGGGGTTGTGTGTGTTTTTTTTCTCAAACAATGTTGCTGATTAAACTTTATGTCAGTGAAGAAAATCAGAATTTCTAATAGCAAAAATGTATGACTTTTCAATTTAAATAAACCTGATGCGTCTTCTGATTTTTTGTGACCACTTTTGATGCATCATTGCAAACACAAATGTCTTTTGAGCACTAAAATAAAAAAATAATAAATAAAAGGCTGTATCTATAGTAAATCCTGTAATAATCATGGTTGCTTTCATATTAGGTATGCCTTTAACTGCCTCTCTGTGGTGATACTGATGAGAAAGTAATTATATGCACAGCTGGAAGGAAATCCAGATATAACTGTGGACCTTCTTCATAAAGAGATTTGAATCATTCAATAATATTTATTGTTTATTAATATTTTTTTAATCTAATGGATTATTTGATATGGGCAAGTTTCTTCTTCTGTGGTTTCTGAATGACAAGCATGCACACTGATAAATAAAAGGCCTATCTGCACAAAGCTTTGTCACATGGACCCAGTTCTGAGGGACCCAGTGGAAGGCAGCTTTGCTTTCTGTCATAGCAGATGTTGCGTCCTGATGGTCTGACTTTACAATCACTTGCAGACTGCAGCTGCAGCGCGAAGTCTCAGCTGAACCTACCCAAGTTCGGTTGCTCGCAGAGATCAAGTTTTGGATATCAGCTGAATACTCTTGACGTACTACAGCATAAAGAGCTGTTTTGTCCTGGCAGCCAAAATCAAATGCCACCCTGCACGCTCAGCGTGCAGGGTGGCGGTACTGTTGTATTTCTGAACTTGACTCCAAACATCCAGCAGAGCTGCGCTGCTTTCAGACTCAGAAGAGCTTCACTCGTGTCGGGCACAGGGATAGGCATTAAGACAGGTTCTTGTCTGTCTCTCTCCCGACCTGCCATGACATAGCCTGGCTGTGCACACACCACCCCACCACCCCCTTCCCTAGTCCACCCCACCTCAGAAGATAAATACCTGGAGGTGAAAGCCTGCTGCACATTCCTTTTCCCAAACATATTCTCTTGATGTCAAAGTCAGCTCCAAGGCCTCAGGGCCCACAAGTAAAGTGGTAATTCTAAGGTACCCTGCTTGGGCTTGCTGAAATATGCATTAAAACCTGCACTGGCTACACTTAGGCAAGGGGAAAAGCCTGTGCTGGGGCTAAATTTCAATATATGTGGTGCTTAATTTTTGAATTTAATCAGTTTATAACTCCTGTGTGCTTCAACACAAACATGAAGTTTCACATGAATTAGATTTTTCCGAGGACATCAGATAAAGATTATCATGTGTTAAAGGATGTTTGAGTAAACAAATGCACCAAAGCTATTTTAAGATATTAACAAGTATCGGTTTGCAAACGCATTAAACATTTCAAAGCCATAACTCATCGCTGATGGGACATGCCCTTCCTCCTCTTCAGGACATTTCCCAACACAGGAAGAGGTGGCATGGATTACTCAGCACCACTGAGACAGACACACATGAGGAGCACTGACTCATTTCACCGTCCAGGAGGACAACCTGGCAGAAACACAGAAAAATAAATAAACAGAAAGACAAACCCAAGTTCTTTTTTTTTTCATTTATTTTGCTGTAATCAATGACGCAGGGCAAATATTACCTACATTTACTCCGGTCCTGTAGCTTTTCATTGACAACTTGCTGTTTGGGATGTGCGCCGGAGGGAAGGATGTGCTTCAGGGTAGCCAGACTGACAAGGGCCAAATGGAGGTCATCTTGTAACAGGAGTGCTTCTGTTTACTAATGGAGGCTACAGACAAATGCAGACAGTTTCCTCTGAAGTAATTTTCAACTTGCCATTGCTCGCTCACTGGAAGTTTCGTTTATGATTAACTGGAGCACTTGGGACTGCGGAGATTCTGTTAAAACAAAGAATGAGACAGTTGCAGGAAAAACAGGGTTTGCTGATGTGATGGGTTGCACGAATACCGATGCGCATCCTTGTCAGGATGCGCAGTAAAATTCCAAGCATCAAGGTCATGATGTCTCGTTGCCATCACTGACCAGGGCAGATCTTTTCTTTGACACTGGTTTTAATGGCAGGAGCCTGAGGCCAGTGTCAGTGGCTTTGGGTAATCTTATGATCAGCAATTAGTTGTGGAACAACAGTGAACCAGTCAAATGATAGTTAGCTAACTGTGCGGCAAAAGACTGCACACCTGTGCAAAATCATCTCAACCAGGTTGATCACACAGTTGGTAAACTGACTTTAATGACTTTAATGAACATTTAACATACAGGCTCTTCTGCTTCATCAAGAAACGTTGGACCTAATGTGCAGAGAGTCTGTCAAAGATAACAATTCTGACAATATAGTTTCTATCACTTACTTAGTGGCATTTCAATGAGAGCAGGGCAGCCCATGTACGGCTGATTAATGTTTATGTGAAGGGAAATGCTTAAAGGTGGAGCCACACGAACAACACGAGCGACAAAATGTCTGAGTTCCACATTACACAATGACACAATGGATGTCTTGTTTTTATAATTACTAGTTTATAAGAAGCCTAATTGAGAGAACACGGAAAATCGTGACAGAAAGAGAGAAAAACGAGGAAAAGAGCAAAACACAGGGATGAAATCAGCAAACCAAGTTTGCACTTGTATCCCAGAATACCTTCCTCAAAGGAAAGAAAAAGGGGGGCAGGGCTCTGTTTTGCTCTTAATACACTCTCTGAAGTCTCATTGTAGGGTTTGCACTCTTATTAACCTAAGCTGAAGGCCTGTTAAGTGTGCGGACACTTAATAACATGGTGTAGCTTTCTGAGTTGTCAGCTCAGGGTCTATGAAGACCTCTACATGCATTGTGGACTTTCATGTTAGACAGAAACATTGCCTGATTCTCAGTTAGCAAGGTTGCAATTTCAATGAAAACAAAGGCCAGGTGTCTGCGCAGAGGGTAGTTGAGGGGATAAGGGATGGATGTGTAATGGTAACATCTGATACAGCAAACAAACACAGACAATTATACTCAGGACTAAAATTACAATGTATCTAAAGAGAAAAATTAGCCTCCTACTTGAGCGTTCTGTAACAACAACAACCAAAAAAATGCACCCAGTGAAATGCAGAGAGTTTTTTAATGTCCTTTGTCATTGCAGGTCACTAGCAGTGGGCCACCAATACTCATCACTGGGGTCTCAGCCAATCCTCTGTGGCAGCATCCCAGGCCTGGTCCCCAAGCAGCTGCGATTCTGCCGGAACTACGTGGAAATAATGCCCAGCGTGGCCGAGGGCGTGAAGATCGGAATCCAGGAGTGCCAGCACCAGTTCAGAGGCAGACGCTGGAACTGCACCACCATCAACGACAATTTGGCAATATTTGGACCGGTGTTAGATAAAGGTACCGACACACAGGTCCACCTGGTTTAAAGCTGGCGTGTTGATGGCATTTCAAGCAATGTGTATTGATTAGAAAGTCTGCTCCAGCAATCAGTATCTATATTAAAACTATAACAAATATAACAGCACCGCAAATAGTCTACAATGACTTTTTGTCTCAGCGTGTCACATCTGGTTTCCAAGACACACTGACAGAAAAGCATAATGGTTTAGTGGGCGTAATGCCCTCTTCTAAGTTCTTAAAAGGTCTTAATTCTTCAAATAAACTGCAAAAAGACCAGAACTAAAAAAATAAGAGTTACTTTTTGTATCTCTAAGCTGATTAACTCTTCAATTAACAATCCTATATTCTCTCTATGTTGTATTTACATTAGAAAAGCTTGGTTCACTTTGTGCATCGCCCATTATGCGCGTTCAAATCCCTGTCTAAATAGACTGTGGACTGAACAAGCACCGGGTAGACTGCATGCATCAAATAATGTACACAATTAAGGCGAGTGAGTTCTGTCTTGTTGCTGTTTTCTTTAGGAGGGAATTCCCTGGGAGGGTTGGTGTTGTACACAACTTGAGTTATTGCATTTTTCAAAGCAAATGTGGGTAGCGTTCCATGACTTTCCAGTATCTGTCACTTTGGGTCTAATCATTTTCTAAGGCTGCTGAAGAAAACATTCCAAAACATGCAAACAAATTACTTATAACCCCACAGCTAATCATGATCTAGACTGTTTCTTATTAAAATAATATATAAATACTCCAGCGTATTTAAGACAGTACGTTGGTTCGTTGTTTATTGGAAGATATGAGCGGTCGAGAATGTAAAACTGTCACCTAGTTTAGGGAAGATTGATGCAAACACGAGGGAGGGTTGGAGGTTAGCCGGGGCAATTGCTTTTAATAAACTCCTGAGCCAGTTGATGGAGGGGGCTTGAGCTCAAGTAGGTGGCTAACGATAGGGGTTCTCAATCCGGTCCCCATTGTGGTGCAAAATGCTACCTCATTTCCCCTCGCTGCCTCCCCTCCCAGGCCTAAATTGCAGAGGTGCTGAGTGGAAATAGGAGGCAGCTACTGGGCTTTAGTGAATCATTTTGATTGGATTAAGGTCACCGAGGCCCTCAATAATGTGAGAGGTCAAAGTGGCTGGATTAAGTGCCTTTGTCAGGCACCGAAAAGAGTGACTCAGGCGCTCAGGGGCCTTTGATAAGGCTGAGGAGGAGAGGACTTCCATTTGATTGATTTTTGGGTTTTTTTGTGCAACTGGGCCTTTGTCTTCACTGCTGTCTGCAGTGTTTGTCTGCGATTCAGACTGTTGTGTGTCAGTTTCCTCCTGCCATTTTTTGAGGAGGGAGGACTGAAAGAAGGATAAGTGCCTTTATAGGGTTCAGAGGCTTAGTTCCTATCAGCTATCCCATCGCCGCCCAGATCCTCCTCATCTCCACCGAGGATGCTGGAAGTTTGTTTAACAGAGGCAGATTAAGTGGAGTGCTCGAAGAATGAAAGGCAACAGGGCATGAAAGAAGAAGAAACGCCATGTGTAAGTTGCAGACTAGAAGATTCCCTTTAAGAAAAAGAAAAATATAAGTTAGAAATTTGTCCGATCTCTCTCTCTCTCTTTCAGACACACATTCTGATTCTTCTATGTGCATGTTGTCTCTCACCTTACGCATGCCCTGGCTCTGTCTCACTCCACACCCCAAATCATGAGCCCTGCCTTTAGGCTACGTCTGCGTCAGCACTCATTAATTTACATTAACCAAAGTGTCAAAACATGCACCGCTGGAATCTGCCTGTGATGAAAGGTAATAGAAAGCTGCGCAGGTGTTCTTAAGTCTGCAGAGCCAATCCCAGAAATGTTTTGGCATTCCTGGTATTTACAGAAGACGTACTTACGACGTGGGTATGATCAGGCTCCAGTTTATGAGTCATAGGACAGAATCAGCGAGGCTGGTGTTGCTGTAAAGAGTGGACACTGCCACAGGTGTTACCACCCACGCGGGGATAAACAGGCATTGTCACCATCCCCTCAAAGCCACTGAACTGAAAAGAGGTTGGTAGGAATCACATGTTACATAATATGTAAAACATGTGGAGGGGGCTGCAGAGACAACACTCAGAATACCAGAAATCAGCCCAACTGATGAACCACAATCTTTAAACCTTGTCTAAACCGACTGGGAACAGATCAGGGGATGAGGGTTGGGACCTATGACCTCCGGATGAGAAAGTGTAACGATTCAGGATGAGCTAAGAGGTCTCAGCTTTTCGCGAGATGTATGTCTGCCCATGCTTGGGGGAGGGAAGCTCACGCACCAGTATATCATTAACTCTGGGCAAGAAAGAAAGAAGGGGTGTGTTAAACGAAGTTGATGGGGGGACCTTAGCCCTGCTCCCCGCTGAGCGCTGCTCGGAGCACAATATCGTCGCAACCATGAGATTAAGCAGGAGAAAAAGTGCTTTTCCCCATTCACACGCCCTTTAGATTGTTTTATTAAAGCATTTGAATAGGGATTTCCCCGTCTGCCGACAAGCAGGGTCCAGCCAATGCATAGTTCTGTGTTGCTATGACTTAACTCGGTCTCCACTAATCACTGGCCGGGGCAAATTTCATATAAAATATCTGGGGCCATTGTGGGGCTAACGCAGCGTGACAGTGGCAGCACAATAGGGGATTCAACCCCCCAGCAGGTTGGAGGGACCACTTGGCCTACCAGGATCTGTCAAAGTGGTGTAGGAGCATCGTCAGACTAAGTGCCCCAAAATACCATAAACTGGTTGTAAAACCGAGACTCGGAGCGACTGATGTAGGAGCTGGTAAAGGTTTAAAGACATATAAATTACTAAAAGAGTGGATCATTTCATAAACATTTGGAAAACATGTGTACTTTCATAACAACAACTTTAATGTAGTCATTTTACTATGTACTGGATATTTATGTTTTTTTTTATTTAAAAAAAGCTTTAGTCCTATTAAACAGGTGTTGCAAAGCATGAAAAGCCCGATTAATATGCCATATTATCTTTTTTTAAATTAGAGAAGTCCTTCTGGCGGTTCAGTGAAATATTCTGTTCTGAGGCTGTTGTCCGATATGAAGTTTAGTTGAGTGACTTATTGTCCACACAGTTCAGCTCATTCAAACCCTCAGCATCAACCCTCAACCCACTTCCCATGACCTGCTCTGTATGTCAAAGGTGGGCCAGAGCTTCAGGTGGATGGTGAATTTTTGTAACCTCGTGCGCACACAATAGCAGCGTGCGTTGGGTGCTGGAGAATGCCAATAGACTTTTTTCTCTTGCATCATTGTTACTAACGCCCTTTAGTCCTCAGACTGGTTAGAACCTGCTGTAAAGGAGGCGCTCCCTCAAGTTTGGCTTTATACTCCTCTTTTCTTTTTGCTTTCTTTCTTTCTTTCTTTCTTTCCTTCCCTCTGTGGTTCTGGTTCTTTAGATGGAGGCATGTGCAGTTTCTTCATCGCTCCGCACACAGCCTGTGATTCCATTATTGATCTTCAGACCTGGCTGTGCCCCGGTCACACCTGGCGTCTCCATCTTTGTGTTCTTGTTCTATCTGTGTTTTCAAGACCACACAAGTATGTTAGACAGATTCGAGGCAACCTCCTCACCGGCGCAAATTCTTTCTGTCCTTAAAACAAAAGTTTCTCAGGATCTGGACGCCACAGTCCCAGCTTTGGGTTGATCTGTTCCAGTGCGAGGCAGTTTCCTAACCTTTCAAAAGCTTAATTGAGTCCCTTAATTACAGGCCTGTCAGGCCCCTCTCTTCCTCTCATCTCTTTGGAAGATCCTGATCCCTCTGACTCATCAGTTTGTCATGTCAGACAGAGGCAAAGGGGCCGTGTCAGCTTTATTTAAAGAGCGGACAAAATAAAAGTCTGTACGTTACACAAAGCACCTTTAAAATACCTGAAAATACGAATGGTGGAGGGAGAATCGTCAGTGCAGGCACCTTGTGTGTTGTTGGGGTTTTGCGGTTGAGTTCACAAACATTTGCTTATGACATCATCCGAGACTGAGCAGTCCAACAGGTGGTGGCCTATGTTCTGTAGCTGCAAACTATGAATACGCTTAACACCTCAATACAAAATCCTTCCAAAAGTAGCTTCTGCTGCTGTACTTCTCTGTGTAATGTCACCTCAGAGAATTCCTTTTCCTCAAATAGCTGGTTTAAATTTTTCCACCTTCTCTTTCCAGCAACCCGAGAGTCAGCGTTTGTGCATGCGATCGCCTCGGCGGGGGTGGCCTTTGCTGTCACTCGTGCCTGCGCGGAGGGTTCCGCCACCATTTGCGGATGCGACAACCGCCACAAGGGTCCGCCGGGCGAGGGATGGAAGTGGGGCGGCTGCAGCGAGGATGTGGAGTTTGGAACCATGGTCTCCCGGGAGTTCGCTGATGCAAGGGAGAACCGACCTGACTCGCGCTCGGCTATGAACCGTCACAACAATGAGGCAGGAAGAATGGTGGGTTTCCACTGACTCTTTTAGGCCTTTTTCTGTTTTGAACTGACTGTGTGTTAACTCATTTGATATGTTTTATCGATCCACAGTCCCTTAACGATAACATGTTCCTGAAGTGTAAGTGCCATGGGCTCTCTGGAAGCTGTGAGGTGAAAACCTGCTGGTGGTCTCAGCCTGACTTCCGAGTTATTGGAAACTACATGAAGGACAAGTACGACAGCGCCTCGGAGATGGTGGTGGAGAAACACCGGGAGTCCCGTGGATGGGTGGAGACCCTGAGACCCAAGTACAACTACTTCAAGCCCCCAACAGAGCGAGATCTGGTTTATTATGAAACCTCGCCCAATTTCTGTGACCCCAATCCGCAGACGGGCTCCTTCGGTACCCGAGATCGGGTCTGCAACCTGACATCACACGGCATAGACGGATGCGACCTCCTCTGCTGCGGCAGAGGTCATAATACCAGGACTGAAAGGCGAAAGGAGAAGTGCCACTGTATATTCCACTGGTGCTGTTACGTCAGCTGTCAGGAGTGCGTGCGAGTGTACGATGTGCACACGTGCAAATAAAGAAAACTGGTTTCCATTTTACGTCACCAAAACTCAAGACGTCAGCGGGGGAAAAATGGGAGACTCTGAGGGACTGCAGTGACAGACACGTTAGCCTTGGAACCAGTCGATGCCGAACTGAGCAGGTCGATGCTGAAACCGTCGTCCATTTTAAGGTCCGACCTTGTGGACGATCGGCGACACCTCCAGATGTAAGCAAAAGACTGTTCATGGACTGACGCAGGAATGGAGCACTGCCAGCTGACTGACAAACACCATATTGGTGATTTACGTGTGTGTGTGTGTGTGTTTACGTATGAGTGTGTTTTGTTGGGATTAGCACAGCACTGGCAATGTTTTCATATCTATGGGGCAAATTAATTTTTTTCCTTTCCTGTTTAGTCATTTTAGTTTTTTTCTTACCACAAGAGATTTATGACAGCATGTATTCTCTTCCTCAAAATTCCTCAAATGTATGTGTGTGTGTGTGTATCTGAAAACTAACATTATCATTGTGTGAATGATTTAAAAAAAAGAAATAGTGTTAATATACTACTGATGTTTGGGTACAGATGCACTTGCACCTGAGTGAATGTAGTTATGTCGTTATGCTGCATTGTGTTTACATATTCTCTGTTTTGTAAGCTAACACGCTAATATCTGCTTTAAAAGAGTAATTCTATTTTGAGAGGAAACCTGACCTGCATCAACTGAACATTACAAAACATGGACACCAACTTTATCCACATTCCCTGAAACATCCTGGAAACACCATAAGCTTTCATTCTTCCAGAGCAACAACACCTTTGAGCGACATCGACAGTTATGACCAAAGACAAAAGAAAACCTGCAGCGGTGGGACAGCTGGAAGCGAATCTGAAAGGCCAGCACTTGTACCATGTTATAATATGAAGCATGTTCCCCCTTGTTTTTCTTATCAGTATTAGTAAAGTCACATGAATCCATGTGGGAAAGTTGTTATTTATGAAAAGGGATGTTCCAACCACTTTCTTTTTCCATTTGTTCTAATATTTGATGAATTCATGGTACGATCTTGCACCATCACATAACACAGTTTAAGCTATTCTCTAAGCTGTAGTTTAGAGACTATGATTTGCAATTTATAGTTTAGTGATGACCAAAACTCATGCATCTGACGACTCCTCAGCTGTGGATTCCAGCCCCTGCCTCTCAAATTAACAACAAGCAGCATCACAGACCCTATCAAGACATCATTGATTCCCTGCTGCTATGTAAAGATAATATTGCGTTTTATGTACATTTAAGTTCCTACATACATCATTTCCTTGTCTATATTGTGTTATATTCTTGTGTGTATTGCTTCTTTCTGTGAAAGAGATCAAAAAATGTGAAGTTTTGACCAATTTTATTGCATTCATTGATTTTTTTGTTTCTTCTAACCAAATAGACCAAAATAGTCTTACATCATCATCATCATAGAAAAAGTCATGGTACATTCCCTTTAATTGAGGAAATCAACACTATTTATTTGGAGAATGAAAATCACTGAAAGCTGATAAAATATAGAACCGAATGTTGTAAAAAAAAAAAAAAAAAAAAAAAAAAAGCCTGAGTATCCTTTGCCTGACAGCCCCAAGGCAACAGTTGCGGTTTACAGGTGTGTGTCGTCATCAAATTTAATTCAGCTCTGATCCCCTCTTAGCTAACTGTTAATGAACAGCCATAACTGGAACAAAATACATAAGTAACAAAATGACCAATTTAACATCATTTTTACCCTCTTATTGATATGTAATGGATTGTGTGGACATTTTCTAATTTTGTTGTCTTTAAATCCAAAGGTTTGTACAGAGTAGTTTTTGCATTTTTATCGATTTCTAAACTTGGAGGATTTTTTTTATATATATAATTATTTATTTCATAATATGTTCTGTACATATTAGTAAGTCAAAGTATATATTTGCAGAAATACATTTTGGAAGCAGTGTTTTGACTGTAACACTGTAGCTTTTTTACCTCATCTTTTTTTTTATTTTCACTGACGGCACACAAGTATCATTTGTCTTTCTCTCTGTCATAGATTTCTTAAGTTAACTCTGTAACACCAAAATAAACAACCCAAACCCCAATGGAGTTTCTGTGGAATTGATTTTTATATTAGTTTGGTGTATTGTATAGTTGTGTGGATTTGTAAGGGTAAAAATATGACCACCTTTGACCTCTGAACTCCAGATCAATGTGGACACAAACATCAACGGGATTCACGTGTCAACATAATAACACAAGAAAGGAAAATAAGAATGATCAAATTCTGAAAAGATATAAACTGATACAGAACCTGTTTCTGTAAGACATGAAAATTTGGGATGCAACTGTTGCCATGGTTATGATCGGGATATGGAAACTGTTTCTGCTGCATTGAGGAATGATATTGGAGAGATTATAAACCCTAATATACAAACCAAACAGGTCATGCATAACCTCTTCCAAGCTTGTGTGGACCGCAACAAACGCCTATAATGATATTACTGCAACCTACCGCAGATGAAACCGATGGTTTTGATTCTTCCTTAAAGCCAGAATGGAAGATTAAATCTGCCTTAAAACCTGAAGTGAGATGACTAATGGATTTAGGTAAAGGCCTTAATACACAAACATGGGCTGTACAAAGGTAAAGAAGGAAATAAAGACTCAAGCTGTGCTTTTTTGGGGGGGAAAAACTTAATAAGAGGAGAGGAAAAATGAAAGTTTAAAAATGGATGAAGCTTTGTTGAAGAGAAAGGTCTGATCTCATAATAGATTAGGGACTGGATGTGAATAGAGCCCATCAGTGTTCCAGCTCAGCCACTGGACCCCTGATAGCCCTGCAACAATGTCTCTACCACATGCCAGGTCTTGCTGCTATCTAACCCCATTATCTCGCAGAAAGATTGATACACACCCCCTCTGGAGCGCAAGCGCCACAAAAAGTGATACCTTTCCGTTCTCATTCGTGTGGGTTCCTTAGTCTCGTCCACCCCCGCAGTAAACTATGTTTTAAGCCTTGCGACTTAAACTCATTAGCTTAGTGAACTTGTTTTCCCAGACATACATTTAAAAAAGCAAAAGAATGCTTTTGTATTTAAATCCTGCAGCATGATGGGGAATAAATGAAGACTTGTGATAGTGGATAAACTGCTGGGAGCCAGCCAGGTTCAGGTTTGCTTTAGTGACTGGGAGGCCGTGAGCGGCTCATTCCACACCTCGACCTTTGGCACTTTTCACACCGTCTGAATGGGGGAAAACAAGTACAAGACATGAAACAGATCACAGGATGGACAGAAACTCGGCCCTGCAGAAAGACACCCTTTTAGCTGAAGGAAATGGGCCCTTCCCCTTGAGGCAGACCCACCTTGTAGCTTTGTCACCCAAGTGACATGAACATTGTTAGCAGATAGTTGCCAGGGAAGCTACAGCGGCTCCAGTGTGGGAGATGGCATCCTGACTGTGAGAACTTTGACACGACCAGACTGCAAGAGGCACCACCCAATAACCATATAAATGGGAGACAATGGGCCTAATTGCAATCAGGGAGCTCTTTTTTATTTTAAGGCATGAGTTTCACCCTGACCACCACATGCATTTCAAATAAGGCCCCGCTGCCGTAGGGCAGAGTCACCTAGCTGGGGGAAAAGAACTATACATTCAAATACACAATGCAAATACACTAAGATCACAGTTTAATTTCAGCTATTTTATGTTTTCTGAGACCTTTAGATCTTGCAGCTCTTTTTATTTGTTACCATTTGGTTAAGTAACATGACTTAGCTGGTCATTTTATTCATAGAAAAGTAATAATAATAAAAGTCATTTTCACTGGGATTTGATGGCTAACACTACATTATGAATTATATTTGACTGCTGCTTTGTGGCTCTCAAAGCTCTTCTTGTTTATGCTGCAGCTTATGCACACCAAAGGTGACAGGCCAGAGCAGAGCAGCAGAGGGGAGAATCCGTGTGTGGGCATTTCATTATGTTAGTGACTTTGAAGCCACTCTTTTGATGTCTGTGAAAGTAGATCAGTGTCTTGGATAAAGTACTTTTAAACACATACGCCCCTGCAGACTAGACTATCAAAAGTCCCAAAATATGCATTTGATATGTGATAATAGTTGCCTATTCATAGTCAGAAGGAATGTCACAGTTTAATTCTGCTAATATTATTCTATCCTGTATTTATAAGGCCTGTAAGTAATAATTCCCCACCTGTTTTCTAAATAGACCCTGACAGCAATCACACCTTGGCCCAACACTTAAGCTGCTAATTTCTAACTCTAGATCTTCCAATGTGTTGTTTATCACACAATACTAATCACTTTTTCATCACTCCTGGATAAACATGATGTAAGACACACAAAACAAACAATTGCTGGTTTATTACGCTTTGCAGATACCGGAAACCAAGCAATGGAAATGGAAATGGATATTTTCGGACTGTTGTGATCCAAATAGCTGCAGCAATCGCAGCATCATGCTTCTTCTTTCACAGCCCAGGGACGGTGTGGGGGCAGGGGGTGCGGCGCGCGAAGGATCTCACCTGCGCTGAATGAGAAGATGGGTTATCTGCCCAATTTCTAAAGAGCACCACGATCATCAGAAGAGATGTGACACCTGTAAAGCAGTCTTTTGAAGTGCCTATTTGTATTGTTGAAGCCAACAAAGGAATTTTTGCCACCTCTAGACTTACAAGAGAACTTTACTCTAAACATGGGAGAAAAACCGGGGGGGCAGGAAGGCATACATGCGCAATACACAATCTGCGTTTCTGTGAAGATAAATTTCGGCATTTCTCCTTTGACAGGTTTTTCTGGCATTCCGGTAGTTCTGGTGGTACCTGAAGCTCCACTGGGGTGTGTGTGTGTGTGTGTGTGTGTGTGTGTGTGTGTGTGTGTGTGTGTGTGTGTGTGT
>BJFM01000877.1:116687-131695 GCA_016586285.1 Arothron firmamentum
CCTTGCAGTACAGATAATAAAGTTTGCTTTAAACGTTGTTATCAAGTTATGCCCCAGCTCCCGGTGCTACGTAATGTTTTAGCTTGGCAAATCGACAGTGGTGCGGGCTCGAATAGCGGAGTACGACAAAAAGGGGGAGCAAAAACATGACTCGCTGTTTGTAACGTGGAAAACAGGACAACGCCAGACCAGTCTCCACGTCGTGTAATGCGGGAATCTATCACAACAGGTATAAGAAAAAGAATCATGTTGAATATGACGTGTGTAGTCTACAGTCCATCACCGGTGCTTGAAAATTAGCAACTACTCTTTGCAATGTCTGTGTAGCGCAGATAACAGGCGCGGCGGCGGCCACTTACCGAGATAATTTTCTCTATGTTTATCGACTTTTACGTCGTCCCAGTTGAACTGGTCCTGGCCTCCGCGGACCCCTCCAGCTCTCGAAGAACCAAACATTTTATCCAGTAAATCAGGTAGTTTTGGAAAACTAGGGCGCACTCTACCTTAGTTACAGCTAACTTGCTGTAGCCACATTAGTAGCGTGATTGGTTTGACCTGTAGGATTCACCCAACCGGAAGTTTCGTTGTTACTGAAGCTTACTGTATTGACCTTGTGGGTTCAGTATATAGTTTAAGACCTATAATTTATCCACTTTGCACGTTGGCCTTTACAGGTGCCGTTTCTCAATACGCAGGGCGCGTTCGGGTCAACCAATGCTAATGCAGCTAGGCTATATTGCGAACGCGACCTGGAGGCCTAAAACAAAGTTATGGTTGGTGGTGCGTCTATAAGTTCTTTGGATAAAATAAGCTAAGCTGCAGCTGCAAGGCAATCCCCTGTGTATATTAAAACCACCCTGTGTAAGGCTTGTAGTGGCTAATTTTTAATTTAAACTCGTGTCTGTTGTGTTGCGCGTATTGCCGACGCTCGCGAACGTAACGTGTTGATGTTTTGGCCCGCAGTGATGACGTAGCACACGCGGCACAGTTTTCCCCAATGGCTCTTAACAGCACTCAGAGGAGGAGACAGAAAATCCTCCACAGACGGACCTAAAGTCTTGGACTAACGTAGCTCCTGATGTTCATGAGATATATTTACAAGCGTTTGTCAGGTAGGAAGGATGATGTTTGTCTCTATGATTGTACTGAAAATGTTTACCACGAAATTGCAGTTCATTTCTTCATTCACCGGCGTATAATGTGCCAGTTAAGCAGCCTACAGACATTTTTTGCTGCGTTGTTGATGAGGAGGAAGATGTCGGTGGTAGATTTAGTAAGTAAAAAGATGTTCTGCGTTGCGAAATTAATTGGTTATTTAGGCAGTTTCGTTGCTGTCCAACCTGACAAGATTACCATGGCAACTTGTGCCGGTAGCAGCATTAACCGATAAATATCGACTTTCCCAGTGCGCTCCTAAACCAGCAAATACGACAATGTAGACGTTTATGTAATACCGTAATACCGCTAATATTAGATTTAGTCATAACATTACGAATTTACACAAATTAATTTGCACTGCTATTATGTGTCAGTATTTAATTAGTGCAGCATTTTAAAGAAAATTTGTTAATCGTGTGTGTGTTTTCAAGTTAAGGCATAATATTTTGCTGTAATTACATCAAATGTACATATTAATTACATAAACTGATAGGTGTAGTCACAGAAATTTATGTAATGATATCTGTTGTAACAGTCTTTAAGATATCTGTTATTTTATCCAACACACCTAAATTAAAACTGGATTAAATTATCTCATAGTTTATTTTGAAAATGCTTCTCCTTTATCAACATGCAAATTTCGATTCTGTTTCCTTTCAACTGTCACTGTTTTCATTGCTGCTGAGTGCATTAAGTGCGCTTTTATTTTGAGTTTCCATTAGTTATCTGAAAGATAATTGTTACATCTGGTATTCCATCATAACGAAACATGAAAAGTGCTGTTCTGCTGACCTTGTTGTGTTTGGATTGACAGAACAAACGGTTGATAAGCTCTGAAAAAATTATAGTATATAGTAAAAGCTCAGATAATTGCTTTTGCTTTCTAAAATGGGCTAAACACTTTTTGTCAGACCATTTACTGGTCAGACAGCATTACTGCACGTGACTGACTGAGTCAGATTCCACATGACTTAAATTACACATTAGAGAGTAATTAATCACATGAGTTTACCGCACATAAAGACAGTGCAGGCAGTGTCTGATAATAAACTTTTATGGTTCTCCTTGCCTGTCATGTGTCTGGGGGGCAAGGGTCAAACACCCCCATTATTTAGGGTAAAAAAAAAAAAGGGGGGTTTATCCAAATCCATGTTTGATTTTAGTTTTTGGAAGAGAAACAAAAGTGCTATACTAATTTCCATATAATGATTAAACTCATTATACAGGAAGGGAAAAAGTTGAAAGTCCAGCAGTGGAGGTTTGAGCGACGCCAAAAGTGTTGTTGTTGTTGTTGTTGTTGTTATTCACCAGTTTGAGAGAGAAGAATAACTCTTGCACCCTTAATTAGCTGCTTTACTGCTGCTGTAGGGTTGAAGAGGCTGTGGAGAAAGCCTGTTGTCATTTGCACCTGCAGACGAGAAGGTTGACAGGGCGGGGTGTTTAGTTTCTAGCGTTAGCAGAAAGTCCAGAAGAGTTAGCTTCCAGAGAACTTTGTCCATGTCACTATGTCATATGGAATGCCTGATGTTTGGAGAGATCACCCACCGGTCTGATAATTGACACTGATGTAAGTAAGAGCCCCAATGAGTGACAGCCGCTACTTGCTGCCATTTTACATATTTAATATAATCACTGAAGGAGTGCACATCCACATCCATATATTGATTATTTTTCATAAAGAGAAACAGCATTTTAAATGAACCTTAAGAACCTGAGCACAGACAGGGCCCTGCCCTCTACTGTTGTCTCTTCCTGAACGTGTAGGCGGTTGACCAGGATACAGTCACACCCTGCTTCTTTCACTGCCTGGGTGCTCAGTGTGTGTACGTGCTTGAAGGAAAGGTAAGAACACTGCAGGCATTGCTTTCCTCTCTACTGAGAGTATTTACTGAGATTTTTGGGTTTTAAATGAAAGACTGTGTCAAATAGGTCATCAAGCAG
This sequence comes from Arothron firmamentum, assembly GCA_016586285.1. Taxonomy (NCBI): domain Eukaryota; kingdom Metazoa; phylum Chordata; class Actinopteri; order Tetraodontiformes; family Tetraodontidae; genus Arothron; species Arothron firmamentum. The sequence continues at coordinate 119,787 of BJFM01000877.1, forward strand.
TGAATATTTTAAGTTAGTGTTTATGAGTTATTGTTTAGATTGTTTCAGCGTGTTCCTCTTTAGCTGAATGGCAGTTTCCAGCCAGCAGCAGCAGAGCAGGGCCCTTCATTTCATGAGTGTTTGCTCCCTACTAACCTCTTTGATTGCCTCGCCTCTTCTGAGAGCTATTTTGGCCTCATCATCTGATTTGTCTTTGATAATTGCTGCTTTGTGGACCTTGCATGGTTCCACCAGGGCTCTGACAGTGTTTCACTGAGCCACACAATGTTTGACAGTCTATGAAGGATGGTAGTTTTTGCTGTGTGGCATGAATAGATTTTAATGAATTTTCCAGGCAATGTTAATAATGGGCCAATGAACAGGAGATTAAATTTTGATGCAGCTCCAGATGTTTTTGTTTTGTTTTTTATATATATATATATGTGTGAAATGAAATAAGATGAAATTTTAGGACTTTTTTGATCCTTAGATTGTTCTTTTTTAATCAAAGCCTTTTTCTTTGTTCATTAGCATGATAGGATGATCTTTGATGACTGCTGCTTTTTGGACATCTAAACTTACAAACTGTTGCAGCAAAGTCTTTTATAAAGCCACAAAAATGTGCACTGGTAGATCTGCCCCACACTTTGAGCATTCCAGTATTAATGTTGCTGTTACTTTACTGGTCTCTTTCTCTCTTTCCTTTAGCTATGGCTGGACCCAGGCCTGTGGTGCTGAGCGGCCCCTCCGGGGCAGGGAAGAGCACTCTGCTCAAGAAGCTCATGAAAGAATACGTCAACGTCTTTGGCTTCAGTGTCTCCCGTAAGTGGACCATTCGCACACGCATTTAATATTAATTTAAGGTGAGGGCCACCCATGAGAAAAATAATGAGAGGTAGTTTTTTTTTTTATCATGCACTTCAAGAAAAAAGTCGAAATGTCGAGAATAAAATTGAAATACAATGTCGAGAATAAAATCGACTTTTTGAGACTATAACAACCAGCGCCTGTGACTGCTTCTACGAAATGCCGTGCAGGCAGTTGGATGAAATGCTGAAATTATATTTCGGACTCGGCTTTAACAAAGAAATACTTTCTCTTTTAGCTCACAAACACACTAGTTATCAGTATTAGGACTTTGTGCCTCTGTCTGCAGTCTCTCCGAACATCCGTGTCTGCGGTAGTTACATTGAGCGTGCGCATGCCGGTATAAACAGGAAGTAATTTGTTTCGCTGTCTTGCAGGACAAGTGCACACATTTCCCCAGTAAATCAAAGAAGTCAGTAAGGGATAAAGCACGAAAAGGAAAAGACAGTATTGTGGGCATTGTGAAGCTTCCGTGTCCCATTCGGCATATTACGTACACAAGCGAGCATATTTTCATAATGGAGTTGGGTTGAAGGGTCCTGTCTCAACATTATAATTCGACTTTATTGTTGACATTGTGTTTCAACTTTATTCTCAAAGTGCATGATAAATAAAAACTACCACTATTTTTTTTTTAATCATGGGTGGCCCTAATACTCTTCCATACACTCAATTGTAGAGAGAGATTTTTTAAATCACTTAATTGAAAAAAAAAAAAAGAATCATACAGAACAAATTATGACATGAATGTGTTGATAATCCACAGATACAACAAGAAATCCTCGACCTGGGGAAGAGAATGGCAAAGGTACAGCATCCTCTTCCTCTTTCTGGACCGCCATCACGGTTAGAATTTGAGTCAGCAGTCATGGTTCTGTTCGGGATTTCAGATTACCATTATGTCACACGAGAGGTGATGCAGGCCGGGATCGACAACGGAGAGTTCATCGAAAATGCGGAGTTCTCAGGGAACATGTACGGGACGAGTAAAGCTGCCGTACAGGACGTCCAGGCCAAGAACCTCATCTGCATTCTTGACATCGACATGCAGGGCGTGAAGAACATCAAAAAGACAGACCTTAATCCCATCTACATCTCAATCCAGCCGCCATCCATGGAAGTCTTGGTAAACAAATCTAGATGACCTTAAACTTTGCATGAACTTTCCCGCATGGGAAGGTGCCCATTTCTTGGGTGTGCCAGCAGTCTTTGTGCTGCAGGCATCTGGTAATACTGGTTTCAGGTGATCTTTATTAGGGACAGTACAATAATCCATCACTAAATCATCTGTTGTGTTTCAGGAGAAACGTTTAAGGGACAGAAAAACAGAGTCAGAAGAGAACCTGCTGAAGCGTCTGAATGCAGCAAAGAATGACATGGAGTTCAGTAAGTAATTAAGCATTTTGTTGCAAAGATGAAGCAAACAACCCCCCCATAAAATAAGTAAATGTATCTCATTCTAGGCAAAAAGCCTGGCATTTTTGATGTCATAATCGTCAATGATAGTCTGGAGGATGCTTACGATCAGTTAAAAAGCGCTCTTCTGGAGGTGAGTAAATAATGTCTGCATATACTCTATTATCAACCTACCAATAGCTCTTACACACACACACACACACACATCATTTTTACATGCATGACAACACATTTCTGAAACCAAAAGATCAATTTATGCAGTTGCCGTGTAAAATCCAAATCTGCAGCCTTTCTAAAAATATTATCTTGAGATTACTACTTTAATCAGGAGGCAGCCACATATTTAATCTGTAAAACAGTGTTTGTTGTGAAGTTAGCTGCTTGTCTGCTGACTGTTTGAAGAAGCAGCTTTTATTGTCTTTATATGTCAGCTGCGCGGCAGTCGTTAGTGCATTAACATCCAGTTAATACACACACACCAGTACACTAAAATATAATGTTGCGTTTGTGTGCGTTGATCTCAATGGTGATGAAAGAATGTTTGACAGATCTGCTGCGTCACTGATGTTTGAAACGCTAGTAATCCTAACCTAATCTAATTTGTTACCACCAATCTAAAGTAAAATATGACTTAATACATTTTTTAAATCTAAAATGAACTGAACGTTCGTGTCATGTCTTGTAGTTTCTATTTATGTCCACATGGTGTCGCGGTTCGCAAAAATATCCCATGCTGTAAATTTGGGTATTTGTCCTGATTTAATTTTTACTTGGAGCTTCATGATTTTTTCCCCCTTTCTTCAGGAAATTAATGTGGTCAACAAGAAAGTGTCTTCGTAGGAGAACAAGCACACTTTCTCTTATTTTAACCCCATTCAGCCACTCCACTTCAAATCCTCAGACCTCGACTCTATTCGTGAACATTCCCTCAGCTGGTGATCTGCAAACCTTAGACCTTCACAGTTCCACAAGTGGCAGATTTACACACTGTTTAAACACAGTGATTGTAAAATAATACTGAGTCATAAGGCAGAAGGCTTTTTTTTTTTTTTTTTTTTTACCAGCAGCAATTGTTTTCATGATTTATAAAAAAAAAATTTGTAAAAAAAAAAAAAAAAAAAAGAACTCCAGTAATGTTACCATCAGTCTGTCAGAGTGCATATCTTTGCCCAAATAAACAGCCAGGAAGAACACTCACAGGACTTATCAGAACTCATTCCATCTCGTGGTATGTCAGGCTTGTTCCAATATGCTGGTTGGAGTTTGATACCACCTTCCACCATAGTATTCCAGAGTGGAATGTGTGCTGTCTGTATGGATTCGCTTGAACTGTTACAGTGGTTGGCTGTCATGACAGATGGCGAGTTTGCCCTTGATCCTGCACAGTACGTGTGCCCTTCAGCAAAACAGGAATAGGGACATTGAAGTCAGTGGTTCTGTGGAAATCAGTGATTCCAGTTCATGCTTGTAATTTGTTTTTAGTTCTTTTGTGCTCCAGTAATATTTTTGGCTTTTTGCATGAGTATTAATCTATAGGATGAGGATTAATCCAATTAGGTGTAGAAAATATTGTTGTACAAAACATCACCAGAAAATGTTTAGGTTTAACCAAACTAGTTTGCAAGTGTAAATTTGTAACTATATCATGAAACTAAGTTTTTGTTTTCATTTTGTACAGTGAATTTGGTGGACAAAAATATTTTTTGCCATCTGATAAGGATTATAAAACAAAGCATCTTTTTTAGAAATATATCTTGGGTTAAGCACACACAGCTAATTTTACTTGAGCTGTTATTTTTTTCTACAATCCAATCTTTAAATTATTAAACTGTCCACTACAGTACTTGTATGTTGTGTCTATTCGTGCAGACGTCGGTTCTGTAATCAATCACTATGACAACTTGCCGTTGTGGTGATAAAACAATGTATTTCAGTTGGAACATTTAAAACCTGGCAGTGAGATAATGTCTGTAAACACTTGAATAAAAATGTTACAAAACTGGAAGAATCATTTTGTTTTCTGAAGCATGCTAAGGAAGGTCGACCAGTTATTCATTTGCTGTATATCCATTTAATTCAGATGAAATGCTGACATTTCACTTTTACGCTCATACACACAATCTATTAACTCAAAACGAGTTGGGGGGGAAAAACACAAACTGCACAAATCTTTTAAGAGCAGTTGTATTTCCAAAGGTAGTAAATTCTTTGAGCTCAAATACTATTTCATTAATAATCTGGCAATTGTACTTACTTACAGATTGTTCACCATGTTTAACACAACAGGTTTATGAACACAATGACATGCAGTCACTAAACGATACCTATACTATCAAATAAATGTCCCTGTGATATCACCACGGCACCATCAGAAAACAAGTTCAACAGTGAGCAACAGCACTAGAAACACATTTCATCATCATAGAGTCACAATGTGAAACAGGACATCAGTGGAACTGGTTTTTAAATCTTTGATTCAAACTTAACGGTCAAAGAACCACACAGTTCACAAAAGTTTAAACAATCGCTCTTACATATTATTACAGCAGTTCTCAACTATTGATTGGCAGGCATCACACCACCACATCCAGTGATGAATCATGGGAAAATCCTACATTTATGGAGATGAGTAAAAGAAAGCAAACAGCAACGACCTACAAATCCTGTTAATGTCAAGATTCAGGATTTCAGGATGGTCTGTAGGTTCTAAGGTCTTAAAGGTCACGATAGTATGTGTCCTCACACTGAAGGAGACTGGACTTTTTTAAGGTTCTCAAAGATGTTTCAAGGAGATTAAAAAACAGTTGTGTTTTAGAACTGAAGAAGCTATTCATATGAATGCTGAAATATCTTTAGGAACCAAAAAAACACCATGAAAAATACATTTTTCAACTCAACATATGATGAACTTCTTCATCAGTATAACGTGTTCCATGTACAGTTAATCATAACAACACCCTGCAGGTGTCATAAAGCGGTTAGTAACAGTTCAGGATCGAGTGACACGTCTATAATTCAGTCTAACCTGAATCTAAACTGTCATGGAAGAGACCCAGATAATGAAGCTTCATTATGGAATGATTTCTCAAACAAACTTCAGTGTGTCTCATTGATGATTTAAGTAAAAACGTCCCAGTTTAAGACTAAGATGGTTAGATTTTAAAATAGTTTTACTTCTACTGGTTCTGATAAAGCTTGTCACTGATCTGCAGAGCGACCGGTTCTCCCACCGACGTGTAGTCGTAAGTCTGAGTCGACACCTGTGTTTTGAAGCTTTGCTGCCCTCCCTCCACTCTCTGCACCTCTGAGCAGTATGACGGCTTCACCTCCAGCTTTGTGTGGCTCACCTGGATCGGGACATGTCGCTCCGTCCTGGACCTGGCTCCGCTTTGAGGTCCAGCAGATGAGAAAAGGCTGCTGGAGAGGTGATCTCTGAACCGAGTGAAGAAGCCGCTCCTCTGCCTTGGGCCCACGGTGGGCCGCCCCACGTTGAAGACCACCGGCTGCCCCACTGCAGAACCTCCGATCTCCCTCTGCAGCACTGACACCTCGCAGGGCTTTTCTGCAGGCCGGCTGTGAGTGTCAGAGGTACCATAGGTCTCACCTTCCTCTGGGATATAATCCTCAAGGTCTTCAAGGGCGAGGACTCGGCCTTCTTGTGTCAGAACCCTGGACGAATGACGGTCATCCTCATCATCAGGTTCCAATATAACAGTTTGCTGGTCATCCTCTTTGTCGTCTCCTGCTGGAATGAGGACAGATGACAGCTCCAGGGGCTCAGAGGTGACCTCAGAGGCAGAAACGCTGTCGGAGGGAGCCTCCTCTCCATCCTCCCAGGAGACCTGCTGACTGCTGACATCTCCCTGGAGTTGAGTTTGTTCTACCTGCTTGTTGTTGGAGTTGTTGGTGTTTGGGTTTTCTGGTGGGAGTCGTTTGGGTCTGGAGGGAGTGGCTGCTCGGTCAGACCCTGCCGGTGAGACACCCCTCCTCCTGGACAGCCTGGGGGATTTGTTGACTTTATACTCGATGACCTCCTCTACTTCGACCCACCTGTGTCCACTCTCCATGGCTTTGGCTTCAGCACCCTCAGGCTCAGTAACGTACAGGGTTGGGATGGTTGTCTTTCTAGGAGTGGGGATCCTCCTCAGCCTGGGTGTAGGGGCCTCTGGGGTAGAAGTCTCAGAGCGGTGGGGTCCTGCAACGGTCAAGCCTGGGGATCGGTGTCTCCTCATGCGTGGGTTTTTCACCACAGTGGTTATTGTCTCTTCACTGGCAACAAAGCAAACATAATCAAAGCAACTCTGCCCACTTTCTACTGCCATGTAAGGTGCTGGCAATTAAAGAAGACAACACTTTGGTGAAGAAGACCCAGCCTTTCACTTTGCAATCAGGCTTTATGTACTACACAACAAAGTATACACAGGAAGTCCTCAGAAAACTCCTAAAACTCAGAGACTGAGATAAAAGTTTCTTCATACTTACATGATGATGGTTTTCTTTGGTATTTTTGTCTCCTGTTCTGTAACTAAGAGGGGGAAACGGATTCACATGAATAGAAATTTTAAAAAGTATTATGCAGTCTATAGAACAGCGTGTGTAACTTTACAACTCTATTGCAACAATCTGAACAGAAGCAGTGCTCCTACCTTCGATTGTGATGGCCTGCTCACCAGTGCGACCCACAGCAGACGGTAAAATGAGATCAGCGCCACACCTGGCACTGCCCAGACGGTTGGACAACTGGGAAAAGTGTGTGTGTTTTCACATTGTTCTTGCAATCCATAGTTACAGAGAAAGTTTTTATCGTCAACCAACCTCACACTCATAGTGTCCCAAGTCCCTCTCTGTCAGGTTCTTTATTACCAGGACCAGAACTCCACTGCGAAGCTCGCTGTAGGTCTGATACTTTTCCTGGTCCGTCAGCAACCTGCTTTCCTTGAACCACCTTGAATAACAGGTATTCAGACACAAGACAGGGTTTGAGGTTAACACAGTTTGAAATGAGATAGTTGAGAAACATAAATGATACATGTGTGTACCTGATCTTGGGACTGGGGGCACTCTGTATGACACAGGTGAACTGAGCATCCTCACCAGCAGCAAATGCACAGTTCCTCAATTTATTCACAAAGCGAGGAGGTACTAGAAAAAAAATTGGAGTAGCTGTGAGGACGCTTTCCTGGATGATTACATTATTTGTAGTTGATAACAAAATTAATTTTCTTTTCTTTTCTTTTTTTTTTTTTTTACACCAAAAACAGTTTGATGCAGTTGTTGATATGTTGCATTCTAATTGTAGATGAAAATCTATAGAGGTTTGTCCATGTCGCTGACCTTGAACAGTGATCTTGCCGAGGGTGCTGGCATTGCCAGCTGAACTTGTGGCAAAGCACATGTATTGGCCAGAATCATCTGCAGTCATGTTATCCAAGATCAGTGTGCAGGAGCCATCAGGGTCCTCAATGATGATGTGATGAGGGTCTGCCTCCACAGGACGTCCATCTACATGAAGTGATTCAACACATTTAGCCCCAGGCGTAAATAGTATGAGCTCTAATTATTGCAGTGTTGTTGATGACCTACCCTTGTACCAGATGATGGAGGGTTTGGGCACCCCAGTGGCCTTGCAGGCTAGTTTTACAGTCTGACCCAACTCTGCTGTGCAGTTTGCAAGAATTTCATCAAAGTCAGGGGGACCTGGGGGGGATTAATTATGAAAAATCAGGTCAGGTGTAAAATAAATAAAAGGAGACAAGTGGGTTACACTCACTCCATGCAGGCATGCTGTATCGCTGCTGCAGTTCTCTGAAGTCTCTCAGCCACGAGTTTTTGACAATAACTGTCCGAGCCTGCAGAGTGTACTTCCTCACAGAGTCCTCGCGTTCGTGCCAGATCTCAAACGCTCTGTCGTCACCCTCCACAGTCTCATTTACGTCAATGTTGTTCAACTGTGGCAGGATAGAGTCCAAAAAGCACACGTTAGAAAAAAAACAATGGAGAAAAGAAAAGTTGTAATGGCACACAATGAACATTTACCTTCATCATGTTCTTAAAGATGTATGACTGGGTCTCAGTGTTGCTGTCTCTCTTGGGTTTGCAGATGATGCAGTAGTTCTTAAACAGAAAAACGTGACGATGGTGACCTCTGGAGGATGTCCTTATTCCTGGAGCCCCTTCCCACACTTGGAAGGGTCCCTGATTTTAGAGAGGCAAAAGAAGTAAACATATTTAAAAAAAAAAAAAAAAAAAAAAGAACCTCCGTGCTTTTAATAATTCAGAAATAAAAACTGACCTGTCTGATTGGCTCTCCCAACACTTCCAGCGTGGCAGGATAGTTCTCAATCATTGATACGTGGTGGCTGTTCTCGGAGCGCTGAGGGAGCGCAGACACCATGGCGTAGGCTTCTTCCAGTAGGCAGCAGTTCTGCCCATTTCTTGCTTTGTTTCGAATGAGTTCCTGAAAAAAAAAGATTTGGGATGTGACGTCTTTTCTCAGAGCACCATTTGAGGGTGCTGTGTCAGAGGTGTCACCTTGAGGATGACTTTGTACTTCTGAATCCTCTCCAGAGGCTGTTGTAAGTAGGCATTGACGCTGTGCACAGCAGGATCTGCGGGGGCTTTGCTGGCTCGGATTTTGTCAGTGTACTCCTACAATGTATCAAACCTTCCTAACTTAGAAGTTTGTAATGCACAATGATAGATGAATGACAGCTTTACAGCAAAACACTCATACAACTGTAGTCATTGTTCTGGCGTTACCTTAAAGAAGCGGTGCACTGTCCTGTCCCCTACAGCAGACTCAGCTGGACCCTGACCAACCAGATACTGCAAGTACTGCTCAAAGCCCTCCTTGTTCTTCAGGAAGCACATGGCTATATCATCATCTGTTTCACATTCATTCAGCTTTGTGAAGAAGACCCTGCATGACAAACACCCTGTGAAAAGCTGTGCACTGAAAGGCTTCCTGTATCTCAGAGTAGTAAAAACAGACACAAGCTCACTTGTTATGGAAGGATATGATATCTCCAATGTTCCTGAAGATGGCTTCCTTCTGGCTGCTGACTTCAGAAGGTGCATCCGGACTGTCTGCGTGCTTCAGGTGATGGAAGGTGAAGAAGTCGATATCTTTTATAAACTCGGATTCACCAGTTATCAGGTCTTGGATCAGTTGGCTGGGGGCATGATAAACTTGGTTATGTTATCTGTTGTAGTTTTAATAGTTCCTCAGTAAGAGAAGATGTGGTTTGCTCACAATAATTTCCTCTTATATTCGCCTTCAGACACCTCCTCGGTGTTTGTCTCTGGGGGCTCAGCTGTCTCAACAGAGATCTGGAAGAAAACAAAATAAGAATTAGTTAAAACTGGGTATAAGTGCTATTAGTAGGCTTTACTTTTAGGATGTACTTTGACTTTCTTATCCAGGTAGGCTGGTGACACCCAGCCTTGGCGGGATGGTGTAGTTTTGGTGGGTTTGGTCCGGACCAACCATTTGAGCGGGTGAGCCGAATCCAAAACCTCAACATACTGCCCCTCCTTCAGAGAGATGGATTCTTTGGTTGCTATTTGGGGGTTGTAGTCAGCTGTTGCTACATAGATGTCAAACATCTGCGAAGACATAATTTGTGGGTTATTTGTGGTACAAAGTTCATTAATCTGTGCACCAACCTTACCAAAATGATTGAGACCAAAATACATACATAGCCTAAACCTCCCCTCTCAAGAATTCGTAATTTAAGGATGATTTAACACCTTTTCAATTAGTCATCTCGCTGCTTTAGCACTGTCATATTGTGTGCCATTTATCCATGGTAGGTGCAATTCTTAATTTTTACATTCATCTTCTTGTTCACAGACAGGTCATGAACTTGGGTCACAAACTCTGATTTTTTTTTTAGCGCTTCTCATTTGTACATACTCCTGTAACTCACCTCTCCCCGAGCATCCCCTTCATCAGACTCTGACGAGGAGTCAGCGATAAGGGAGGGAGGACGAGAGCGACCATGATGAGGGGATGGAGACGGGGTCTTAGTCTCATCGTCACTGTCAACACCTGGGACACGAAGTGATGCTGCAGCAGTAGATGTAAAGAGACATTCCAGAGAGCAGACAGGTCATTAGCACGGAGAACTATGAAAAATCTCTCACTCGCTGTCGAAAGAAAGTCATTGTCATACTAAATTATCATGTCTGTTCAAAAGCACCCTTTTCTGGTGCTTTAACAATGAGAAACAAAATATTCTCATCATTCTAAAATACTTTTCTTTGACTGTTAGTACTGCGGCAGCATGCAAGAAGAAACTGTAGAGATAACACTTGTACCTGTAAATGTCTGTAAGAATCTAATGTATACCCAATAGGTAATGGAGAGTTTTAATTGTAATTTTAAATCATTTCAGAAACATTTTGAAGACATTAAAAATGATTAATATTCAAGTGTAAAGGGGCACAGACAGCCCAGGTGTAATCACACTTCTATTAAAAGTTTCGCTAGGGAGCTTAAAGACTTCCCACAGGTCATTGGGCCATGTAAAAGTTTAAAGATGCCTTTAATTTAAGATTATTGCAAAGCTGATGTGATACATACTGGTAGTTTTGGGCCAAGATTTCATCCACTGGAGCACTTCTTGATTCTGTAAGCTGTCTGAATAACAAATTCATAATTGGATGAGCGTTTAAGCGGTTGGGCTGCTGTGATGGGTTTAAAGATGGTGAAAAGATGTCTGGATGAAGCAATGAAAGGTTTACTGTGACTTATTCAGGGAGAGCACACACATGCTGAAAAACAGGCAGGAAAATGGAACACTGCTTTCAACCTCACACAAAGTGAATTTAAATTCAAGGATGAAAGTGCAAAAAAAAAGAAAAAGACTTTCATGACTCTTGAATGAGATCAAGTAATTCACTTGAAATCAACATTGATTTATAAGTTATCAAATAATGAACAGTAGCATCGTGATTAGTGATACATTCAACAAGTTTGTTAGAAACTGGCAGGCTACGTAATGAGAAACTACTTCTCACAGGTAACTTCAGTGATATTATTGCTGTCTGTCTGAACTCTATGATATTTTAAATGCTCTATGGCATAGTATTTGGTCATAGATTACTACAGGTTACCATGGCATATAACTAACATATCAATTCACAGGTTTTGGGCAAGTTATGAGGACAACAATATGACCAATCTGCTGATCTGAATGGTCTTTTATTTCCAAAATTAAGTATTTTGTATATACTGTATGTCTTATGCATAAATTTGATAACATTTCTCTGTATTTCTGGAAAAGACGTAATGCTAATTATAATTAAAGTTTCTTCAATTAAAATCACATATTTGATGACGCTACTCACAAGACAGTCCTACAACACTGGCCTACCTTGTGTAATCTTTGCTGAAACCATTTCAGTGATCTGAGAGGTGAGTTTTGTGAAGAATTCTTCTGTACCAACTTCACCCAGATAGGGAATTTTACCCTCTTAATACAACAAAAGAGAACAGATCATTATTAATATTACAGTATTTGTATAGTTTAGAATGTAGCGATGTATCTTACCATTCCCTTTTGTTGCCTCTTCCTCTGGGGGACTAACTGTAATCCCAAGAACCCTGAAAATGTTGAATTAAAATGTGTGTGTGTGTTTATATA
>BJFM01000877.1:131757-146332 GCA_016586285.1 Arothron firmamentum
TATTTTTTATTTTTTTTTTTTTTTTATTTTTAATTATACTAATACCATTTTCAATAATGAAACTTACTCTGGTACTTTGGTCTCTTTCTTTGGTTGTGGTGCTATAAAAAAAGAGAATGAAACTGAAATATACCATCATACAGAAGTGTAGGTGAAGGCCTTCGGCATTTCCTTGTGTTTGAGTCTATACGAATGTCCAGGTAATTAATAAGAGCTAATTGATTTCTTACTGTCGTCAACCTCCAGGTGGGCAGTGCAGATGGACTGGCCGGCTCTGTTTGTAGCAATGCAGGTGTAGGCCCCAGTGTATTCTGTGCCCACATCCATCAAGATGAGGCTGTGTCGGTGCCCTGAGCTGGCTATTTTATATCCTTTGGTATCAGGTTTAATCCACACGACATCTTCCATTGATTCTTCCTTCAGCCAGGAAACCATAGGAGTAGGAGAGCCTGATAACGTTTTCACACCGCTGTTTAAACTGATCCCAGATCAGTGTCATCGTCAAGCACACAAACCACAAACCTTCAACTTTGACAGACAAAGTGATGCTGGTTCCTTGCTTCACCTTCCTGTTGCTGAATCTTTCAAGGAAGCGAGGCGGAACAAGAGGCTCCTTGGAATCTGTCAAACAGCATATATTTAAGATAAAATAAACATAGCAGCCACTTCACCTGGAAAGAAAATGTCAAATTACCTCTTTTATCCTGGGGCACAATCTCCCCTGGACCTGGTGGAAAACAGGAAAGTTAGCATTCTCCTCAAACACCTTAACTGCTGCCATTCTCATTTGTTTGAGTACATACTTAGAACAGATAGTCTGGCTGAGGAATAAGCAGAACCAGCTGCATTGCTGATGTAGGCAGAGTACTCGCCCATGTCCTTTCTCTTCACCTCCAGAATCTCCAAGCTGTTAACATCTCTCTCGACTTGTAACAGGATCCTTTCTGATGGCCGCAGGGGGTGGCCATCTTTGAACCAGTAGACTCTGGGTTTGGGGAAGCCTGAGAAACAAAAGGTCAGTTACATCAGCAGTTACTTCAGATGAATTAGTCATTTACATTGCTTCATCAACCTACCCTTTACTTTGAGCTGCATTTTAGCAATTGGTGCGCCTGGACTGACGTGAACATCATGAAGCTCCTCCACAATTTGTGGAAGTTGATCATCTTCAGTTACAGATTCAAATGTCTCCGTATCCCTGCACATGGAAATTAATTTGTCATTGCCGTCAAGGAAAGACATCATGAATGAATTTTAAATTGTAAAAAAACACACACACTAAACCTACCTGGAGATGTAGCCTTTGGCACTGACATAAGAAGACGTTTCAGTGGCATCTGCAGCTGTATCGTAATCTGAGCTACAGGACACTGAGGGAACAAAATAACGGCATTCAATTGTGGCAGGTAAAGTTAGGGGCAATGGAGTTTTTAAAATCAGTGTGTTTTTGCAGTGCTCTCTGATGGACGTTAGCAAGGCAAAATGTTTCAAATGGAATGGTATGTCAAATGTATTTGTAAAACAAAAGTGTCTCTGATGATTTTAAGTGTACTCACTGTCCACCCTCAGTTCAGCTTTAGTAGATGCAATGCCGCTGCTGTTTTCAGCCGTACAGCGGTAGACGCCCATGTCAGTAGGCAGCACGGTAGTAATGATAAGCTGCTGGCAGCCCTCCTGGTCTTCGTTGATCATGTAATGGTCGTTCTCCTCCAGCAGCTTGCCATCTTTATACCAGCGAACAGTGGGAGGGGGCTTGCCAATTACCACGCAGTCAAAGCTGACCGGATTACCATCGGGGACATCCTGACTTTGCAGCTCTGTCAAGAAGACTGGGGCAGCTGCGCAACGAGAGCAAATAATTAACACCTGAAAGTTTAAAATGAATGCTAACATATGCATTCATTTCAAACCTTGTGCTCCAGCCAGTAAAGCAGGGGGATGCCTTTCTTCTGTGGGGGTCTCTGTGCCATCTTGTGAGTAGCCCATCTTTCTAATTCGCAGCTCTACTTTGTAAAGCCCGGCCTCCATGATGGTGGTCTCCACAGGAACACCATGGATGGTAAACATCTCCTGGAACCTCTTTGATGCCACGTCAGCCTCTGCTCTTGAGTCAAAGCGAATGTAGATATAATTCTCATCCTCCCGGTAAGAGTGGGGATCTGGGGGCTGCAGGTCTCCTTCATCTGCGCTGATAAAGGGCTCTTCTTCTACATCTGGTGGGAGGCGTGTGCGCAACAAGCGGCGGAGACGCCTGCTTGCCTGCCTCAGCGACTCATCCATCTCGCTGCCGGAGGAGCTCTCAGCCTCACTGTCAGCGCTGTAGCCCACCGTTAGTGGTCGTCGGTTAGAGGATTCCCTCGCTGTTCCTACCGTGACCTTTCCACTGTGAGAAGACACTCCAAACTTATTTGTGACCTCACAGGTGTAAACCCCAGTATCTTTTGTCGTGATGGCAGTGATGACCAGTGAGCAGGTACCATCATTGTAAATATCTATGTGGTAGTGCTTTCCATCTGTCAACAGCTCTCCATCTTTCAGCCAACGCACCGTGTCAGGCTTCCCTTTGACCACACATTCAAGATGTATGGTACCACTGGGTTCTTTTGTCTGGTCTTTGAAGGTCTCTTTAAAGACTGGGCGCATGTCTTTGCGAGCTTTGTAACCCTTGAAGGCGGCTTGTATCTTAATGGCAGCCTCGCTTAACTCCTCCTCCTCACTCTTTTTCTCTGCTGGGACCAATTTTTCAGTTGTCTGCTGAACCGTAGTTGTTTCCACCTTAGTGACATGTACAGTTCTATGTTCTGCCATCTGGAAATGCTCAAAGAATCTCTCAGTTGAAAGTGTCTCTGCGTCATTGGTGGCTGCGACTGCAGATGTGCTACTCTTTTTGAGGTACGCCACGAGCGACGATCCCCCAGAGCTCGACTCCGCCTCCGAGCTGGCGTACGATTTTGAATCCACCTTCTTTGACATGATGGTTTCCTCCTTCTCCACTGACTTTACTTCCAATGTCTCATGCTCCTTCAGCTCCTTGTCCACTGTTTTCTGTACACCCTTATCTTCTTCAGGTTGTTCAGAAATGGAGTCCAGAGTAGGCTCTCGGCTCATGCGCCGCTTTTTAGCAGACTCCTCCCACAGGTCGTGGAGGTCACCTTCTTCAGCAGCCTCTGGAGGAAGTCTTGGCTGACCCAGTTCCTCAGGCTTAACCACTTTCTCTTTTAAACATACAATCACAAATACTGTGTCATTATTGCAAAAATATTCTAAATTATTCAATATCAGCACTGTATATGGCTCTGGCTGAACTGAACTGAAATACAATACATACCTAATCACAATAAACAACAGTTGAAAATTATATACAAGCAGAGGTATAGGTGTAAATATGAGGAATAATGTTTCTGATAGAGTGAATTATGTGAGAGTCTCTGTCCCTTAAAGAGCAGAACATTTATTGGCACACATAACCACTACTTTATAAATTAAACCATAAACCTACTCACCCAGCTGCACGGTTTGAGGCAACTCAACAGGCTCTCCACTTCCAGCTGTGTTGACGGCTGCCACTCTGAACCTGTAGCCATTGCCTGGTGTTAGATTTTCAACAACAAACTCTGTGTTGCACACTGGTTCAGAATGGCACGGTAGCCACAGGGCACTGTCTACCAGCCGCATCTCCACCCTGTAGCCCATAATGGGACTCCCTCCATTGTGCAGGGGAGTGAACCAAGAAAGCGTGACAGAGTGTTCAGTCTTACTTAGGACCTCAGGGTCTTCCGGAGGATCGGGTACAGCTGAAAAGAGGTAACATTTGTCATTTTGAACTTCATTCTGAAACAAGTATTTGAGATACTAAAACACTCAAAACACTTACTGATGATAGTGAGTTTAGCCAAAGAGAGAGCATCTCTGGCAGCAAATGTAATTTCCTGCTGTGGCAAAATGGGTGCTTGTCTTAAGATGAGGCGATATGAGCGTCCATCAGTCCTCTTAGTCCAGAGATCACTGGATTTTATCTCAACTCCATTAGCATACCAGGCTACTTCTGCGGCAGGCACAGGCTCATTGAGCTCAACAGAAAACTCAACCCTCTCCCCAACAACAGCAATCTTGTCCTCCAGAGCTCTGACAACTTTCAGTTGCCAGCCTTAGTATGAAATACAAAACGCAGTCAAGTTACATAGTTTGGCATGTATCATAATTCAATGCATTATAAAAACCTGAAGCACTCGTTAGATGCCTCACCTTTGACAGAGAGCTGGGCAGATGTGGAGGCTGTGCCAGCTTTGAAGGTCACCATGCAAGCGTCTTTAAGTGACAGTTCTTTCAGCAGGAGCAGGTGACGCCGACCATTTTCAAATGACACAATTTCAGCACTGGGAGATTCTTTAACTGGTTTCCCGTCAAGAAGCCAGTGACAATCTTTGCTTTCGGGACGAGAGAGAGCACACTCAAATAGCGCTTCACCTCCATTAAAGGTCTCCACATTCTCCAGGCCCTGGACAATTGTAATGGGTTTGGCTGTAACAAGAATGAAAATGTCAATCAAGAGAGATTTTAATAGACTAGAGCGTTTAACACCTTTAGAAAGAGTTCTTCAGACATATGAAGGACAGGTACGAAGGGGCGGAGGAGACTCTTAAGATTGGTGCTTTTTCCATGTGGAGGGAAATCTCACCTTCCACATAAAGTGAAGCAACCACGCAGGTCCCCTCTGCCTCACAGGCATATGTGCCCCCGTCCTCAGTGGACACGCGGCTAATGTACAAACGAGCCACATTCCAGTCCTGCTCCACTACCACCCTTCGGCCATCAGCATGCAAAGGCTGCCCGTTTTTCCTCCACCGCGCTTTGACTGGCCTTGAATACTGGCAGATGAATTCAGCCGGTTGGTTTTCAACCACACGAATGTCCTCCATCTCGCTCACCACTTCAACGGTGGGATCTGAGGTTGGAGTCAGGGGTCATAGGATCAGGGCCATCATACGTAAATTTCAAAAGAGGACATGCCGAAAGACATATGGGCTTTATATCCCCAAGGAATATTTAGAATTAGATTGTATGGTTTTGAAATCTAATGTTGTAAAATGAAGTCTGCTTTGACTTTTGTAGTGGCCTACTGAATGAAGTACAAATATTACCAAATTTATAGGTGGGGTCAAAAAGCCCAGGTGTCAGGGATGAGGGTAGATTTGGCAGGTGATAAGACAGCGAGGGTTGATAAATGAATAAAATGCCAAACCACATCTTAGGTGTGGGGTGGTTAGGGGTTTAAATGTTAGGGGCAGGGCTGGTGGAGAGGGATATTATTTATAAAAAGCTGGCCTGCTTGGATGGGTGGAGCAGCACTTTTTCAAAAACAACATTTGAAAACACTCAATATTAATCAACTCTGCAGAACCTCAAAACACTTTCTGGCCCTACAGCAAAAAAAAAAACAAAAAAAAAAAAACGGAAACATTTCTAACTAGGCAGGTCTATTTAAGTGGAAAGTGCAAGGAAATGCAAATTTACTGTAAATGATCCAATAATTCACATAAAGTTATTTACTTTAGATAATTGAGACAGGATGCTGGAAAGTTCTGAAAAATGCTGCCTGAACAGGTGGCTACCCATTCATATAGTCCAATAAGTCAATAGCTATAAGATGAGCATTAATCTGATACTGACACATAAGATGTAATTTATATAAACAAAATGATTTTTGAAGGAATGACCAAACCCAAATGACAGTAAAAGAAGCACGGTAAGCCCCCCAAATGTTTACCAGTCACAGGACACAACTAACACTGAAACCAATCTTGCACACATAACAGTGTGATCATGATAATCACCGATTTATCATACGTAACAGCTCAATGTAAGCTCAAGGTATGAATTCCCCCAAAATAAGCATGAATAAAACTTTTAAAAATGCTTATGTAAATGTTGAGCCTTTTTTTCCCCCAGACTATAAAAGTGCTTTGCTGTGGTGCTGCACCCAAGTTCTTGTCATGCTACATCAAAGCATAAGGCGTGAAACTGCATCTAATATTATTAATGGGATGGGAAACAAGGCTCATGCAAAAAGAAACAGTAAAGTAAACACCACTGTTCATGACTATTAGAAGGAGGGTTATTTACTTTCCTGAAATGAAAAATATGCACATTGAAAATACAATCCTGATTCCAAAACAGATGGGACTGTTATTATTATACTACCAATGTGTCAAATAAAACTATTGTGCCAAAAATGACATTACCAAGCTATCTATATCTTCAAGGCATTATTATTGTTTTTGGGGTTTTTTTTGCTGTTGTTGTTGTTGTTTTTTTGGCCTAAACATTACTGTATTATTGGCATTAAAGTCAGTATAGATATTTGCCTTTTATTATTTCCAAATAAACGCTTTATAGAAACTCATCTTGTCTACAATCAGGATTGCACAAATATGTTTGTAAGGTGTAAATTTGTGTAATTAAATAGTGCAATGAGTAAGAAAAAAAATCTGCATTTAGAATTTGGTACCTTTGACTAAGAGCTTGGCTGCTGAGGTTAAACTGCCAGCTTTGAACATAACAGTGCCCGAGTCATCTGGAGCCAGGTTCTTTAAGGTGAGTGTGTAGACATGGCCCTGGCTCAGCCCTATCTCAGTAAAGGCACTATTCTCCAGCCTGGTGCCATCCAGCCACCACTGGACCTTGCCTGGTGCTCTACCGGACAGCTGGCAGGAAAAGGTTGCCCATTCACCAACAAAGACATCTGTGGTCTTAAGACCACACACAATGAGGACTTCTTTCACTGTTGAGCAAAAAATACACATTTGCATACACTGAGCATCTAACTCATATCTGCATTTCTTCGACAAACCACACCACCACACAACTGAAATGTGATGAAAGTTATACAAGGCTTACATTAGTCCAAAATGGAATTGTACCACTCGATAAACTACAACAATAGTCTGAATAAAATCTGTCTTGATCACACTCCAAGAGAAAGGAATAATAAAAAGTAACTACCCTGCACTGCCAAAGCTGCTGTAGTGAGCTGGTCTCCTGCATCACAGGTGTAGTAGCCACTGTCTTCAGACACCAGGTTCTGTATGCAAAGCTCCTGAATGCATCCTTCCTGCTTCATCTCATACTTCTTACTGGGCTGGATGACCATTCCCCCTTTCCTCCACTCAACACGAATACCTGGTTTAGACAGCTCACACCGCAGACTAACATCATCACCCTCAACTGCATCCTGGTTTTTGAGCTCTTTGCGGAAGAACACTGGGGCACCTGTTGAAAATGCGAAATCCGAGTTGAGTCAAGGTGGAAAGGATGGCAATCAGATAGGTAAAATAAGAGAAAGGGAGGGGTCTTAAGGAAGAATCTTTTATGGTATGAAGGGATTCCAGAACAGATGGGGTGGAAATCGAGTTGAAGTTCAAGAATATCTGAAGTTTTACACCCGACATAGCTACACTTTACCATGGTAAAATAGGCCAAAAAGTTAGGACAAAGGTTTTTTTTGTTTTTTTTAAAAATGTCTTTCATTACCTTCCACAGTCAAGCTGACGTCACACTGTGCATCTCCAGTATCACAGGTGTAAGTTCCTGAGTCTTCTGGCAGTAGATTGTGGATGCAAAGCTGGTGAAACGCTCCCTTGTTTGTCAGATTGTACTTGAGACCTGCTTGGATGACCATGTTGTTTCTTTTCCAGGTCACAGGGGCTTTGGAGTCAGATATAGTGCATGCCAGAGTGACCGTTTCACCCTCTAATGCCAGGGTGTTATGTGGCTTCTCCAGTATCAACACTGCAAAAATAAGTAGCATTTATATGTATTAGACAATCTAAAAAAAAATATGGCTAAATATTATAACAAAGTAAGATTTTATTTCCACAATTAATGGATATCTTAAGTCTCTCTTCGTTTTCTTCACCTTTCGGTTTCTCCTCCACCAAAAGGCAGGCCACGCTCTTCTCTTCTCCCACAACAAATGCGACATCCCCTGATTCATCCGTGGTGACCATCTTCAGGGCCAGACGGTGAACTCTGCCCTCACTGCTCATTTGATTCAAATCATTATTTTGGAGGAGATTGTCCCCAAGCCACCATTCTCCAGTTGTCACTCCTGAGTGTGATAACTCGACCTCAAAGACGGCATCCTGCCCAGTGGTCACTGTAACATCGCAGAGTTCCCGGAGGATGCGCACGTGCTCTGGGGGAATGAATCATTGACAAGGTGATGCCATGATCAAATATTTTTGACTCATGAATATAGCTATCACGTACCATATGACATCAGACAATCTCACATGATGGATTACCTTTGACGGTCAGTGATGCAGTGCTCCTCCTGTCACCGGTATCACAGGTATATTCTCCACTGTCCTTCACATTCAGCTTGTGTATGTACAGGGTGTGAGTGATGGCTCTCTGTTCGATACTGTACTTCTCCCCATGGGTGAGCACAGTTGAGCCCTTTAGCCAGGTTACCCTGCAGTCTGCGTGAGACGTTTCACAGGACAGGATAGCCTTGTCTCCTTCAAGGACCTCTTGATTCTCCAGCTCCTTCTTGAAGAGTACTGGGGCAGCTGCCAGAGAGATTCAAGTGATAATAAACAGAAACTAAAGCAGTTATTTATAATCACAATTACGTAATTTTTATTGCATCTAGCAGCCTTTAATACAGAATGATTTTTTTCTTTTTTGTGGAGGTAACTACACTATCTGCATCTGAAATAAACTGACTACTGTGCAACACAGAAAGGAAAAAAAATACGCACACATACACACATGTATGTATAGTATATATGTATGAATATAGACGAAAAGGCCATCCAAGTGTTAGAAAGGGTGGAAGAAAGCGTTCGATCTTGTCCCTGGAGAATCAGCCACATGACAGGTTTCTTACCTTTGACTGTAAGAGAAGCAGTAGAAGTGTGGTTGCCCACAGTGAAAGTGACTGTTCCTGAGTCAGCCTGTGTTACGCCTCTGAGTGTGAGGCTGTGTAACCGGCCCTCAGACTTGATCACATTCATTTCATTATCCTGCAGTGGAACATCCTGAAGTTTCCATTGGACAAGAAGTGCCTCGTCACGAGACACCAGACACTCAAAGCGGACATCTTCACCCTCGTTCACTACGCAGCTCTCCATGAATTTCAGTATGCTGACCTCCATCTCTGTTTGACAGACAGATTTCGGTAAAGTCGTTACGCTTTTGTCAGATGAGCGTGAAAAGAGTGGGATGTGAGGTGTTATTGTGGTGAACAAGGACACTTTAGAGTGTGTTAATGTTGTTGAAGAGAGGGCAAAGTCAGGCACTCATGGAATGACATCAGATACTGAGAAAAAGGTCAAAAATTTTGAAGCAAGGAGATGTGTGAAAGAATATTCAAATACAGTGAAGTAGATGGAAATCAGGATCTCTACATGAAAGGTTGATGCAGGTCATGCTCAAGTACTGAGATGATGAAAGACTCCAGATTGTGCATGAAAATTCTATTCTCGCTCCTACCCTGCACGGTTAGAACAGCTGATGTCCTCTGACTGCCTGTATCGCAGGAGTATACTCCTGCATCTGCTCCCTGCAGTTTATAGATAATAAGCTCGACGGTACGGCCATCTTGTCGTAGGCGATACTTGCTGCTGGAGGACAGAACCTTGTCACCATGTCTCCAGACCACACTGGCCCCAGGCTTTGTGGTCTCACAGCAAAGACTAGCACTCTCTCCTGCCTGTCTCTCAAGGTTCTGCAGCTGTGTTTTGAAAAGGACAGGCTGGGCTGCATGAGAGGAAATCAAGGGAATTATGTTTCGAAAATGAAACTGTAGAGGTCAAGAAACAACTAAGAGCAGTAAGTGACAGAGGTGAGTGATAAAGTAACCAGGTCGATTTTGGCCACAACACATATCTACAGCATGCTAGCAACATGTCCCTGAATGTGTCTTGTCTGTAACACTGTAACACAACACAACAATAACTAAAATTAACTTACATTATGTGGGACATTGAGGATGTATACTATAATTATAGAAATATTTTGTTTCTACAGAGAAAGCCATCAGAGAATATGAAGATTTTCAAAAGCATACCCTTCACAACCAGTTGAGCGGTGCTTCGACAGTCACCAGTGTCACATGTGTAACACCCAGAATCCTCTGGGTCTACATCATGAATTACAAGTGTTGCCAGCGTTCCTGCTTGTTTAATGTCATATTTGGTACAAGGACAAAGACCAAGTTCTCCTTTCTTCCACTCCAAAGAAACAGCAGGTTTAGAAAGCTCACAGTGCAGGCTTACATGGTCCCCTTCATCCACCGTTTGACTCTCAAGCTCTTTAGTGAAAAGAACTGGAGCAGCTGATTAATGAAAAGAAGTAATGAGATTTTTATCTTCAGTGCAAGATCAAGAATGATGATGAAACAGTATGAAGAAGAGTAGGAAAGAAATGGCATAAAAGATTTCTTTGTGAAGGAATAGCATAAGGAAAAAAGACCTCTGTCCTACCATTTACTACAAGAGAGGCTGCGCTTATTGTATCCTCTGAACAGCACGAGTAGCTTCCTGAGTCTTCAGGTCTCACATCAAAGATTTGTAGTTCATATGTGAGTCCTGTTTGTTTCATCTGGTATTTCTCTCCACAAATCAGCACCAAAGTTTCCTTTTTCCACTCAACTTGGAGTCCAGGTTTAGAAAGCTCACAGTGGAGAATGACAGAACCTCCCTCCTCAGCCTCCTGGCTCTCCAGGTCCCGAATAACTACAGCTGGACCAACTAGAATTCAATCAGAATCAGTGTTTGTTTTAATTAGATAATAAAAATGGTCCCATTAGATGAAACACACACACACACACACACACACACACACACACACACACACACACACACACACACACACACACACACACCTTTTCGGGTAGGTTTGAAAACAACTTTAACTTCACAATAAAGATGAATGCATTTCATAAAGGACGGTAGAAACAGAAAGCAACAAGAGCCAATGAAATACTCAGAAACTGCACAGATATGCTGTAACTCTGTGACAAGTCTTTCCACCAACCAGACCAAAAGGACAATGACAAAAATACGCTAAAAAAGCCATCTGAGTTCATTTAAGAGAGACAATACCATCAAAAATCAGGTCATAACAAACAAGAATATGAACCAATCTCAGCAGTCAAAATATAGCACAGCAATATTTGAACCAACAACCAGGCTCTACATGAGGTCACATGCCAACACGTAATTCTAGTAAGGACAAATTAGACAAATAAGTACAATCTCTAAAAAAATGAATCTGAGAATGAGTGCAACATTCTTTCTGACTTATAAGCCAACATATACTGTATATGCCTAATTTAAGGATGACTGGAAAGGGAAATAGAACAATTATAATGAAAATGGTCCAAGCTGAGAGCCAATCCAGCATCTGCATTCCTCCCATTCATACTGTACCTTCCACTGTTTGTTTGTCCACTGTTTGTTTGGTCTCCAGTCTCTTTGCATCCAGTTTAGTAGTTGAAACACCAGTTGAGAATTTCACAGCTGAGAGCAAACAATTGAAAATGGAATGTGTTTGGTCAAAAATACATTCAAATAATACTACAATGTCATTAGATGCAAAGTAGCTTGCAATGTACATAGCCATGAAAACAAAAGCATAGCAGTCATACAAGCAATGCAATCAACAATCACAAATTTATAGGACGTCCTGTCCGGCAGATGGTGCGGTCTGAGCACCTGAACTCATCAGGTACAGCTGCCATCTAATAGCTATTTAACAACCTTAAAAAATTCTCACAACCACAAAAGTATGAAAAAAAACCAACCAAAACCCAAAACTGGTACACACAAATGTGCCCCAGATTACATTAATCAGTAACAAAATCATGCTAAACCAAAACCGGTATAAAGCCACAAACCCACAAAACTGCAAAAGCATATAGCTCCAATTTAAGCCAGTAGGTTCTGAGCTGCACACAGTAATACAAAAGCACTGATAAAGCATGACAAAGCACATAAAGCTGAGAGTCAAACCCCTGTTGGCTTTTCTCCCTTTCATACCTTCTACTGTTTCTGTTGTCTCCTGCATTTTTGACTCCAACTTAGTAGTTGAAGCAGTAGATCGCAGCTTCACAGCAACTGCAACTTACACAAATGGTTTTCTCTTATTAAAAAAAAAGGTTGCAATGAGTTTTACCTTGAAGGATATTTATTAACTTTAAAACAGTAACTACAGAACATGAATTATTTCAAGAAATGATAGAACCATAAAACAACAAAGTGCTTGTGTGCAACTAGAACGCAAGGAGCCATGAAATAGTATATAATGAAATATTTAAAATATCTGAAGAAAAATGCTCTGACAACACGTGTCTCAATACCTTGACTTTCCTCTCTCTGGTGCTCTTGTGAATGGCTCACAATCTCCTGTTTGAAATGATCACTCTGCTGTTTGGGAATCTGTCCAGCAGGTGGCAGTGTTACAGCTACGAAAACAGAATCAACGTCATACCCACAATTGGAATTTGTGTGAGAAAGCATCGAACAGCTGATGTTTCCATGCTATCAACTCAGCCTCCATGCAACAAGGTAATTCAGAAACCACAAAAATGCAAAGCATAATTTGGAGCATTTTATACTGGTAACGTGAATTTCTCTTGGAGATTAATAAAATATCTATCTATCTATCTATCTATCTATCTATCTATCTATCTATCTATCTATCTATCTATCTATCTATCTATCTATCTATCTATCTATCTATCTATCTATCTGGTAAGAATGATTGTTAAAAAAAAGAAGAAGCAAACCAGACGTTGAACAGAAGCAACGAGTAAGCCAGTTCCAGAAGAGAAGATATCATTATGACAAAACCAGTCTTTACCAATTGTGATTGAAACTGCAGGCATAATGGCTGACACTGCCAATGGTGCCAGATTCAAATAAGATCTTAAAACCACAAAAGTACTATGTAAATGAAGGACAGGAAATCAGGGCAAACACTATTTTGCACATGAACATATCAATCGGCAGCAGGTATGACCACCAAAACAAAATCATGCTAAAACTACAACGAGCCCAAACCAGGAGTCTGCATCAATCTGCAAATTACAACAAAGCAAATAGCTGCACACAGACGTACCAAGACATTAATGATGAACAGAGCACGTAAAGCTAAGAGTCAAACCAGCATTTCCTTTCATACCTTCTACTGTTTCTTTTATCTCTTGCCTTCTTGAATCCACTTCAGTAGTTGAAGCAGATGTCAGCTTCACAGCTGAGAAAAACACCACTGCAACTTAAAACATTATACCAAACGTGTTTTCGATTCAAGAAAATGATTTTTGTCAATAATTTTATAGACATTAAGTGTATAAGAGCTACTTATGAATAGATTTTAAGACAAAAGGAATTAGATTTAAACTGTCAGAATGAATGTCTGAAACAATAAAATGTTTGGGTGCATAGAATTTGTGCTGCCAAAGCTATACTTAGACACTGGACAGGAAAAAAAAATTCTCAAAATATAATTAAATAGTTTAAATATCTGGGGAAAACTGCTGACAACACGTGTCTCAATACCTTGACTTTCCTCTCTCTGGTGCTCTTGTAAATGACCCACAATCTCCTGTTTGAAATGATCACTCTGCCGTTTAGGTATCTGTCCAGCAGGTGGCAGTGTTACAGCTATGAGAACAGAAACAACTTCATACTCATAAATCAGAATTTGTGTGAGAATAGCAACAGCTGGTGGGAAAGAAGACATGTTTCCATACAAATGGCTCAGCCTCCATGCAACAAAGAAGAGATCTTCCAAAAAATAGTGTGCCAAATGACATACAAAAGTAACATGTCAGCCAGTCCATGACCAACACAGGCCATTTTGAAAAAAATCAATTTTTTTGATCACAAAAAAAGCCAGAGGTCCCTAGCTGCACACAGTAGTACAAGCACATGGATGAAGGACAGGGCACATAAAGCTGAAAGTCAACCCTGTATTGGCTTTCTTAAATTTCATACCTTCTACTGTCTCTTTTATCTCCTGCACTTTTGACTCCACTTTAGTAGATGAAGCAGCAGATGTCAGCTTCACAGCTGAGAAAAAAACAACTGCAACTTAGGACATTATACTATGGATTCGATACAAAGTAAGTACTTATCCCCTATAATATTATCAAATCATTATGGATTCACAATACAAAAACAAACTTTGCAAGAAAAAATCTCAGAATATTTGGCATCATAAAAAATAAAATGTCAAAATTTAGAGCCCAGAGCATGCTGCACCTGAGGTAATTGAGGAAAACATGCAACCTTCAAAAGTTTGATATCTTTGTTAGTACACCCACAAAGAACAAGCAACAGTCCAAAATAAAGCTAGAAAGTATCGAAACCAAATTATCAGTAATAATATCTGTAAAAGGTTCCTTTCAAATAAATCAGTGATGTTTGAACATTTTCTACATTTTATTTTTTAAAAAAATGTAATATTTTCTATTTCAACAATACGCTCAGACTCTTACTCACCCTTAATATGAATCCTAGCTGTGGTGGTCTGGTCTCCACACACACAGCTGTAGTCTCCACTGTCT
>BJFM01000879.1:14553-27861 GCA_016586285.1 Arothron firmamentum
TTTTTTTTTTGGTAGATTGGAGCGCCTGCAGACGTAGATGAATAAAGCTTTTCATCCACATCTGACCCATCTTATCGATTAGGCTTTCTTGGCCAAATAGAAATATTTCTTCTCTGGAATTTACCGTAAAATTTTTTAGTCAGAAGCTGGTTTGAAACATCACAAAGCTCACAAACTAATATCTGACTCTTCCAGTGCGATGCTAAATTTAAAACTGAGCCTTTTGTACACATCATTCACCCTTGTCTGCCATCCCGGTTGTTTTTTCTTTTCTTTCTGGTTTTAACCCTTTCTCTAATACGCAGCATCGGATCGGCGGGCTGCCTAGCAACCAGTAAACCCCCTCCTGTCCTCTGCGAGCTCCGGGGCTCATGTTTCACTGCCACCCACTGACAGCACTTAGCAATGAGGCTAACAAGGCCTTCTCACACAGCCTCTTCTGCCGTTTCTCCATGACGCCGCTCATTTTGTCGTTCGTCAGGCTGAAGCGTGAGCAGATCTACAGTGTTTTAGTGTCGTCAGGAAAGCGCTGATGACTCCCAATCCCATGATGCTCTGATTTCTCCATGACACACGCCCTCCTCAGTACCAGGGTTGGAGCATTTCTGCAGCTCTCCACCACCTCCACCTTCCCCATTTTAAGCTGGAAGTGGTACGGCCCGTGAGTTGGTGTCCCTGGAGATCCAGTTTCCTATGACATTCTTTTTGGTGGTGTTTGAAGTGCTGTCTGATGGGATGTCTCCCGGAGGCTGTGGGTGGGGTGGGAGGTCTCAGAGTTGAAAGCACGAACCTGTGTTTGCGTGCACGTACGGTGTATGTACGCACCTGTAAAGTCTTGAAAATGTCACGCAAATGTCACGTGTCACTGACCCTGGTTGAGGTGGGGGATCGGTTTGGCGATCGGATCCAAGATCAGGGCCCTGCTGAGTGGCAGCTTTTCTGGATTCAGTCTGAGCACGTGCATGTGCACGTATCAAATATAATTCTGTATTTGATGGAAAACTGATTGTGTGTACAGTATTCTGGATTTTACGTGTATGCACATTGATGATGATGTGTGTGTGTGTGTGTGTGTGTGTTTGTGTGTGTCCCCTCTTACATGCAAAATATCTTGAAATAACTGAAACGAGCACTCGGTGAAGTGCTCAAAAATGGGTCATGGCAGCATCTCTCTCTCTTTCTCTCTCTCTCTTTCCCTCTTTCCTTCTTTCCTCTCTTAATCCTCTCTTTCCAAATGTGACCCCCTCCCCCATTCTTTCGCAGGCCTATATTTCACTCCTCATCCTCCCCTCCCGGAGCATCGTTGATACGGTTATTTTATGAGGCGTATGGAAAGCTTTTATGGAAAGTGCCTTACCGTTCCGGTAACTGACTGGAACCCCCAGCGCAGGCGGTGGGCTCGAGCTCGTCTCTGCACCTTCTCCTGAGGGTGGACACCAGATCGAGCAGCTTCTCCGCTTCTGTGTCCAGAATTGTTTCAGAATCTGCGTCCATCGTTAATTAAACGACGCCGGACCGTCCTCGGCTCGTTAACGCAGGAGTTGGGGGAGAATCCGCCCATCAGGCTTGTATTTCAAAGCTTTGACATCTAAGAATCTATGATTTGATTTGGTGAATAAGACTTTTGTCCTTCTGTTCACTCTCCTTTCTGCCCAAACTGGATCTCCAGCTTTTTATGTGTCGCGGTAACGACGCGCTGAGAGCATCGTGGACGCGCACGGCTGATCTCTTTGTGTGTGCGCGCACCAAGACGTCTCTGCCTCTTCCATCTGTCGTCTTGAAGTGTGTGTGTGTGTAACGAAGTGTGGGTGTTCAGCCGGAGCCGAATGAGAGCAGCAGCTGTGAGCGGCCGACGTCAGGTTACCGAAAACTAACAATATGCGCTCCGTTGTTTGCTTTTTCATCTCTCGGCACCTTTCCTTCTCCTCTCCCGTACGTGAAATGGTTGCGGTTATCTGCTCGGCCTGTTAACCCGCCGCTGCCGCCGCCGATGAGTCCCGGGGCATCGGAGAGGAGCGTGGGAGCCGCCCAGCCGCAGCAGCAACGGCTCAGACGAAGCTTGGCGGAATAAACTACGCTGTGATTTAGCGTTCTTGAAGTCACTCCTCAGAATTCGAAATTTACCTGAACTTTACGCAGCTTTAACCGTCTTGGAGCCACTATCTTCCCGGCTGCTGGCGGTTTTAGATGAGTCACTGTGGGGAAGAGACCTCCGCCTCTGCTTCCGTTTCAGCCATTAATCGATTACACCCCCCAAAGGTGAAACATTGATGCAAGTAGTGAAAGCAATTAGATTTAGAAGCAGTGGGTAGCCGCTCCAACTCTCCATCTGCTTTATTTTCCTCACGTTCCTCTCCAATACACCAACTCTTCCTTTCATGGTGTAATTTGTTGCCGTCTTATCGGTGCATGAGAACGCTTTGTCCTGGGAGGGGGGGCTGGAGGTCGTGACTGGCCGTGGGTGAGGAAAGTGCTGTTGCAGGGGGGAGGCTGCCAGTTCTGCAGGAACACAGTTGCTACTTTGTCTAGACACCAAGCTCCGGGGACACTGTGGCCGCTCTGTTCTCTCCCGAGACATCAATTTCTGCTCAGATCAACAGGAAGATTGTGTGTCGGGGAGAGAAAACTGCGACGCTCCACGTCGGGAGTTTCTCACCCTGACAGGAGACAGCGGGACACGCCTGGAGGGTCAGGCCACTGTAGGCTTCCTTACGAAAAACATCATCATCAAAGTTCAGGACCAGTGTTCAGGATACTGGTCTGTCTGTGCACCTCCAGTTCCACCAGTTTCACGGCGACCTGCTCGGTGTGTCTTCCTGCCGCGCGCCACCCCCGTTCCTGATTGGGAATAAGCTGCAGTCACTGGAAGATGGCTGGAGGAATAAAAAGCAACAGAAAACATGATGAGAGGCCTAAAGGGTATAAAGGAACTTGTGAATTCCTTAATTACACTGTGTGCGCTTCCTGCTGTAGAACATTAAGGATACACTAAAATGACTGATGTTTATGTCTTTAATTTATGTTTTTAATAACTAGGCTGCTGAACTGTTCAGATATTCATGAAACAGAGAAAGTGTTGGGACCTCAGAGTGTAGAAGCTGATTGATAATCTTGTCATCAGGGTCAAAAATCTATTTTTGAAGCCCAAATAGGCGTGCACGTGTCGTGCGCATCTACTAATTCAAAGTAAATTTCTCTTGAGCCCAGTTCTTCTCTGTCACGGCCGTCTGTGCAGGCCTTTATTCAGTTCCCCTCATTACTCTAATTAGTTTTCTTTCCTGGATACAGACTTGCTAATCAGCAGAATCACTCACTGAATAGCTGTTTTTTCCTCCATATGACAGAAAGCACAGCAGTAATATTTGTTTTTTTTAATTCATTTTTACGAAATGCTGCCGGTTGTTGATCAGCCGCAGCAGGAGCGTGTTTTCTGCAGCCAGTGGTGAGAGGCTGAGGAGTGGATGATTCCATCAACGCGGCTTTAATTGAATCGTTTCTCCACACATCTCTTCTCTCATCAGGCCGAGTCCTGGCGGAGTCGTTCTGACCAGTTTATGATCGAACCGGAGCCCTTTTGCTGCTCCACCACAGGCCTTCATCACCGGGCCTGATTTCTTTTTTCCACCCTTCCCACACTGTTTTAATTCAGCGCTGTGAGATGTTGTTTTTACCAGCGCCAGGAGGCACCGCGTCATTAAAGTGCGGTCTCTTTATGGGAAGCCCCGGTATGCACTTTTTGTGAAAGGCGGGGGCACTGGGAGGAGACCGGGGTGCGCTGAGCCAGGGGTGCGTCAGCAGAGGTTGTGTTCCTGCCAGTGTTTCAGTTTCCTGATGACCAGTTTGGGTTTCAACCTGCAGAGAGAACGCTTTTGCACAAAGTGGTGGAGGTTTTGGCCGGCGTGCACCTCCGCCAGAAACCAAAATGGCACTTAAGGTTTAGGGCTCTGGGTTTAGAGATTAAGTTGAGGTTCATGCTCTAATGTGGAGTTAGTTTTTCTTGGAGCCGAAAGCCGAATCCTGCGCCCAGAGCTGCCAGAGAGCGAGTTCTCACAGGAAACCTGTGTGTTAAGTATGAATTTTGGGATCTGACGAGAGGAACGTGGTGAAGGAGAACCCAAGGATGCAGCTACTGAGTACAAGGCAGTTTGCAGAATTTAACCTTTTGACCGCTTTAATCACAGTTGGAAGCCATGAAACACGAGTGAACAAATGTTTTCCATCAGCGTCAAACACCATCAACTCCAAGTTTGGATTCTGCGAAGAACTGATTCTCAAGGTTCCGCATTCAGGTTGTCAGCCTTTTTTCTCCATTCAAACACTCTGACTCTGACTCTGGCAGTAATTGTTAATATATCAGTTTTAAATGTTTGTTTTTCCCCTCATTCTGGTCCCTTTAACACGTCTGGAGGCTCCCATCTGAGGCTGTAAAGTTCCTCTGCCCACACTCGTTATCTGTCTCCTGACTAATAATCCCTTTTTAGCTGTGAATTAAACCTCTCTTCTGCACTGATCATCCCCGTGTTCCTCATCCTCGGACCCTTTTCTAATCTTGCACGGGCATTTCGGTGCCACGCGGAGCGTCACTGGGATGTTATGGAGGTTTAGATCTCCTTTTTCTCGTTTCTGTTTTTGTTTCCAGTAATCCCAGTCCTTTGCCTCTTGTTCCTCACCAGTCACGTCAGATATAAGCAGTTAAGTGGCGGAAACGTTGAAAGCTGCGAGATAATCCCTTCAGTCCACAGGAGAGCAGGCAGGACGGTGATGTTGAAGCCTGCTCGTGGATGTTTGTCTGCAGGCTCTTCAGCAGGAGCCCTCAGCTGTGGCTTTGCTCGCTGCTACTCATGTCTGCGAGCGGCTGATCCCCACAGCACTCCCCTTTAGTCATTTTGATTCATTTCAAACAGCATTCAAATCCAATTAAAAGGACATTTTTAATGCACGTAGAATTAAGGAAGTCAAGGTAACCAGTGCAGGCAGGTGGGATTAAATGGTTCCTGAACCAAATTCTGCTCACTCGGCTTTATTCAGCTGCAGTTTTTTTTTTTTCTTTATGGATTTGTTGGGATTTTAAACAGGCTCATTCCTTAGCGGGGTTTTTTCCACCATGGTAACAAGTAACCATCACCCATAACCAGAATGTTCTATAAAGGGAAGCTGGTTGTGTCTGCGGCCTTTTGTCAGTCCTACAGGCTTTGCTGGACAATCGATCACAGTTTTGAGTTTCTTTAATGTTTAATGTGCTTTCTGTTCTGTTCAATGGAAAACGCTGCTTCTGATCTTCTGACAGACTGTTATAGCTTCTGCCTCCGGTCTCACTGTTGTTTTTCTGTGTGTTTGTGTGTGTGTTTGTGTGTGTGTGTGTGTGTGCACGCCTGTGTAAGATGAGCAGTTTGGCAAAAGACAGAATAAGAGAGCAGCGTACCATCCAAGGGGATCACATCCAACAGCTTCTCTGATATCACCCATCCTCCTAAAAATCAGAGCTCAGCAACCCTGACAGCTGAGGCACACACACACACACACACACACACACACACACACACACATTCAGATTACTGTGCACAGTTAACCTGTGTGTGGGTTGTTTTGGTCTCAGTGCTCATTTATGTGCGTACAGGGTGCATGTGTGTGTTTTCAGCGTGTGTGTGTGTGTGTGTGTTTTCCAGCCCGTTTGTTGTTGTGCTTACACAGTTTTCTTTTCCCATTGTGTGGTTAATTCAGCTGGATATAAACGCTGACACACATTTAATCAGAATAATAGATATGCATTTGCATGACCGCTCAACAAACTCTTGGATGGACACACACACACACACACACATACAACTTGCAGCCCCCATCAGATGTTGGGGGAGCAGCTTTTTGTGCTGTTGCCCACAGGGACTGTGAGACCTAATCAAGCAGCAGGCCTGTGTTGGTTTACTGTGGCATTAAAGATAAAAATAGGCCATAAGGAGCTGACTGTCCTGGGCTGCAGAGGCCCACAGCTGCAAGTCATGCTCGCTGCGGAGTGTGCGTCCAATGCGATCTGTGTGTTTACATCCCTGAAACAAAACACTTGCCACAGTATGTTTTATCTCAAGAGGTTCTTTGTGTGTGTGTGCGTGTGTGTGTGCGTGTGCGCGCGCGTGCTTTATAGTTCCATAACTTTTTCTTTTTTTAAAAAAAAATTTGCCCTGATGTTTTTTTGAATTTGACATTGATTTACTCTGTATAATTAAAAAAAAAAGAAGCTTATTTTTTCACGGCCGTGAGAAACCTGCAGTTCCGTTAGCTTTGCGTGTCATTTATAGAGGCTACATGTGTATTTCAGAACGAGGCTTCCGTTGCAAGTGTCTTATCAATCTTTTCCTCTTGTACTAACAAGATTAAAAAAAGAGATTGAGCTGATTCCAGCAAGTGTAATGTCTGATGTTCAGGTGTGTAATTCACATCCTGGTGAGGCTGCGATTCAGACGTGCGCTCTACGCTTTTGTCTCACCTCGGTCATCCTCACATGCAGTCTGAGGCTGGAGCCTTTAAGGAGGGCGAAACAGAGGAGAAGTTTCACTTTAATTTTTCTCACGCTGCCATCCGTCTCTGCTAGCAGGAGATTGGCTGACATCCAGTGTCTCGTAGCAACACACAATGTATGCATTGTGTTTTGTGTGTGTCACCATCGTGCAACTGAAGCATTTCTGAGAGGAGTTTCGGAAGTCCTGAGAATGCTGAGATCATTATCAGTTGTGTCAAAGAGAGGCTTGTACAATAATTAGAATAATTTAAGATGCTTTATCACAGCAGCCAAAAGCTTAGTGTGTGTGTGTGTGTGTGTGTGTGTGTGTGTGTGTGTGTGTGTGTGTGTGTGTGTGTGTGTGTGTGTGTGTGTGTGTGTGTGTGTGTGTGTGTGTGTTGTGTGTGTGTGTGTGCGCAGTGGTCCATCAAACTTTCATTGTGGAGTGGAAAATGCTGCTGCCACGTGGGATTCTGGGTAAAAATATCACAGAGTGATGGCTCCTCCAGTGTGTGGTCTGCATAGCAACACATACAATAGGCATGAGTGTGTGTGTGTGTGTGTGTGTGTAAGCAAAGAAAAAAAAAGAGTTTCACCTGCTTCTTTGTTGAAACTGTCGCTGAGCTCTGCAGGTTGGCTGAAGTTTAAAAGGTCTGTAGTTTGACACACTATCAGCATCGAAGGTCACAAACTGGTTATTGATTACTTGAATAATTACTGCTGCTGGAGTTATGGACGCGTGTCGGCTGAGGTCAGAGGTGTGAGCTGGTGTGTTTGTGCTGCTCAGCCATGCTTCACCAGCAGCCGACGTTTGTGGAAACGGTTTTTGAATGGGCAGTTTGGACGTTCCTGCTGGTGTGCTTGTCTGGATGGGGCAGACCGGTATTTAGCTTCTTGCAGCTCTGCGGCTCCTCCTGTGTGGCTCAGACACAGAACCATAACTTGTTTTGTACCCCACCCCCACCCCATGACCAGCCTCGTGAAGGAGATTTTGCTTGGATCCAGACGCTGGGTTCCTCATGTGAAACCAGTCTCGACATCAGTTTGAAGGAGACAATTAGGCCCAGCAGCCGTCAGTGACGCAACAGAGGGAAGAAACAGCGCAGGGATCAAAGGGTGCTCCTGAGTCGGTGGAGGGCAGAGCGTTACACTCCACCTCCATCCAGGAATCCCCGACATGTCTGCTGCTGCCTTTCCCACATGATGAAATGAAGCATGAGCCCGGCTTTTGGGCGATAAAGACGAGGATCAGTCACACTTTGAACTGTCAGCGCGTTGCGTAACGTCACATTTGTGTGTGTGAACGCAGCCTGACGGAGGAGACACTCGACTGTTGCTTAAGCTCATTTTTCATCCCCCTTTGTAATCCACCCTCCAACCTGCATCCGTCTGTTCCCCCCTGAACCTTCTTTTATCTAATTTTACTTTCCCTCCGCCCACTCCATGTCACTGTTTGCTCTCGGATCCATTTTTCTCTGTCAGGCCGACTCTGCCGGTTGATCCGTGCAGCAGTGAAGCTCGTCGTGTCTACAGGTGGCAGAGGATTGATGTCTGATTCATCATTACAGTAGCCGCTGTCTCAGAAAACATCAGCATTAAGATTCATCTCTGTCTGCACCGTGAATGATTTAACTCTGATGCATCATCAGTTTCAGTCGCTGGTATAATGGCTATAAACCAAAGACCCAGCGCAGCAATCTGATTGGTTTATTCTGCATTATGTTCCCAACACGCTTGTGCCTCATTAGTTGATTACATCCGCTACTTTTGAACTCCTACAGAGCAGAATCTGTTGGTTTTTCTGGATCTTTTCACTGCAAAAGGATAAAACGTATCCATGAACATTTGAAAGATTTTGGACTATTTCTTTGCAGAAATTCCCGTATTGTCAGTCACGGCGCTAGAAAATACAAAAGCGAGTGACTTCACCCATCAGCACTTGCTTGGCTGTGGAGGCGGGACTGAGTGGTTGACAGCCTCTCCACAGCGGGCTGACCCTGTGGAGCTGAAACCAGAATCCATGGAGGGAAAGGTCGATGTATTGACACGACTGTTCTCTGGGCGAGTGGCGGCGCAGACAAAACCAGCAGCGCAGGAAACATCGAGTCAAGACTAAAAAAAACCTGAGCTGTTGAGTTGGTGGAACTGCTGCAGGCCAGGAGGGATGTTTGATATGGAATCGACAGTAATGGGCCTGCTGCGTTCCCATCCCTGTCGTGCACATCTTTGCTGCTTTAGCGGAGCACTTCAGGTCTTTGAGCTGCTGCGCGTTTCTCATCGGCGTCCCGGTTATGTTTAGTTGTTACTCATCATTTCTGATTTTGCTGTTTTGAAATATAAACGGTTGTAGTTTGGTTCGTTTGTTCGTGACCAAAGAGAGATTTTAGCGTCGTCTGATTCTTTTAACAAACAGGCCAATCAGAGGGAGCGTGACGTTTGGGTTTACCACCGGTTAGGGGTAATGCTTGACAGGCAAGCACTAAAGGAAAAAGAGGCATCTCGATCAGGTATTATTCTACTTTTCTATAGTTTTGCAGATGAAACACAACACAGTGTTTGATTCGTCCTTTTAATGAAATTTGTATGATTAATTCCGGATGTCACGCACGCAGATGAGATATGGTGGGATTTGCATAAGTGGGTTTTACAGATTAATTAGCCTGATATTTCCTGAAAAACTCCTGATTAGCACTGAAGCATTTTCTTTCACACCATCAATGAAGCCACTCTTGCAAGTTGCTAACTGAAACCTTTGACAACAAGTCCAATTTCTTTCTCAAATGTTTTAATGTGGAAGTCTTCACAGGAGGAAGTTGAAAAGAGGAGACTCTCGTTCACTGTGGCTCCCATAATCCTTAGGTCCTTTTTCAGACCGACAGCATCTTTTAATCTTAAAGAGCGTGCTGAAATCCATCATTTCTTTGCAACATGCCATCTTGTATATATTTTCTGAGATGAAGAGCTTCTCTGCTTGACAGCAACTGACTGACACAGATTAACATGAGTGAAGAAAGAGAAAACGTCTGCTCTTTTAAACTCTTAAGTACCCTCGATTTCCTTCTCCTGAGGGCCATGCGTGTGGCCCACTTGTAGGTTTTGCTATGTTCATGCCTCGTCTTCCTCTCTGCGTTTGTTGCGACCGTCCTTCCTCGCAGCCTTTCGGTCCTCTTCCCTTTTTGCATCTTCTCCCCTGCAGCGATCCATTTCTGATTCTCTCAATACTGGCCCACTTCCCTGAACCCTATCACCCGGCGAGTGCTGCATGCCTGTAAAGGTTGATGCTAATAATACTCTCTCAAAGCCCTCCACCAATGCTGCATTTGTAAATACCTCAGTGTTGCACAGTATCCTCATCCAAATGTGTCGTTAACCACCTTAATTAACTTTTCAAACCCGCTGTAAACATGCTAGCAGACAGCCATGTGCTTGTAATTCTCAAGGTTCTTTTTTCTCTCCCCTCTACCAGCAACCAGTGGATCTGTGGGATCAATAATGGAGCCTCGGGGGGGGTTAGTGTTTGACAGCTGATGGGATCTCAAAGGATTTAGCTCCAACCGGGGCAGCCTAATAGGGCGACCTGTGACCCCGGCCGCGTGACCAGGAAATATTGATGATTATTTGCATAGCTCAGAACAGGAAGCGAGCCAACCTGAAGGCGTTAATACATTTGTGACACAAACCATAAAATGTTTTACAAAATACACTGAAAAGACCAACTGTACGTCCGGCTGTCGGTCATCAGATTGGAGGATCCAAAGAGGGAAATGTGTTTTTTAACGCTGTATTTAAGATGTGCGCTGCTCTTCCTCCTCTCTCCTCTACACGTTCTCCCATTCTGGAAGTCTAAGGCGGCGGGATGGCTGATGATGGTCGGTCAGTGTAAACACACCGTAAAGAACACGTGAAGTGTTTTTTTGTGTGTACGCGTGTTTACGAGGAGCGCTTCAGCCTCCAAACTCCATCTCCTTCTTTGGCAAAGTCCGCCGGTGCACCTTGTTCCTGTCCGTCTCTGCTGTCTGTTGTTCAGTCTCTTCTCTTTCTCTCTCCTCCACGTTTAATTTGAAGCCTCCGTTGTCAAATTTCTTTGGCTAATCTAATTCACGCGTGCTTGGTTGGGCCACACAATCAGATTGACCAGTTTGGAAGGATTCATTCGCTCGGAGCTCTTCTGGTTGTGGTCCTGACGCTGTTGTCAGGCTAGCGTCGGTGCGCTGTAGTGAAGCCAGATGACATCGGCTCCTTTTCAGAGTGGATTTTTTCGTAGTTGCTTTATCCTGATTTACTCATCCACAGAATTAGATGGCTTGATCCTTCAGCTGTTTAACGGGGGGGGCGTAGAAACCTCATGTGACACGCGCTGACTGCATTACCAAGCCATTTATTGGTTCATGGTTGGGTTGTCCAGAGTGGCTGAAAAGTGACATTGCACAAGGACTTTGACAGCAAAGCTCTGTGTCACGTTACGTTTACAGCCCCGTGCTTCATTTCTGTGCTCTGATTCATCTGTTGGTCATCATTGTATTTAAAGTTCTCCCGGCGGTCAAACTCATAAGACAAATGGATAACATAAGCGGCCACAGCTGTGCAGCATTTTTCAGGCATGGCGGAAGCTTCCAGTGAGCTGAGACTCATCTACTTGTTGTTGAGACGTGCTCACCTCAGCAGCCGCCAACGGTGTGTGGTGGTGCAGGGTCCACGGTTTTGGTCCTCCTGGACTAGACGTCCCCCTCAAGTCCAAATGGGGATATTTGTTTTCCATCAAGAATCTGTGCTAAAAGAGCTGCCAGCTCTGGTGGAAGCTGAGGATGTGTCACGAGCGATGTGACCTCCCTGCATGAAAGAGAAAGTTATTTCTGGTAAAGGGATGTGTGAGTTGTGAAGAGGTTCCTTTGGTGTAAAAAGCCCTGGTGAGAGGGAGTACCACGACGAAACGCTGCCTGAGACCAAATACAGCCGAGAATTCAAAAACTAAAACGTCTCCTCTCTTCTTTTGTCTTCAGGCTCAGAGGAAGGAGGTGTTTCTTCAGGAGCGATATGGCCACTACAACCTGACCGACCCTTTTCTGGCTCTTCAGAGGGATTTCGAGTCCGGGCTCCCCGGAGGAGACAAGGAGCGCCGGGCCATGGGTTCCAGCCCCATCTCTGTCCTGGAGGCCGTCATGGCGCACTGCAGGAAGATGCAGGAGCGCATGTCTGCTCAGCTGGCTGCTGCCGAGAGCCGCCAGAAGAGGGTGAGGCAGAAGGTTTGCTGATCACTTATGAGACTTGTGTGCTCATCATAGTTTTTGGCGTGTCATGTCTTGGATGGTCGACTGTCGTGCGCCTGTGTATGACGAGGGTGTTGTTGCTTTACGATGTGGCCATAAGTAGCAGGACAGCCGGCGATGTCCGTCTGTCACGGCTCTGTCCTGTTGTTCACCCTCGTTCTCCTCATCCTGCTGTGCTCGGAAATCGATGTGAGGGAGCGTTTGTGTTAAAGGCTGGCAGAATAATCGTGGGTATGTGGTAGAGAGGAAAATCCTATATGATGCCCTGTGTGTGTGTGTGTGTGTGTGTGTGTGTGTGTGTGTGTGTGTGTGTGTGTGTGTGTGTGTGTGTGTGTGTGTGTGTGTGTGTGTGTGTGTGTGTCCTGTCCCTGAACCCTGTAATAATAACAGATGATATATTTCTGAGCCAAATGGTGCCTTAACCACACCGCCTCATGGATGAGAAGGTATAGAAGGGGGAAGGGGTGGAATAAAGAAAGAAACTGTGGCTCTTCTAGCCGTTTTTTGCGGCGGTGGTTCACTGCATGTTCGCTGTCACTCAGCAAGTATGATTATCCATACCTTATTATTATTATTATGGTCTATGGTTTCTGCCAGTAGCTGCCGGTTCTTGTGGGGTGTGTAGGGTTTCGTCTACAAGCAGGAGGAAATGATTTTAAAACCTCCGGAAGAACCAGGAGAACATTGATCCTTTCATCACACAGTGATGCAGCTACACCAGGGTGCGGTATGTAGGGTTGCCAGGACCCGGTTCCGTGTGCTGGAGGGGGATCTTCTGGTTGCCGGGTAGGCTGTATGGGCCATCTTTATTCCCCGTCCATGCCTTTGCGGCCTTGCTGCTCTTCCCTGGCTACTGTAAGTTGCTGAATTATCCATGAGGTCTTAGACCAGCCGAAGGCACACTCTTAGACCCGGCGCGCTTTGAATTGGGTTACGGGCTTCATGAAGACATATGTACTCCCTCCCCTCCTTCATGAATCAGTCATGAGGTTTGAGGAAGTCCCTTCTCTCCACGGTGACCAAACAAGGTTATAGCCATTGGTGGAGTTTCTTTAGGATGTCGTCATCCTCGTTACTCTTGTTGTCGCCGTCAGTGGTACCTCCACACAAACTTGTTTAATGTTGTTTTTAATCTCACTCTTTAGCTAATGGCCAGCGAGCTACCACATAATTATCACTACATTTTACACCCTGCTGCAGTTCTCACACTCATTAAGGCTCATTAAGGTTCCTAATGATAAAAGGGAGCGTGCTAAGGAGATCTAGGTTGCCAAATATACCGCGATTATTGTGCCGAGTTGCTGATTTGCATAAAGGAGCCCTCAGCTCTCAGCTGAGTTGGTGCGTGAAGTGTTTAGTACACGTACACGCTGCTCTAGTCCAGACATCTCCCTTACGTAGCCCACCAGGCGGGAGTTCAACGCTGCACGGGTTTGGCCCACCCGTGTGTCAAACGATGTGTTGACCTGTAACAGATGTAATCCTCAGCCAATTAGCAGCTAGTTTTAGTGCTTACTGTACTTCAGCGAAACGGCTTCCGTTCCCTTG
>BJFM01000879.1:42759-80672 GCA_016586285.1 Arothron firmamentum
CCCCCCGACCTCCACATCACACCACAAACGTCCCACAATGTAAAGACTAGACGACCTTTGACTCTTAGTATTCGTACTTGTTAACTGTACTCGTTACACTGTACTACAGTTGTGTACTTGGGGACCATAGTT
Organism: Arothron firmamentum; assembly: GCA_016586285.1. Taxonomy (NCBI): domain Eukaryota; kingdom Metazoa; phylum Chordata; class Actinopteri; order Tetraodontiformes; family Tetraodontidae; genus Arothron; species Arothron firmamentum. The sequence goes on from BJFM01000879.1 coordinate 42,892, forward strand.
TTATTCTATTACAGTATTTGAAGTATTTGACTGTTTGGTAGAACTTTACTTGAGGAAATTACCAAAAGAACATGGTGAGAGTGAGGCAGCAGGTTACTCTGCTGTCGCCTTATTCCAGTGCATCAACCTGCAAACTACAGTATTCAGCCAGAATACGCTGTTGAAGTATTTGACTGCCTCAAAACAGTATAGAAATGCTGTACTTCTCTGCCTGGTTTAAGGCCATCGGAGAGTAACTGAAGGTATTTATCTTGTAGTGAAAAGTTTTTTTGGATCAACACAATTTTTTTTTTGCTATCAAGTATTTTGAGATATTTGTGATTTATCTAAATAGCTGCAAGGTTGGTTCAAATACTGTTGAAATTAATCAGGGTTTTACAAATATATTTGTAAATAAGAATTAGTTTAAATGCTCTATAGATTGGTGTATGTGGTATGACGCTTGTACAGTGAAGTCTAAAATGAAACTGCTGAAAAAAAACAAAACCTTGTATATATTGTTTGTAAAATGCGTTTGGTTTTGAAACCTCTGCTTGTTTCAAAGCGGAGGATTTGTGGCAATAAGTACTAGAAGTGTATGAACACAGGATGTCCTCGATCCACTGTAAGCCATAATAAATATTTGAAATGCCCATCAGTTCTCCCCAGAGTCACGTTCATTTGACCCCGGCTGAACCCTCCAGTGTAATTCAACATTTTTTTTTTGTTTTCCATTATCACTGTTCTTGTGTTTCCACTTTAAACATGTTTTATTTTAAGTGGACATTGTTTATATATAAATATCTATATACATATGTACAGAAGAGATTTTAGTCTACCTATTGATTTTGATGGCTGTTTGAGGTTTTAACAATTGTCTTTCAAGCACAAATATTAAAATTACTGTTTAAAACCCCCACTGGACTTTATTTATTACAGCTCCAGTAAGAATTTAGCTGTTTTCAACATTTTACTCCTGCAACGCAATTTGCAAATATGGTTGATTTCTGAAACATTTGACAGCAAAAATTACAAATCATTAAAATAATGCAATGATTTTTGGGCAAAATAGAATGCATTAGTATTCACATTAGTACAGTGTACTGCATTAGGATTTTTTGCTGATTGCACAGCAGCAGACCATCTAGAGCTGCATTAACACCAAACTGCAACTAAATTGATAAAAATCTTACTAAAATCAGCTGATTTTGCTGGTGTTAAACAACATTTGGGAAGTTTCAGATGTCTGATTTAAGCATTTTTAAAACTGCATTTAAATATAAAAGCATGTTAATATTTTATACATTTGACATAAATAACACACTCTCCAAAAATGACAACCTCACTAAAATTCTCAAAACCTTTAGTTTTAATGGAAATATAATTGACTGAAAAGTTCTTTACAATATTTGGACACGTGTCCTTTTCCTATGAGTAAGAAATGAACCAATTTTGTTCTTAGTAGGTTAAAAAAAGTCACAGTTAACCCGTCAGAAATGTCTCCACAGTACCTACAATCTTTCTGCTTTGCTCTTTTACAAAACTACCGAAGACAAAAAGCCTTTTCCAGTTTCAGAGGGAAGAACAAACAAAAAAAGCTTAAACTATATGACCCTCCCTCACCCCAGCGACACTCGCTTAAGACTGAAAAATTACACTTGAAAAAGGCTGTGCGGCATTTAATGGTTTGTTTCCTCGCAGCAAAAGCAGACGAGTACCTCGGGGCATCACTAAAGTGCATTCAAATAGAAAAATATGGGTTGTCTGAGTCAGTAAACAGCATAAGGCTTTCAACTGGTGTGTGGGTGTGTGTGTGTGTGTGTGTGTGTGTGTGTGTGTGTGTGTGTGTGTGTGTTGGTGGTGATTTCACTGAAGGTCAGACCTTAAATATGCAGAAAATTATTTCACTGCAGTTAAGATACGAGGCAACTGGAGGAATAGTTGGGACTGTGTTGGCGACCAGCTGCTGCGTTCACATACGTGTTATCGAGGACGCGGGCGAGCTGGTGACGTTGCGCATGCCATTTCCACAGCAACCCTGAGGTTTTAGAGATTTTAAATGTGTAATTACAACAAACAGGAAAGATGTGAAGTAGCACTACATGTCAGCACTGAAGCGTGGCTTCAGATTTTTCAGATTTATTGCATTTGTAGCAAATTCGTGGCGCCTCTGTGGTGGTCTAGTGTGCACAATTTGGAAGCCAGACAGAAGAGTCTGATGCCAGATTATGGATTATAGGACCACTGCAGTGACTGCAGACCAAAGAAAAGAATGTCTTTGTTCAAACATTTAAACTGTGACAATAATTTAAAAAAAAAAACCCTGACAATTTATGCTTTTTCAAAGCCAATACAATTCTGATTCACTCTGATTAAAGACAATTAAATGGTGCTGAAGTTGATGCTGGAAGAAAAGCTTAGACCTGCAGCGTGCCTCCAGAAGGTGCACGTGAGGAGAGTGAGATGATCGGACCATCTGAACAGCTTTAGCACGTACAACAGCACGCCTGCATGGTTAACCAGGCTGCTCGTACAAATCTGATTTGTTCTGTTAACAGATTAAGAGTGCAGAGTCTTACTGGAACAACATCAGCAGCTGTAGAACTATCCTGTACATGCACGAGTCGGATCAAATATTGGTCAACTTTTAATTAACTGAAAATTAACTACAAACACAACCCTAGAATTATCAATGGTCAAACTATAATTGAATTATTTCTTTCCAGGTGGAAGGGCTGAACTGGAGAGTTTCAGTGCTTGATTCAGACAGGCATGACTATCTCCTCTAATTAATGGAGATAATGTGTGTTTAAAGGTGCTCTAAGGGGCACCTTTAAAGTGTTCCCTTGCATCCTCCAGCTGTATGGCTGTGATTTGTGTTCTGTCTGAATGATTAGCGTCAGATCCTGACACGGTATCAAAACACTTCAACCGATCCCCTGTTGTCCATTAGAATTCTGGGTGTGCAGAGTGTGTGCCTAGGCAACTAGAGACGCGTGTCATGGACCTCGTCCTCGGCTTCCTCCGGCAGGGATGAGATCTTGGCGGCCTGCGGTGGGGCCCTCTTTGTAGAGTTGAGGCGGTGCAGCGTCGGGAAGAGCCTCAGCCGGTCGGCGGCGCTGACGGCCTGTTTCAGGTGACTCATCTCGTTCAGGAGCTTCTGAATGGAGTCGTAGCTCTTCACAGAGCTGCCTTCAATCATCTGCACAACGGAGGAGGTGCTATCAACATCCCAACAGTGTCCTTAACAACAGTTGTTTAATCCTAGAGGTCTTCCTGGTTCCTGCCTCGGCAGTCAGACTGAGGTCATTACCCTCATGTTATCGTCACGGTAGCTGCCAGTTCCAGCACAAGCCCCCATTAATGACAAGCAAATGTTGAGACCCGGCAGACACTTAAAGGTTCTGTCCTACGAGTTTGCAAGCTTCCACGATGCACCCAAATGTTACAAAAGAACTTAGGAGATAAGTTAAAGAGAAAACTCACCAGGAACGATTGACACTCCAGCAGCGGTTCCACTTTATGCTCCGAGAGGATGACGGTACAGTCAGAAAAAGCCTGCTTTAGGGTCTTCCTCAGGACCTGTAAAGTTCTGCTCGCAACACACAAGCACATGTGTCATCATAATCAGCGCCCACTGGACTTCAACTCGGAGTTCTACTCCTGCTGAGGCATGAAACAGCAGGCGGCACTGACCCCAGGCTAAACCTGATTGCTCATTAGACACTTTATTTACTATAAGCACACATGATTACCTTCCCAGTAGATCACACACAGGCAAACACACACAGAATTACCGTAAGCATTTCTGATTGCCACCATATGCAGTGACAGGAACATCACACATTTGACATGGATGACTTCAGTTGTACTGTGACATCAGGATGCCACACACACACACACACACACACACACACACAACAGAATTATAAACAAAGCCTGGATCACTTAAAGGCAATCGGCTGTGATCAAGTATGCATCAAGATCTACCTTTCATTATTGCTACTGATGTAAGGACAAAATAACAGTGCAGCAACACAGACGTCGCACAGACTCTGATGTTTTGGCGTGGGTACCTACATGGTGTCGAGGTAGGCCGACGGTTCATCCAGCAGCAGGATGCGGGCCCTGCTGAGGATGGAGCGGGCCAGACACATCAGCTGCTTGTGCCCGTGGCTCAACACGCTGCCTCCGTTCTCCAGCTGGAAGTCCAGCCTGTCGGGAAACTGCTCGATCACGGACTTCAAGCCCACCTGACGACACAAAAACAAGCAGAAACACAACATAACACCAGTGACAGAATATAAAAGGCCTCGCATGCTAACTGATCAAACAACCGCCACACGCAATCAGATGAGCTCCTGACCTCATCAGCGACCCGCCACAGCTCCTCGTCACTGTGACGTCCATGTGGGTCCAGGTTCATGCGGAAAGTTCCGGTCAGAATAAAGACTTTCTGTTCAACACAAACAAATCTGCTGCCTCAGTTCAGTTCATTTCACTTCACATCATGGCACTGCTGAAAAGCGTCTCGGCAGATGCAGACTCACCTGCGGCACCACCCCGAAGGCCTTCCTCCACTTGTGCAGAGGCACAGAGTTCCAGGAGACGCCATCGACGGAGATTTCTCCATCGGTGGAAGCGAGGCGCAGCAGAGCCGAGAGCAGGGTGCTCTTTCCTGAACCTGTCCGACCCAGCAGCCCCATCTACGCACGCACGCACACGCACACACAGAGTTCTTTTGATGTGTGTTTACAGTTGATTAAAAAAAGCAGGAGTCACTTTAAGTATTTCTCTCTTCCTAACAAAAAATCAATTAGTAGGCTATTATTATTGTGCAGTATAAAAGGTATGTCTACATATATTAGGTCTAATATCTAACAAAAACTTAACTATCTAACACACTGAGCCTTTATAGTTTTTAACCTTGTTCCGACCTTGCTACTGTCTGCTACTTTTACCTGCTGGGCCCCCTTTAGATGCTTCAAGTCCAATAAAAAGAGCTAACACACATCACTCAGCCATATTTCATTAAAAGTTCATCCGTCACTCAAGACTTACGCTGAGGCCTCCCTCCACAGAGAAGGAGATGTTGCTGAGGACGGCACGACCTGCCTCTGTGTATTTCACAGTGAGACCCTGGATGTCCATCTGGCCCCGGTTGGGCCAGTAGTCCTGGGCGTGCGGATTGTCAATGATGAGGTCAGGGCGTCCTTTACCGCCAGGTTTTCCACGCAGCAGCTCCTCCGATGGGAGGTCGATGAACTTGAACACTCGATCGACTGAACGCATCTGCCAGAGCGCGCAGGGAGAGCAGCGGAGGGTTCGTTTCTATAAGTACTCCAGGGCATTTTCAAGGCAACTTATAAATCCTAAGATGACCTCGATTATGTCCATAGTTACCAAGATTAACTAGTGAGGGGAAATTTAAACATGTGGTAACAACAGCATCAAATTAATGTAAATGCAAAAAAAAAAAAAAAAAAGAAATCAAAAATAAAAGCCTGCTCAATGATTGGGCTCCATAAAATGTATGACAAATCTTTCCATATTAGCCTGAAGGCTGGACAGTTTTGCTCTGCTGTGAGTGAGGTGTTTTAGTTGCTGTGCTGTTATTTTCCTGGATCTGAATCAGCCACAATGTGACAATTCCCTGAAATACAAAACGTGTTCCGAACATCACGTCCTGAATCGCGATAAGCTCCATCAGATCTGCCCACTAACGTGTGGGGGAAAACACGGCGAGCAGGTGGGTACAAAGAGCTTCAAAGCCTCCGAACAAACAGCAGCGTGCTGTCACGTAGCTGATCAGATCAGATCGGCCTGTTTGTCCTCTATCTTCTGAGTAATGCTCAGAGAAGCGCGGAAAGAACATAACTAACCGCTGCACTGAAACATGACTGCATCACTGATCTCAGGTCAGGGGCTGGACTCCTTTCTGATGATTGTAAATACAGAATCACACTGTGGTACAAATATTCATTACCTATCCATCTAAGTTTAAACCTATTACACTATAAATGCAAAAGAGACCAAAAAAAGTCCCCCCCGCCACACACACACACACACACACACACTCCAACAACTGAATCAGCAGATGTGAAAGTCATCAGCTCAAACCTCTACAATGACTTGAGTAATGAAAAAACCGAGATCTCGCCAGAAGACATGTGATTAGCGTGTACGTACTAGGCCATCGACAGTGATGCTGGTGATGACAGCCCATTGGAAAGTCCCCAGGATGAGCATGGCAAGGGCCACGATGATGCCGATCTCCCCTGGTTTGTCCTCTGTAGAAACACACAGTTGTGTCAATCAAAGCTTCTGTGATGTCAGAACAACACTGTTGTGTAACACAGGTTACTCTGCTCCCGGCCCTATTGGGAAGTAATAGGCTGTGAAATTACCTGGTAATTGGCACTCAAAGCACATGACGCAACCACACATGTTGGACTCGGTGAATGGGAAACATGCACAGACACACATGCTTCCTCTTCTATGTGGCATCTTAGCCAGTGACAGATTTGTTGAGTTTGTACAGACAGTGCTATCCTGATATCTGACTCTGCAGACTGTCACACACAGATAAGACTGAGAGGTTTGAATTTGTTCGACCCATGGAAAATCATCCATTTTTTTTAAAATAACCAACACAGAATTCTGCAAAAACGAGAGCTCATTCTCCTGGAGTTTCACCTCATTTGCAGTAAATGTGACTGTTCTTGTATAAAAACATTTGTTTTAATTTTGAAATGCCAGTTTCCTGCCAAATTACATGGAGATTTTTTTCTAATATCGTGTTTGAGCCTTACAAATATAAATATTTATGACCTTAATCTTTAAAGGTCCAACTACCAAATATGGAGACAACGACAATTCACCTCAAATATATTTTATGTTTCAGCACAAGTAAGAAGGCCACCATAACCACAATTTTATACTAAAATATGGAGCTTTAAACAGGAAGCAACATATTAACCAAAGTATTTGCCAATTTCTTGGACTACTGTAGTCATGTCTGGGTTTAGGTGCAGCTTGGGGCAGAGTGGAGCGGCAGAAAAGGCCCAGGAATGTGACCTTGGTCAAACCAGATTGTTTTCTAAATCCTGAAAAAAGCCTTTAAAGTGCGCACACTCTAAATTAATGTTTTCAGTACAGTTCAGTTCAGTAATGTTTTCAGTACCCTTCTTTAGCTGCATTACTCAGTGGAAAGTGTGGGTTTTGTCTTTTTGGTGGGTATTAAAGTTAAAATGCCTGGCCCATCTTTAAATGAGAAAGTTTAGTAAATTATTTTTCATAAAAAAAATAAATAAATAAAAAATCTGCACATGCAGCCAGTCAATACTCACGGTTGGTTCCTACAGCGATGAAGGCAGCAGCAGTGAAGAACAGGACAAAAATCATGTCGCAGCGGAAAAGAAACCAACGCAGCGTGGACAGGTAGTGGAACCAGGTGGCCGTGTGGGTGTTGAGCGCTTTATGGAAGAGAGTCTCAAAGTAAGTTTGACGTCCAAATGCACGAATTGTCCATAACCCCTTCAGTGAGATGATGAGGTGGGAGAAGATGGGACTTCGAGCTGCAGGAGAAAAAGGAAAATATGTTACCACACTTCATATTATTATTATTTTTTTTTTTTTTCAGTTTAGATATGTCGCTGGTCTGGTTTGAGTAGACGAGGCTCTAAGGTGTTAAAATCTCACAAAGTTTTAAGAGGCATTTTCCCACTATAATATTTTAAAATATTGTGACACCAGAGAGAGCAACATCAGGATGGGGTGGGAGGAAATCCCAGGTCGGCTTAGCTCTCTGCCCTGCGCGCACTCCGGAAAGACCCCATCAGCAACGAAGCACACATGTAACAGAGCTGAGGGCAGAGCAGGGAAGTCTAAAAAACACATGGTGTAGCATCATCGTCAGCAGTCCACTGATCTGCCTTCTCGTTTTCACCACAACACCATAGTGACGTCTTTCCTAAAATCTAATCCAGACTTTTTCTGACACACTTGTAGAGTGGTTGTTCTTAATTTTAAAATCTAGCACGTGGAACCACATGTGATCAGGTTTCTAGAAAAGGTGGATCTAAATGATACTTTTCATTACAGGTTAATTTGTGCGATTATCCCTAATCTCTTAAGTACAAAATAAATTACAAGACCATTTGGGGAATAGAAAGCAGTGTTTCCCTGAAAGTATATTGAGAAAACAGTTTAAATCTGTAAAAACTTTTAAAACTTGGTTGTTATTCGGCTGATCTCACTTCTATTAAACGATTCCACCCCTTTGTGGCAACCATCCATCCTCTGTCAAGCCTTCCTCTGTCGTGTTTTTGTTCTTTGTGGTTTTTGTTCTTTGCCCCCCTGGCCCCCAGCCATCGCCATCTCTGTCTGCTGAGCTATGATTACTGTGGCATCTGCCCCAGAGGCTCGTTTCCTCTCTAACCTCTATCGTGTCTCGCTCAAATCTTTTACCAGGCTTTCGTCAATCTGAACACTTGTTCTTGAGTTGTCTGATAAAACAAATCCAACTGAACAAATGGGTTGTTGTCTCTTCTCTACTCCCTCACCTTCAGCTTCCAGTAGCTTGAGCTGCTGTCCAGTTCTTAGGAAGTATTTCCTAAGGATGACAAAGATGATGGCCAAGGGAATGGCAGCGATGAAGATGTAAGGCCGCATGATGGACACAGTGAAGATGGCCCCCGTCACGATCAGTGTCAGCTGATGGAAGCAAGAGAAGTAAATATATATATATGAACAATGCAGTGGCCTGTTTCTGTGCAGAAATCCCACATACATTAAAAATATTAAAATTAAGACAATAAACGGAATGAGGATTTAGATATAAGTCCTGTATTACCTGTATTAGATCAAACAGCACCAGAGGCAGCATGTCATCTATGGTGGCCATGTCCTTGGTAAATCGATTCATGATCCGGCCTGGAGGAAATTGGAAAAGGTTTTGTCAGCATGCAAGAGAGCTGAACAAATGAAAAGTGAAGTGAGGGAAAAAAAAAGACCTGTCTTCATCGTGTTGAGCACAGCCATGGGGGCTCGTAGGACAGCGCTGAGCATCTGCTCATGAAGCCTTTTGGAAACGGTGAGTAATGTGTGCACTAATGGGAGACCCCTGAAGAAACCCAAGGCCAGAACACTCTCCGACGTGGCCACAAAGATGTATATGATGTAGTATGCACTGGTTGGTGTGACGATGACAGCCAGGTGGACAGGCGGAGATGAGGCATTGGGGTGCTGCTCATTGATGTAGTTGGGAGATGATGGGTTGGCTCCATCCCTCCAGATTGTGCTGAAGTAGTAAGAGGACAGGATGATACAAATTTAAAGATGCTGCACAGTATACCCACACACGCAAAAAAGTATGATGTACAAGAACCTTTACTAACATTTCTCTACACAACATCAGAAATGCCATCAGTGCCTCAACCTTTCATGAAACACAGGACTTACTCAGTAATTAAGAAAATGCCAATGACTGAACCAGCAACCTGTTTAAAAAAATAACATCAGAAACTTTAAATTTGCTTTAAATTAGTAGGATAATCCACAAGATAAAACAAAACAACTTCATACCTCAATAGCGAAGACAACAAATATGAAAATCAGGACGTAGATCAAACTCTTGTTGGTGGAGATGTAGCGGAGATAAGTGCTCCACGAGGTAGTTTCAAAAGTGTTCTCACGATCATCTGCAAAGCATTGCTGGAAAAAAAAAGAAGAAAGTTTGCTTTATCAACAACTCCAAGATATAAACTTTCACGGTGAACAGAGGTTCTTACCTCCATGTCTTCCTCGTCCACATCCTCACTGATGTCATAGACGCTGTCCTTGGACAGGCGTCGAGCATAAATATCCAGCTCAGATGCCAGATCACACTGAGGCGTGATGGACAGCTTTTTTCTGAAAGATGACTGGATCTGCTCTCGACGCTCCTGGCCCTGAGACGTGGTGATGAACGCCAACACGGACTGCCGTCTCTGCCCGCTGAGGTGATGTAACCCGTGATGGTACGCGTTGCTTCTGGGGAGCACCTCCTCGACTTGATCGTCCTCCGGTACCACAGAGAATCTCCTCTCTGAAAGTTCATGAACCCCCTCCTCTGGTGCCATGGACTGGGTGGTGTTTCCTGCATTTGAGTTCCCCATAAAAGAGAACTTGCGAGCTGCTGCCAGGGGACTGAGGATGAGGGACTGTTTGCGTTTTTCTGGATAACCGTCACCTCCAGGATGGCCTTGAGATCCAGATACAATGACTGGGGGTGGCGGCTGACGGAATGACTGGCGAACGGACTCGGGACCTCGGAAACTGGCAGTTTCATCAACGGAGACCCTGCGCAGAGTTTCCGTGAGGATGGAGCTACGTCGCTCAGCGTTGATGTTGTCGTAGGCTTCCAGGCCGAGGAGGAGCGAGCTGAAATCAGGCCGCTGGGCCTGGAGCGCCGAGAATGTACCGTAGAAGTAGCAGTCCCCATTGTGCAAAAGGAGGATTTTGTCAGCCCGCTTGAGATGCTCCAGTTTGCTGGTGACCACAATACGAGTTTTGGAGGACATCAGCTTACAAACACAACTGTGCATTGAGACAAAAAATGAACACTGTAAGAGATTACTGCTCAAACATGAGGCAGCACATAGCACAGAGGAACTGCACAAGCAATCAAATGACAGGTTACAGTGTTGAACGTCCAGACTTGCGCCCGTTCAAAGCACTGAGTGACAGTACAGCCAAAACGCTGTAAAGTATGTTCACCCCAACGGTGCAGTTGGTCATCGCGAAGTGAAATTTGATTGGATATAATCTTGCTTGTAATATTTTAATTAGTGGGTAAATTCCTGAGTCATGCCTTCATGCAGGTCACACTGACCACTTCAGAACTATTCCTTTAACGACCATGTGAAAATTCAGTAAATCTTAAGCATTATTACCAAATGGCATTACCTTTATTTCTTTTTTTTTTGTTGTTATTTGCTCACCTACATCCCTTTAAAAGGTTGCAATGATCCTTACAATTTCCTCAGTTTTTCCATAATTTTCCTTATAAATCAGCCCACTGCAACTGAATGAGGAAATAACTTAACCTTAAATCTGAAGTCTAGTTCAAACACCCACAACCTTCTCCAAATGAAAGACTCAGTTAAGATACACACTTCTCAAAGATCTCTCTCTCCGTTACGATGTCCAGGTGTGTAAAAGGTGCATCAAGCAGGTAGAGGTCAGCATCTTTATAAACAGCCCTGCGGGGGAAACAGAGACACGCTGGAAGTCAGACAAATGAACACCTGAAAACAACAGAAAGCAACAGAAAAATACACAAGGCGGCAAATCTGGGTGGGGTTAAGTCAATTTCAGCGAATATTTACTGAGTTTCATAAATAATGCATGGGAATATGAGAGTATGTGATTTTAATGGTGCAATAAAACTCTAACGACAGCATAGAAAGCACTTGTCATAATGAAGGCAGACCATAAAACACACAGCAGTGAGCACAGAGGGATAAACACAGAGAGATAAGAGATGGTTATCAACTCTGGGGAAACAAATCATCAGTAAAAGGGTGATTCTTCTTTTTACCCCTGGGGATGACGTGAATCGTTGCCTTTTCAAACACGTCAATAGCGTTTATTCTTTTTGGTGGATTCTCTTCTGATGAAAAAGTGATGACCATGCTGATTAACAATTTATAGACCCGAAACCTTTATTGACTTAGAAAGGTCAGTTTGTGTGATGTTCCTCTAAACTACATGAAAAACACTAAGGCTCGACACACAGATATCCAAATATGCAGAGGCAAGTGCAAACAGAGTGGATCCAAGGGGTGAATGAGGTGTGCTGAAAGATACTGTGAGAAAGTGTGAGAGAAAGTACCTGGCCAACCCCAGACGTGCTCTTTGACCTCCGCTGAGGGTCACCCCTCCTTCCATGAGAAGTGTCTTGTCTTTGTCAGGTAGCAAAGCAAAGTCCTAAAGAGAAAACCGAGGTGTCAGTGGGACAAACCCAACAGCAGGACAGTTAAGAGCCCCTGTAGTCCTCCATATGCAAGAACACCTCCGAGGCACGTCCACGTCCATTTTTAAAGACACAAAAAGCACAAACCACAGATGAGCTCCATACACGGAAACGTCACAAGACTTTACGGACAATCATGAAGCATAAGATCAGGTGATAGACAGCCACACACTCAGGAGGATGAAGCCAGAGCACAAGTTTATCATTGTTAAAAGCTTCCTACCTTTGGAACAGCAGCTTCCACTGTCCTGACAGGAGCGCATAGGAAATCAAGTTAACATGTTTAAACAGCTTGTAAACTAAAGGTAGCGTAACAAAGGCACATGCTGTGTGTCACGCTGAACAAAAAGAAACCAGCCAAGCTACCAGAGAAAGGTTAGAGTTGGGAAAAAAAGATGAGTTTACAGAGGCAGGACCACCCACTGCAGTTTGTCTGCTGCTGCAGGAGGCAACAATAGTGTGAAATTACAATCACATGCACACTAAAGGCCGTGTCTGTTTGTCACTCTTGTCCGACAGGTCTTCCCTGGGGATTCTCCATTCGTTTAGTGTGTACTGTCTCTTTCGGTTTAAGCCTTCTCTTAAATGCACTGAAATTAGAATTTAGATCCAATTTCTCTAAGTGAGACCCACCTGCATGCGTTTGACCCTCGGTGTGCAAATGCTGTCCTGCTCATATGCAGGTGCTTGAACGTTCACATATTTTAAAATGTAAAATATAGGAACAGAATGAAACAAGTGCTGATGTGTAAAAGTGAATACATTGTAAACCAAATTTCAAACAATACAGTCAACACTGCATGACCTTTTAACATTCAGTCATTTTCACAACTACTGAGAGACCAAGAGAAAGACTTCCTGTCATTCCCGTCGTTTACATACAATATATTGAACCGAGAATGTAACTTCTCTCTATCCTGCCTTTATTTCACCCTAGGCCTCTGGAACCTGGCTTTTACACCTGATAGAAATGTCAGTATTTTAGGGATATCACCTTTGTTTGCTGTGACAACATGTTGTGTTTTTGTGACAAACAATGACGATACCAGGAAAAATAAAAGAATGATGGCCTGACTGTAAGCATGAGCTGCTGCACTGATTTCACCACAAACAAGATGTGTATAATTTATAGAATTAATTAAATAAACAAGTACTAAATTAATGTAATGATTGGGGATTTGATTATGTATTTCAGAGTTTAGATTTTTTTAATATTTGTTATTACAGACTGGACAGTTACTCCATTCAACTCATCCGTGTTGTAACAGTCACTGAGAAGTGGCAAGCTCATATTCCATCCCAGAGACATACAGTAATGAGAGATTACCATGGCAACAGAGGACACATTATTCTGTTGAGGGACAGTCACTCAACACGGGGGTTCATGAGAGAGAGAGAGAAAGAAAGAAAGAGACAGACAGACAGACAGAGAGAGAGAGAAAGAAAGAAAGAAAGAAAGAGAAAGAGAGAGAGAAAGAGAGAGAGAGCGCAATTGACAAACGTGTGTCTGTTCAGAGACTCTAAAGGAGTCTCAAAGTTTCAGGTTTCCATGTTTATACCATTAAGCCCCTCGCAGATACAGAGAGCAGACCTCTACTAGAAGATAAGAACTTCCAAGTAGCTGGCAAAAATAATTCTCAATTAAAAAAACCAATAAAAAGACAGAACATTTCCAGAAAGGCTGTGACTTAAGAATGTTGCTTCTGCAAAGTGAGGCTAGATGAAGAAAACCAAACCTGCATGTGTTATCATGAAGATATTAATAATTTAGATTACAGCTGTGCACGACAACGTTTTAAGGTGTGGTTCCTGTACCTCCTCCAGCTGACAGGCCTTGATCACAGAGGTGTAGCGGTACTCGTCGTAGGTCAGGCCAAACAGAATGTTGTCTCGGATGGTCCCAGGCATGATCCAGGAATTCTGGGGTGAGAAGGAGATGTGGCCACTGTGTTTGATTTTACCTTCTGTTGGCACTAGTTCTCCCAGGATCATCATGAGCAGGGAACTCTGGAGCAAACAGAGAAACCGTGGTACAATACACATCATTTCGTTTTTTTCTTCTGGGACTACACGATTGATTCACAACTCAACAACACTAAAGGGTTCTTTAGGAGTGATTTGGGTTAATAGTGTACACGGAAGCGTTTGGCTCACCTTTCCTGCACCGGTGGACCCAGCCACTGCCAGCATTTTCCCCTTCTCCAGATACAGGCTGATGTTTTTGAGGACAGGTGTGACATACAGGTTGGTGAAGAAGAGGCCGGGATCATTGTTCATGTGTCCGTTTGCTTTGTTCTCCTGCTTGATCTTCTCAAACAATTCACTTATTCCCTGCAGCAGAATTTACAGTGCAAGAATAGAGTGGTTTGTTTCTACAGAAACAAGTAGATAAGGTAAGCAATGACAACTGATGTGTTGTTTTACAGATGCGTCTTCATCGGGGCCAGAGGTTCAGAGGCAGTGGCTTAAAATTCTGTTGTTGTTGTCAACTCACTGTTACAAAAAGGGAACTCACTTCACTCTGGCTTAATCATTGACCCCTGTGACATTTTATGGGCCGCTGTTCATCTAATGCCAACAACTTGGAGTGTTTTATATACATCCCTCTCTGCAATTCTCATTTAAATGAGATGACGTAGATGTGTCAGCAGTAAAGAAAGGCAACACCCATCCCATTCATTGGTGAATGGCAGATTCCAGGAGGAGGAGAAGGAAGAGGGGGAAAGAGGGGAACCTGGGAGTTTGGACCACTGAATCTGAGAAATTCGGGACGTTCCCAGCACCATCCTGTGACATGAACTAATTGTGCGAAGTGAAGGATGGTGGTGTTCTCACGGTGTTAGGTGGTCAGTGAATCACACCTGCAGCTGAATTTACAACCTCCACCTATTGATAAGATTAACGACCCACTCCCAGTGATGTGGAGGAATTATTGATGGTAATACACCTGTAATGCCTGAAGGATTTAGGGGGTGTTGGAATTTTAACTTCTTTATCATCTCTAATAAAAACACACACACACACACACACACACACACACACACACACACACACACACACACACACACACACACACACACACACACACACANAGTTATTGCGGCCTTTTTCCAAACAACACATTAACCATTTCATTTGGTAAAATGGTATTAACTCATTTGAAGAACTCAATCTACATTAAGATATTAATAACTGCTCAGGCTGCTGCCCCCGCGACCTGACCCCGGATAAGTGGAAAAAGATGGATGGATGGATGTATATTTATCAAAGATCTAAAGATGACTGAATGAAAAATGAGTATTTATGTTTTTCTCTTTTGTATGTAATTTTGCTTAATCCTGTGGCACCAGTGAAGAAAATAAAGTATCTATTTAAATACATAAATGCATTTAATGCCACAACAGTCTCACATTCTAATTTGACAGAGGAACAAACCTCATCCCAGGATGCAGACACATTGATCAACTCCACCCCAGTGGTGGTCAGGTTGTACTCAAGTGCTCTGTATTCTTCTTTCAGCAAGAAATCCTGGTGGAAGAAACACACACACACACACACACACACACACACACACACACACACACACACACACACACACACACACACACACACACACACACACACACACACACACACACACACGATGTATAATTAGATTTATCTATTTCATACACACTGCAGACTTCTGTCGCATTTCTAGCAGGTATAACCTTCCAAGTCTCCCTCTCAACCCACCTCGATCTTCTTAACCAGGGCCAGTGTGTCGTACCACATCTGGATGGATCCTGGCAGCTGACGGGTCAACGTCATCCGCAAAACCATGCAGTAGGAGGCTGTGGTGAAGATCCGCCGCAGGATAATTCCTTTACTGAGCGCATGTGGCACAATGGCAGCCACGATGACCAAGATGGCAGAAAAGAAATATGCAGCACTGTAGAAGTAGCGCAGGTAACCGATCTTCCTTGTCAGCGTCATTTCATCCCTGAGAATGAAGGGGAGGCCGAAAACAAAGACGTGTTTTCGGAGTAAAATTTAGCTTCTGTGGCATATTTATAGCATAGTTTTAGTTTTGTTATAAAAATATTGCTTATTTTTTTCTCTCATACTGTCTGATGTTCTTGATGATTGTCTCCATGACCTCCTCCCAACCATATGCCTTCACAGAGTGAATGTTCTCCACAATCTCTGAGGTGAGACCCAGACGGCGATTGATCATTCCTGCTCTCTTCACCCTGTTCAAAGGATTATTTTATGTGATGAGCTGGCGTCACCAGGTGTAAATAGTCTTTTTTTTGACACACAGAGATCTGTCAAGTCAGAATTAACATTAAAAGATTATATTTAAAAAATGCTTAATAAGAAATCCATATGTATCCTGGAAAATAATCCAGGCCAATCCTGGATTAAAATAATTTTTAAAAATCACACCTTAACAAAGATATAGTACAGAACCTTGAGCATTAGACACTATCAATAATATGCATGAGAGTGTAATGTTTCCCCACCGGTGTGGTCCCATCTTCTGTGAGAGCCAGGCCTGAATGATGCCCAGTAGAGTTAAGGCAGCCAGGGCACAAAAGCCATTCACCTCAATCAGCTCCCAGATCAGACCCACACACAGTATACACTGCAAGGGGGTGATCCATATAAAGTGGGCCAGACCCAAGCTCTGGAGAAAACATACAGGGAAGAACTTTTATTTGGGTACATTTGAGACACTTTGTTTCTGACCACAGAGAGTTGCTGTAAAAGAAATAGCGTAGTTCAAGGAAAGCTTGTAAATCACAAAACCAAAAGGCGCTAAATCAGTGCTAATACCGGTACTGGAAAAGCACACAGACCTCCACTGGTCGGTTAACCTAAAAATGAAGCTCCCTGGCCTCAGATACCTGGAAGATCAAAGGTCATTGCCCCTTCTGTCTGGAATACCACCAAAACTTAATAATCTATTCCTTTTCCCATTATCAACATTTCCTGAAAATACCTTTAAAATCTGTTCATAACCTTTTGAATCATTTTGTTTGAACATTACGAGACGCCACGCTGGGACTGGTCCAGGTCAGAATCACTGGGCATTGCACTGCTGCCCCACACACAGCGAGTCAAAGCGCCATGAAAGTGAGTCCTATTGTAATGAAGCGGTTATCTCACACACTCTGACCTCACTGAGGCAAACCCTCTGTTACCTCTGAGGTCACATGCCTTTGTGGCAGCAATTTCATGAGGCATCAAAGACTTTCTGTACAGAGACAGAAAACAAACAATAGTAGTCAAGACTGACAGAAAGAAAATAGGCACCAAAGAGTTGTTTTCCATTTTCAGTCAGTCGGCAGCGTGCTGAGTGAAACTAACGTTGGTGCAAAATGTAGTTCTCAGCTTAGTGAATTCATTTATCTACTCACATACAAAAGGAATCTGCACAAACACACGCCGAGACTGCATAACCTCAACCAGTCATTAAAATGAGACAGTGCTGCATCCTACCAACCACGTTCATGTCACATGATAATGTCTCAAAGCAGGTAGCAGAGTGTTTCTAGATTCAACGCCTCAGTGAGAACAAAGTCAACAAAAACTTCAGCATGCTGTGTCTATCATTTCTGAGACACACACGCACGCACACACGCACAGTAATAGCTCAGAAACATAATACATTCCCCAGCCTCTTACTCTGTCTCAACTAAATGCCTAATCCAAACCTTTATCCTAATGTTAACCTAAAACCAAGTTTAACCATAAAAACCTAAACCTAAAAACCAGGATTTTACCCTTTAAACTGCCCTATAAAGATGTGAGGACCAGCCAAAGTGTCCTCACTTTCCAGAAATGTCCTCATTTTACTAGTAGAATGAGTATTTTGGTATGTAATAGGTAGCATATTTATTATTAAAATAATAATCGTTGGATGTTCTCACCTCATCCAGCTTGTTGAGGTGGGCAGACATCAGACTGACCAGTTGATCAGTGCTGATCTTATCCAAGACTCGGCTGGACAGCTTTAGTGTCTGAAAAATGTCAGAGGTCAGGAAAAGGTCAGAGGACGAAGGCGAAAAAAGACCCGTTTAGGAAGGAGGTAGCAACAAGTGGACCCGCTTTAACACCGGGGTGCCATAAAACATTGAAGCCACCTGTGTATCGCCTTGGTGTTTCACATTTGGTGAGAAGATTTTTTAGGAACTTTCAGTCATGATGTTAAGAGTTAACTCTAATCTTATAAACAATAGCAAAGAAGCCGATCCCCCACGCACTTATCAGCTAGGATGTTCTGTTTTGTAACGACAACAAAAGTGGAGCGTTTGATGAAAAGTCTGACATTTACACGCGAACTCCAAAACACTTCAGAGCCAAGCAACTCAGGAAGAATTGATGAAAAAATAAAATAAAGAGAAACAAGTGTCTGTTCTTTAAACATATCCTTTGCTCCCCTTACCTTCTTATATATGAGACTGAAAAGGGCAATGCGGATCTGCATGCCCAGGTGGTGCAGGCCAAAGATGGCAGGCTGCAGCAGTAGAAAGCGGGCGGTGAAGAGGAGGCAGAGGCCCAGAGCCAGGAAGTACCCCTGCCTCCGCTCCGGAGCATGGAAGGGGTCAAAGGAAGCAATGATACGACCCAGAAGCTGAGGTTGCACCGTCTTGGAAGCCTCCTATCACAGAGCACAAAACAAGATCAGTTAATTTGATTACATTTTTCAAAACAGAACATTGGGCTGTATAAGGTAATTTATTCACAGAAATCAGGCACTAGTTTACTTTATCACAAGCTGCAGCTCTCTGTAGTTATCAATAAAAGCCCCAGGAACTTTCTGTTAGCTTACAATGAGGAGATTATGATCTGGATCATGACATGTTCAGCTAAATACAACTTGGGACACACAGGGATATCAATCAAAGCTTCATTTGGCATGTTCAAAGCAGATTTTTCTGTTAATCCTCTGTCTCTCCTGATGAGAACCTTCTCCCAAGCTCCTCTGTTTGCCCACCCAGGCTCTACCGCACAACAACAAGCATTCTTCTTGTCATGACAACCACCTCCTACTACACCAACTGACGCAACGACTGCTGTGACCAGCCTCAAATAGGTCCGGGACAAGAAGGTGGGTTTGCGACACCATGGTGCAACATGCTTGTGATGTTTGTGCACCACACGCTGCTGCACAGGCCCCCCCCCCCAACGTTAACAGGTAGCTAGTACAAACACACTCAGGTGGAGCTGAGGGAGACACACAGTGTGTGATCTTATATGATATCTATCCTATGAATAGTTTTCATAGCGGATTAAAACTTTTAAAAAGTATCACAATAATGGCCGCTGCAATAACATAGAGATAATGGAGAAGAGGAGCCCAGACAGGACAGTTAAACTGTCCTCAGTAAGTGATATTGTGAGTGCTTGTGCAATGTTAGAATATCAGATCAATATTAGACTCACCCCGAGGTAGAGGAGGATACCAAAGAACACGAAAGGTCCCAGGAAGCATCGGGCCAGAGCTCTCATAAGCTTGGGACGCTTCTTGGCTGAGACAATCTCTCTGTCCCATTCTCTGCGGGAAGGATAGTTACTGCACAATTATAACAGCAGGGGAGACGAGGCTGGAGCGTCACAACATACCAGCCAAATTCAGCTCTTCTGTTTGTCTAAAGGCAACAAACCGACTCAGTTTTTTTTAATTAGCCGCTGAGTCCATCGAGGAACAAACAGCAACGTGTTATTTTCATGTCACAAATTCCAAATCGAACACACGTTAGAAGGCTATAAATAGCTCAGAGTTTATGATTCACCACTGCTCACGTTGGTGTTTATTTCCTATCGTAGCTTGTTTGATGTCTTTGTTACAAACTTATTGGATTCACTTCCCACAACTGCAGGCGGTTCCAGCTACAGTAACTGCTCACACTTTCAAAGGCTCCTTTATAACTGGGATATTTGGCTGACCAGTGTAGTGGTGAGTGACGGGACAAGAAGTTGAGGATGAGTTAAGAGGAACAGTCTTAAATAATCCTGTCAGACAGGAATAACATTGAGACCCGCCTTTAAAATTCAGGGTAAAGATTAGAATATGTACATTTTCCATAATTGTAGTAAATTTTTTTATTCAGATGAAGAATGCTTTAAACAAAACAGATTTACTATATTCCACGTAAATGTATATTTAAAAAATGAATGACATTCAAAATTCTGCTGAATGAAAACAGGCAAAATAATTGTCCATTTTGTAACCTATTTAAGTCCCTTTAATAGTCTTTTAGTGCCGGATGTAGAGAGAATTAGGCTTTCTGCATAACAAATCCCTAAATATGCATAAGTTTAAAAAAAAAAGAGCAGGTTTAAGAATGGTGGCGTGCTGTACTAGCGCCTAAAGTTCACATTCCCACAAACCTGCACCGTTTGCTTCATCGGTATAATAAAAGTAAAAATCAGCCACTGCTGCCCATTTATCACTGAGTGGGCACTGGGCCTTTTCTAAAAGGTCAGCTTCTTTACTCCCACGTACATTAATGGCCATGTTGGCACAATTTAGTGTGACATGGGCCTCTGGGTTACTAGGAAGCAAGGCTGATGGAGTACAGTCATGGCCATTTGCCATTATTAAAAAAAGAAAAAAGAAAAAAAAAACAGAAGAAAAATCAAAATATCATTGAAACTATCCACATTCATACCAACCTTGTCCATCATTTAATGCCTGATTGTTTGTTTGGCACACATGCATTGAGTTTATGTCTAGACTTTTCAAATGCCAGCCCATATTTTAACTTGACTCCGGGGAAGGATGGATACAGTAAACACGCATGGCACGCATAAAAATCCTCATGGGTGCAGACTTGTGGGTTACGGTATTTTAAGCAATTCTTCTACCACAAAGAATAATTTTTACTTGACTGGAGTAAATGTGTGCCGCACACTGGAAATCCAACTTAGTGTTTATATTTTCCCCGCAATACCGCAAATGGCCACTGGTCAAAATGGAAACAGGGCCGATCATTGCCATCGCACTTCCATTTTAAATGTTACAATCATGGAAACATTGACGAGACAGGGAGTGGATTTGCTTTGTGGAAGCCTGGTGATATCATCAGTGGTCCTGTGTGTCATCAAACACTTTTAGAGCACTCTACCTGCTCTCTGCATGGCTGCCGATGGATACTGCAACAGGTACTTTTTGAAGAAATTCATTTTTTGTCCCTGCATCATGATGCAGAACAGAACAGTGACAACCTTGTGTTTAATCAGGACAGCTGCCGAACAAGGGATTAATTTTATCAACTGGTTCTATATAAGGCTGACTTACAACGTGACAAGCGTACAGATTTGTTGACCAGGTAATGCCTGAAATGCGTGCGGGAAATATCAATAATCAGTGAGATTTTCCAATTTCATGCATCTTTTTTAAAAATGATTTTCCATTTAAATGTGAATTTCATTTGTAAGAGTCACACAAACCTTTCAAGCCTTTCAGAGAGGTTGTCCGCAAGATCAAAAGAAGGAGCCTTGTAAACATCTGAGAGCTCCAACTTCTTCCTGAAGCCTTTCCTCAGCAGTGGTGAGGTCCACCTGCACAAAACCACAGGCGGTTGGCATCCGCTAGTCTAGTTGGATTTTCTCTACAGATGCATGAGAAACTGCAAAATTTATATGAAATTATTTGCATGCAAAGGGGTAAGCCTATTCAACACTGATTTTTCCCCCCAAAGAGAAAAAGACACAAAATGTGCCACAAACTTGGAAGCTGTAAGTGTTGGACTTTTGCACCTGTGACAGCCCCTATGATCAAATGTTCTAAAGGCTGACATTAAGGAGTTTACATCACTTCAAGAAGACATGTAAATGCAACAGACTGTGTGATACACAAATCATGCATACCAGGGGGGTTAGGTCAAGGTAAATATTCTCAGTGGTACGTCACTGAAATTTTATTCATGATTATTCAAACTTCATATAATCGGTAATTTGCACTATTAGTTTGGACCGGTGCCTCCCGTTACCTGAGGCCGTTTTCCAGACATTTATCATTTGGATTCATCATTCTAAACTGTCCCTAAAACGACTCATCCGCACTTGACAGAAAATAAACTAAAACACGTTAATATTGACACGTCCTGTGGACTCGGAGCAGAACCTGCACCTTAACTTCCTTAAAAAGAGGACACAATGACAAAACTCGTCTTACCAGAAGAAAAATTTGGATAAGAAGTTGGCATCTTCCACTGGTGACTTCTGCATTCTAAGTGCGCCGCCAGTTTGGTTTGTCTGCACCTGAGTCGCTCCCGAGCGCGTCGTTCACATTTGTGTCCCCTGCGCGGCTCCGTGTGCGCGACCTCAGGGAGAGGATGTGCTCGCCACTTCTGTCCTCCACTTTGCGCCTCTGGAACCTTTTTTAAGATGTTGTAGTTTCTTGTTTGTCCTCGGACCAGACTGTCTGTGTGCGCGGCTCTCCGCTCCTCTGTGCGCGATCGCTCTCTGAGATCTGCGCGCCTGGTCAGTGCGCCGGTGTGAGGACCGTCCATCCTTTATGGGCTCGCAAAAACGTACGGACACGCACGTCACTTCCACGCCGCCTGGGCTGAGCATTGTCGCAACCCAGACGAAGCCACATAAATTAAACCACAACTGGAAGCAGCACGGGACGTTGGCGAGGTATTTCATGTTGTTTGCACAAATTCAATATTGCTGTATTTTAGCTGCTCTGGAAAAAATATTTGCACCAAAACCTAAATCTGAAAATTCAAACTTAAAAAAAGGGAATTTTACTCAAACATCTATAATAATCAGAGTAGTATTAGTGAGCTTTATATCATCATCATTATTATTATTATTATTATTATTATTATTATTATTATTTACAAAAACATCAACTAGTTGAAAGACTGGAGAAAGAAACCTTAAGGGGAAGAAGTATATGGCTTTATTAACAGAAAAAAACCCAATTATAAATGTAAAACCTGACCCTCAATGAACTCTGAGCTGCAGATGAGAGAATCTGGTCTCTAGGTCACCCAAACTGAAGCAGTGGGATTTAATTTCACTTCATTCACTTCCTTGACCATCTTTCACAAAAACAGCATATCTAAATGAACTTGAAACTTTTTAAAATCAGTTTTAGGTTACACAGTTTCAGAGGGAGGATCAAAACTTCCAGACATTCCATACAGGAACAGAGATAAAGCACAAAGATGTGGAAAGTCGTCCGGGAATTTCAAATAAACACATAACTTTATATTTAGACCAAAAGCTAAATGTTGAAAAGAAACTGAAGGAGCTTTTATGATCACTAAATCAAAACACATGCAGAACTAAGGTTATACATAAATTTTAAAATATAACATGCATACCTTTTTCTTAAAAAACATACTATTTTATTGCTTTTAATTGGAAAAGGTGAACGAGCTGGGACCCTAAGGATTTGGAATCATTTAGCAGACTAAAACCTCCCTGGTTCTTTAGAGTTTATTAGCCCTGTTGGAATATTTTAAACCATGGATCTTCGTCTGTTTGGTCGCTTGCTGAGGGAAAAGGCTGGCCTCTGGTGGCCTCTCTCTGTCTTTTCATGCGCAAAGATTGATGAATGACATAACTTTCACTTTAAATCTCAGCTTTGACGAAACGCTGATGTGTGACAAGATAATTTTAGTTTCAACTGGTAAAGGCCTCGGCATAAAAGATATAAAAATAAATTCATTTATAAAAGGGAAGTACAGTTTTACTAAAATTCAGCTTGCTGATGAAATGCAGAGGCTAAACTAGGGACATAGATGAAATTACTTGGACTGGATGCCCTTTTTACTGTAATCCACTGAAATATCAACAGAAGCAAGCTCAGACACTTACCTCCCTCAGCAGCAACAACAGAAGACCACAGGTGATTTACATCTGCTCATTTGGACCAGTTAGCATTAGCTACATGAGTGAGACAACAGATAATAAATACGGTCAAACTTGAAAAAAATGCACAAGTGGCTGATAGCATGACTTTCACGTTTGAAAGAGCGTTAGATGTTAAGTTAAAAACTGGGTACAATGTCAACGCTACAAGAGCGAGCGTCCTAATTCTCCAGCCGGTAAATGCAATGGGCGTGGCCAGACGCCGAACGACGTCGAGAGACCTTTGCCCAAAAAATATCACAAAAGCTAAAAACGAAATCTAAATATGGACCATGCTTTTGCAGCGGGGGAAGAAAGCGAGGCCAGCGGAGACGAGTGGGATATCGGAACTTCTTATGAAAAAACTCATTTTGTCCAGGTTGGGTCAGAAGTCCTCTATCTTGCCAAACGTCGAGCTAACTGAGCTAGCAGCGTCACTGTCCGCCTTGTAGATTTGCCTTTGATTGAATACATTTTGTTGAATACTTTGTTTTTTGTTACGTGAGGGTTTTTTTTTTTTCTGTTGTTGTTGTTGTTGTTTTTGAGTGATTAAATGGGAAATTCGCAGTTAGGTTTAAGTACATGAGTAAAAATTAAAAATAGCAGAAGGACCTGCGCAGCTTTTTACCCTCTTGTCATTGTTAATTAAGCGCATTACGTCCTTTTAAATAATAATTTCCTGGTTTTATAAATGATGCTTTAGTTCTGGTTGGTTTTTGTTCATGAAAGTGGTTATTTGAGACAAACAAAACAATAATCAAACAATGCGAAGTCGAAGTAGATCATCTAAACATAATCAAAATTTATCAATAGTTATAAATTCATTAAAAAAAAACCCAAACTTAATCACAGTTCTGCTGTACTTATCTTCCCCCCCCCCCAATTCTAGCATATATACATAAAATATACGGAAATATACTTTTCTAGTTATTAGAGTCCCACTGTCATCATTATGTTACAGGACCTGGATGCAAGAGGAGACGATGATGTGGTGACATTGAAACGAGCCATCACCAATGGAGACACTGAGACTGTTAAGCAGCTGTTGGACAAAGGTGTGAACTCCCTTCATTTTGTGTGCAACGATTAAACACATCCCCTTCTGTGGGGAAGATTCTATGTTCTGGTTTAATTGCTGTACATGGATATTGAGATTGACTAATTTGTCACAAAACTACATGACTAGTTGACAATTTTGTTATAGGGACACCGGGTTTTTATTTTGTTTGCTTATTTTGTTTGCTTATGTAAACCGTTGGGTCCATATTTGCTATGTATGTGATCAAGTACGAGTGGAATTTATTGACTGGGTTAATTCTTTGGTTTTGGGCAGGTTTGGATGTGGAGATGAAGCTGAACTTTGAGTGGACTCCACTGATGTGTGCTGTCAGTGTGGCTGATTATAACCTGGCCAAAGTGCTGCTGGAGCGAGGGGCCAATGCCAGCTTTCACAAAGGTCAGAAGCCACTTTGAACTGATTGATAATGTCAACAAAATATAATGTGTAGAATTAAATATGTAACACATTATGTAATTTATTTTGTCTATCTGCATCTGCTTTTTGGCCCAACATGATGACAGTAGGCATATGTTATATCCTCTAGAGTTGTTTTCAATAGTCTCCAATGAAGTGAAAAAATGTAAAAAAAGAAAAAAGGTTTGTAAGCATCAGGATATTAAATAACTGCACAAAACCAATATCCAACATTGTGCATTCCTCAACCAAAGGATGAGTTTAAATTCCTGCTTTTTACATGAAAACATATAAAAAAAAGGGTTGATTTAGAAATGTCATTGCATTGCTACCTCTAAGGCTTGGATACCAAACAGCCTTGTCTGATCTCCAGACAATGTCTGTTGCTTTTGGGTTGAGCAATCATTTTCTGTGGCACCTTTTTTCAATTTCCTCACCAACTACAGTCAAAGACCACGGGAGTAGTCTGCACCGATAAACTTCATCTGCCGTTACTTAATGTTGAAGATATGAATATGGAACTGGAATTGCAGACTTGATGCTTTTAAGTTGGATTAATCTAATTTCAGAGCTAGAAAAGTTGAATTTATGTACTTGATCAAGGTCAGTCTGGGTGAAATAGGAAAACAAAATCAAATGTTAACAAGTGTGCATCTATTTACCAAGGTAAAAATGTTAAGTTGCTGTTATATATGCATAGTTCTATACTAAAAATAAGTTGTTGTTTTTTAAGAAGCAACAGAAGGGGATTAATCTGAGGATCTGCATATTTTATCATCCAGGTTTTAAAATCTAAACTAACATTTAGCTGCAAGCAAAAAGCAGTGATGTAGGCTACAGCACTGTTGCCCTCCCTTACCTAAACCCACACGCACATTTACCACTGGATTGTCATTTTCTTTTTTTCTCACAAACATTTTTAAACCACGCAGATGCATGTATAACTAGATATAAAAACACAACTAGACTCAGTTTATGTTTCTGTGGGGATTAAAGATTGAGCGACAGGGTGTTTTCAAAATAGTAAATCAATTTGTCATGCAGTGCAGACATTGTGGTCAACCACCACTTTAACCTTTTTTTTGCATTTCATATTTAATTGCATTTCATAGTTCATTTTTCTTTTTGGGTTTTAATGCATATTTGTGTCCACATTCCCAAGTCCCTGTTTGTAACCACAGGAAATGCTGTATCTGATGTCATATAATTCTTTGTCCAGAATATTGACTCAAACCTGCATTCGCATGGGCTTGAGGCAGATGAAGGAAACAATTAACTGGAATGATACGTGGTCTTCTCCTGATGGCCCTTATTGAAACAGCCAGGGTTGAGTGCTGGAATGCGTGAGTGATAATGATAACAGCGTGCTCCTATCTCGCCTGCTCACCAATTTTCATGGCTCACATGGATTTCCTTCAGTCCTCTCAATGCAAACCAGGCTGACAGGTTTATACCCACACACACGCACTATAAACCTGCGCTCGCACACCAATAAGAGCCAGACAGAGACACAGGAATCTACATACACCAAACTGGATCACAGTAACACAGATGCACAGTCACAAGCATTTCGGGATATCCAGAAGATCAAGAAAGCAGGAATTTTAAGCACCTTTGCGAGTCTCAGATCAGTCTTATCAGGTTCAGATCATAACTTCCTCATTGTGATTTCCTGATAAACTGTTATCCATGTCTGCCACCATGCCTTATGACAGCATGAATTTATTGCTTGCCTTCATTGTGATGGAAAAAAAATGCTTGTTAAAAAGTTAATACGCGACTCGGCCGAATACACAGCAATACTTTATGTGGTGTTATAAAAACTATATCTAGCCAGTTTGAACAGCCAGGCTTTGGTCCATTTCATTAGATTGATTTTGTCTGGGATAAAAGACTAGAAAACAAGTGGACCTGAGACCCTTGAACTCAAGTGGCCTTGACAAACCTTCACACAGCCCTTCTGGTGAGAGAGCAGACAGGAGCAAAAGCCTAGAACCCCATCATTTTAGGCATTGGAGTATGAAAAGACCTTTATTTCTGCAGGATCAATGCTTGAAATCCACATATACGCTTATAGTTCTGAAAGATTCATATATAGAACCATCGCTACTGTTGTGCTCTGCAACTTTGGCAACCCCTTCTCTCAAAACATTCACCTCTATCCATTCAAGCAGCATTTTAAAGTTCCACTGACCAGAGCAAACGAGCTGAGGTTTGGAAGAATTAATGCATCTTTAAAAACAGAATTATTAAATTGGCATTGTTCTCATGTGTGGTTTTCTGCAGATCAGTGGACCGTTCTCATGGCCTGCATCACAGCTTCTGCTAAAGAAGACAGGATTGCTCGCTGTGTGGAGCTTCTGCTATCCAGAAACGCTGATCCCAACATGGTGGACAGGTGAGGTGCCAAAGGGTTTATAGAAGTCTCAGCACCGTAGGCACCCGTGTTGACGCAGGCCAATTGAAAACACCCAGACTGGACTTGAACATGGGATAACAAAAAAAAAGAGGTGCTGGATCAAGTTTCCTTTGATGCTTCTTGTTGTGTGTAGCTGCCATGTGGTAGCATTATGAGCACCACATTGCCCTATACTGCGTGCGTATTTGTGTGTTTTGTTTGGAATGTCCTGTTATGGCATGTGCATTTACGGAAGGGTATCAGACAGACAGACAAACAAACACAGATTGTAAGGAGCAGGCAGAAAGAGTTTTGGACCTTTTTACCACTTTGTGGAAATCCTCGTGCACGGGTAAATGGCTCCGAAGCTAAAGTGGACATCACAGCATCACAAAGGTGCAGTTAGGGATCAAAGTGGTCTCGTTAGGTGGACATTTTAAAAGTGATATTTTATATCCTTGACTGGCCAAGCAAATATTTAGTATTTCCCATCCATCCATCCATCAGTGTTGGAAAACATGCATATTGTCTTGTCTCAATATCTCTGTGAGTAAAAAGTTCCATGGTGGTGAAAATATACGGAGATCCCTCTTGGAATAATTTGACTGTTACCATCTGCGAGTTTCTGCTGTCAAAAGGGGGATTCAGCCCCCAGTTGCTTCCTTGTTTAGCTTTCTCAAATCCCTTGCCACTCAGTCACTTCTCGTGTGTCATTCTATGCACGATACACACCGCCTAAAAAAACCCCTGACGGAACACATGGACAGGCTGTAGTGTCAGGAAATTTATTGGTTCTTTCCTAGACAAAATATTTGAAGCAAGCTAATAAGACACAGTTGGATGCGGACGAGGGGAGGCGGTAAAGACGAAAAGGGACCTGGTGCTGCATAACATCCAGAGCGAAAGAATGAGGTTCGTGCGGGTGCAGATGATAAACCGTCTCGTTCCTCACTTCACCTCTTACGTCTGAATATCAAACCAATAATCTCCTCCAGCTGCTCCTCCTGGCATTATAGTGTAAATAACCATCACCACGGACCCTGAAAGTCCTGCACTTGCTTGATGTGGGGTCCATCGCCTCCAGGTGTCCTGTTTGATGTTCGCTTTGCTGATGCGTGTTAACCGTCAAGGCTGGAAGATGCCGACCAGAAGATGCTGTGCTTACTCCACTTTGCTCCTCAGCTTCAAAGTAAAATGCTGAGCCGTTGGACTATCAATGCAATGGACGTACATGGTACACTGATAGAGAGGTATGCACCTCCACACCTCCCTTTGCAGCTATCTTACGATAATCTTCTTGATTTCGGCCTCTGGAAACATTCCTAATGTTTTTCTGTTTCCCTGCCTCCAACAATACAGTTTCTGTTAATGTTAATGCTCACAATATAACATAAAGAAGGTAGAGCTTTCCATTTATTTTTTAGAGGTTGCATTGGATTGCAAGCAGCTCCGCATATGTTATACTTTAGTGGCCCAAGCTCCTACCTAGTGAAGTTTCTCAAATATTACCTGACTATCCATCTAATCTAGGCCTGCCAAAACAATCCTGCGTTGGTTACATGCAGAAGACAGATTAAATCCACACTAATGGTCAGGAGGAGAGCAGGTTTGACGTTGGCTGTTGGTGATCAGCATTGTCCTCCTGGCGTGTTTGGCTAAGGTACAGTAGCTAACAACTACCAGAGATAATAGCTTACAGCAGAGCTAAACACAGACCGAGGCTGAGAGTGTCTGCCCAGGACACCAAGCGACACGCGGTCACCTGCAGTTTCATCCGAGAGCAAATTTAGGTTAAATGCACGCAATTTATAGGAAAAGAAAAAACCCTTGAATTACTTCCGTCTACATCACAGATACATAAAAGAGACTGTGTGAGCGTTTGTGTTTAACTCTTTGGGTTGGGTGTTTGTCTTGTTACGCTGACTCTGGTGTTGTGGAAGTCATTCATCTTCCTGTCCTGACACCAGGACAAATGTTTATTTCCATCTGTCTCCATGTCTATAAGCTGTCTGTTTGGGAAGTGACCAAATCTACCAGTCTGAAGGGCACGCGTGTATAAAACACTCATTGACTGTGCCAGACCTTGTACCTGTCTCACACCAACGCCAGGCTTGGGAAAGTACTGTACGGTCTGAAATAAACGACGCCATTTATCCTTTTCTGAGTGATTAATTGCCTGGAGGAATTTGCGTAAAGTAATCACCCATCATACGTCAAAGCCTTTTGTTTGACTTCACATGGATCATTAACTTATTTGATTTGTTGACATTTAATAAATGTAGCTGCAAGAATCAGCTGTTTGACAAACATCTGCTTGGGGATGTTTGGGGAGA
This sequence comes from Arothron firmamentum, assembly GCA_016586285.1. NCBI lineage: Eukaryota > Metazoa > Chordata > Actinopteri > Tetraodontiformes > Tetraodontidae > Arothron > Arothron firmamentum. Next base: position 72,951 of record BJFM01000879.1, read on the forward strand.
TAGGAAAACTGAACATTTCACAACAATTCCAAACTGAAATATTTAAGTTACTGTCCTGTTTTTGAACCTGGTAGGTATAAATAAACCTTTCCTTGTGTGTGAAGGCCAGCAATCACTTCAGTACGTGAATTACAAATAAAAGAGGAAGTTGCCTGACAGGGAAGCTTTTTTTTTCCCCCCTCATGACTTCTGCCTTCAGTTACAAGTGAGTTATGTCTCTTTAAATACCCTCACTCTCACACTTGTTGTTTTTCTCTCTTTCTCACATACTGTTTTCTGTAAAAGTATTAATTGAGGTGATGAATTGCCCCATTCTCTCCCACTTCTGCGTGAGCAGACACGTTTTTCTCACAAACCCTGTTTGAGCTGCAGTGATAAGATGCAGCACAGCCACTATTTGCATGTAGCCGCGGTTCTGACCCCAAGAAAGGGCAGAATTGTTAAAATAAGGCTTTACATTAAACCATTTTGTGTTTGAGTTGTATGAAGAATATTTAATAAAAATTTAAATGATCATTAATATTTTTTCCTCTCTTCTATCCTAAGCCCCCAAAATTGTTGCCTTCCCGAAGGTAACTGGCTACACTAACTTTCATCAATGTATGCAGCAAAAGTGCAGACAGAAAACATTTGGTACATAAAATCGTGGACAGAAATACAATTTCATAATCATACTTCTTGTGTAGTCTTGAAAATTAATGGGTTGAGAAATGATTAATCTGTGTTAATGTGGCTCCAGTCCTTTTTTAGGATTTGACTGTCACATCTTTAGAGTTATCTGTTATCTAGAATATACAAAAGCTTTGAAATATTAATGATGAAGTGTTTAAAGATGGTGTTGAAGATGTCCTTCTGTACTGTTTAACTGGAAAGCTGATTTTGTGCCCTGGTGATTTGATGTCTGCTGCCCTCTTGTGGCCGTTTCTGTACTATCGCTATCCTGTACTTTATTGTCCTCTTCATCTTTTTTTCCCCCTCTGAGCTGTCTTCATCATTACAGATATTTTTGAACACCTATCATTTTGTTCACTGTTTTAGCACATCCTCTCTTTTCCCATATGATCTTTTTAGAGCTCAGATGACCTGCTTGATGTTTGCAGCCAAGAGCGGCTACAGTAAAGTCATCAACCTGCTGATGTCATATGGAGCAGAAATCGATGCCCAAGATAATTATGGATATACAGTAAGCCACTGTATTTCATTCATTTACTGCATTTGACCTGGTTTCAACTACATTTATTTCTTCAGGCTTTGGCTTTAGCGGTGCAGCACGGCAGACAGGAGGCAGTGCTCAAGCTCGTTCAGCTCGGAGCAGACAAAACCTTGAAAACAAAAACTGGCAAGTGCCCTGCTGACCTGGCTGTGATCTCCAAAAACACACAGGTACAGTTCTTTTATGATATCTTAAAATTTCAGGGTATACAGCGTAAACAGCACGTTATTCCCAGAGCCTTATTATGATTAATTCTTTTTCCTACACCAATGTTAACCCAATATCACGAAACTGACAAAGACAATCATCCATTACTAACCTCTATTCACAGATAAGCAAGATTTTGGCCTCTTCACAGCCCATCTCGACCCCTCAGGCTTTCAGTTCCATGGAAAATACGCTTTCTCAGTTCTTCATGTCCAACGGTGAAGTACCATCTGCCAAGGAATGGTAAGGTTAACTGAATGTTAAAGCTATCAGAAAGAAGGTTTGTTTTGTTAGTTTATCTTATTAAATTGGTGTTGAACTCCCCAAGGGCCAATTCACCAAAAAATAAAACAGAACTTTTTATCTGCTCAGCACTTTGTTAGTAGAGAAATGGGGACTTTCACACATCACTTTAAACTACCAGAGTAAACCTCTGCTTCCTCAAAAAAGCACAAGTATAAATATGTTTCCAGTTTAGAGAGAACAGCATCACAGTGGAAACATTTCACTGTGATGGACCCTGGACAACATTTTATAAATTATAGTTCCTGCACATCGAGATGGTCTTTCTTCTCACAGTGGTGCTGCGTTGCGTCATGATGGAGGGTTTGAATCCCGGCCCCGCTCTCTTCTGTGTGGAGTTTGCAGGTGCTCCCAGTATGTGTTCTTCAGTTTCCTCCCACAGTCTAAAGACATCTGTGTGTGGCTGTTGCAGACCCTGCATTCCCTACTGGTCTAAGTGTTTTAGTGATCATTCAGCCGATCCATCCAGCGCGTCTGCCTCGAACACATCCCAGAGCGAGATGTCGAGGCAAATCTGAACTGTATATGGCAATTTAGAATGTTTGACTCCCAATCATTCACTGAAAATTGGCGTTTTACTCTTGATGTGCTGTGGAAAACACCATCAAACGCCTGTGCAGCAGTGACGTGCAGAACGACAGGGTTTTAATTCAGCGTGTTTGCGATCAGCCCCCGTTACTCTGACTAACACACAAAGCTGTGTTTGTGTTAGGCTGCTGCCCACACGTGAAACTGTATAAAACCGAACAGCACAAAGATAACAAGCGCTCAAAATTAAAGCTTCCCTGCCTAAATAAGCTTTTCTGACTCACTTTTTGTCGGCACGCTTGTTGAGATTAAGAGTGACTAATATTCAGATCAAAGGCTTCATTTTAATATTTCTATCTACAGAACAGTCCAAACATTACAGCCATTATTCTAAATTGTGGAGTTTGAAAGAAAACCCTATAAACTGTGTTTATGGATGTTTTTATACTCCTTTAAAACGCCCATTCTAATGCATAATTTGCATATTAGTAAAGATTATTCCAAGAGTAAGTCATAAGTCATCAGTGACTTCATGTGTTTGGTGTTGTGGTGATTCCGGGCCTGTGGAGCAGGTGTTGTTGAACCTTTGTTCAGCCAGACATGAACAATAATAAACCTCTTGTTCGAGTGTTTAGTCCGTCCAGGCACAGCTGGCCAGTTATCATCAGCCAAAAACATCGGAGCACGTCTGACACCGGGAATTCCAACCTGTAAACAATTTAGCTGTCTTTTCCTAAAGTCAGAGGGTAAAACCTAAAAAAAAACAAAAAAAAACAGGAATGCCACGGAAAGAGATGCTCATGCGTAAGCCTCATTGTGTCAACAGTCAGACCCAAGCTGCTTCACATGTCTTCTGCTTCACATGTCCTCTGTGCTTACTCTCTCCCTCTCATCTCTGTGGAAACAGTGGAATCCTTTTCCACAACTGCACATGGAGGTTAGAAGTTCAGAAAGACTGGGCTGCTGTAGTTAAATCATCAAGGAAGTAGGTTTTTTAAAATAAGCATTGTGTAAAAGCACCTCTGTCCTTCTCAGTGTGAGCAAACTTGATGAACTTCAGCTCCTTCTGCACGGCCTCGACCTTGGCTACCTCACTGACATCATGGCTGTAAGTACTTTATCTCTTGTTTTATGCTTATTGTCAGGAGTTTATTATGATTTCAATGTTTTGGTCTTAGCTTTCTTTTCTTTTAAATACTATCAGGAAAATGACATCACCTGGAACCACCTGTTGAGCATGGAGGAGGAGGACCTGGAAAAGGTAAAAGATGACCCCTGAGGGTGGAAAGAGCGCGATTGTGGTTTGCACACACAGCTCTAATCTCCAGAAAATGTTCTCAAAGGGCTAACACCGAAAATTATTGACGATTTTGGGAAGACATTTCTGCAGTGGTCTTCGCAACGGTGTTAGCTTGATGCTAACCCTAGCCAACAACAGAAGTCGGTAACATTAGATGATCAGTCAGACCTACAGTAGCGAGATTGACCGAATTAAATCCAGTTTGAGGATTATATTGATAACCCCTGCAGACTGTAGATGGTACACGGTGTGATACTTTTAACAAAAATCTGGTTTTTAAACAGTCAAGTGTGTTTCCGCTCCCTCCTTTGTATTTTCAGATCGGGGTCACAAACCGAGGAGACCAGCAGAAAGTGCTGAAGGCTCTCCAGCAGATGACCCTGGACAAAGTGGACCTCAAAACCATTGACCAGTTTGGAGGTGCAGACAGTGGGTAGGGAACCTCACAGCTGTACGCTGGCCTGTGATGGCGTCATTCTCAGCAGTCTGCAAAGTTAAACAGAACGTATTGATCTGTAGCGTGTGTTCCACTCTGCATGAGCCTGAGCAACATTTGACAGCACAGCACCTCAAACCATCCCCCATTCAGACCTCGTCCATCTTCAGGCCTCCTCCATCTTCTTGTAATGCTCCATCTGTCCTCCTCCGCTGGAAGTCGTGCATCTAAGCCGTGAGCATCTGACTGTCCCAGATCTGTGCCCCCCTCCCCCATCCCTGCAGCCTGAGCCAGGTCCTCCTGGTCTGAAGGGAGCTGTAGTGATTTGTAAGGTGAGGGGAGATGGGAGTTTGCAATGAGCAAAGGAGCGTCAGTGACGGGGGTAATGGCACCACACCCCATCACTTCATGAATCAGAAAAACCGGACCCCTGTGGCTTCGCCTGCCCCCGACGACAGGCCTGGATGATATGATCAGGGTCAGATCTCTGAGGCTCCATTGAGACTCTCTTTTCATACAAAACATTTGCACCAAGAGCATTTCCTGCAATGTTTTGGTGAATGGCACAGCTATGGAAAGACCTTTTTTTTTTTTTTTTTTTTGGAGCGCTGACCTCTGTTTTTGTGTGACATAGCAGCGGTTTCACGCTGATCGACTCTTGATGGCAGTACTGTGCAGAGAACAGTTGCCTTGTCAGGCACGGAGGAATGCCACAGAGCAGATGTGGATTTTACACAGTGAAGATTTAAGATGTTCTATAAAAGTCAGGCCTGCAATTATGAGGATAATAATACAAATCATGGAGGCCGTATTTCAGAAGAATATATCCCTGCCTCTGTGGAGAGCTCAGTCTGTACCTGATTTTATATGAAGGGAAAGAAAGGGAAATACACATAAAAGATCCTCATTGCTCCTGAGGTGGAAGGGAGTAACACTGGTCCTGACACGGTTTCCTCTCCAGGTCCAGTTTGCCTTAACAAGGTCCGCAACAAAGTGGCACAAACACATCCTCTATCTCATTTATAACATAACTCAGCGTCCTTGGTGTCCACGGTTTCTTTAACCACCTTCCCAGTGGGGGAATCATCACTCTCTGTTTCCTAGATAAACTAACAGTCGGGAGAAGGGAGGTGAGGGTGCAGCACAGGCTGACTGACACTGTTTACGTCCTCCTCTGACAGAGTGTGAGAAGGGCTGAGCGGCTGGCCGGCTCTTCCTCTCCGAAAGGGAAACGTACCATTAAGATAAGAGCTATCGATGTCCCCCAGGACCAGAGGATGGGGAGATCGTGACAGCGCAGGCCACGAATATAAATAAGTAATCATTTACGGTGGATCTTCAGGGGAGGGAAGACAGTGTGTGTTGGCATGAGGAGGAGGAGGCGGCGAGTGTTGGCCACCTGCTAACTTTTCCATCCAGTTTGGAAAGGTGGCCCAGAAAATGCATGAGGGCTGTTAACACCCAGATCGGTCCGAACGATCAATCTGTCTGCCCTGTCAGTGTGGCACATCTTCAGGGGGATTCAGCTTTTTGTCATGTGGACGTATCCTGAAGGATAGAGAAAGGCCTCAACTTGAAAGCCCCTTTTTCTAAAAAATGGAGTTGCAGACTAAATGATGGCAGATGTCCATCAGCCAATAAATGACCTAGAAGTCCCTGATGGACTAAAGCAGGGAGAAGCAACTAACAGATCAGGTTTGGAAGACGATAAACAGGGTCTGCATGTGAAACTAAGAAGTTCTCTCTGCATTGTGTGTGTTGTGCAGGAGCGAGGAGTTGTATAATTTCCTGATCAGCGTGAGGCAGCAGTGTTGCTACCTGACCCAAACCATTCAGGATGTGATTGGCCGGTTCCCTTGCCACCCGTCTAAGGTAGGGAGGTGCTCACAAAAACCTATAGAACTACATATATTAATATGTTCAACCTATTGTTGTTCTTTGTTAGATAGTCTTCTCCTTGGACCCTAAGAAGGAGGCCCAGGCCATCTGCAACCAGCTGGTGATCCAAACTGGAGACCTGCAGAAGGAAGTCACCTGCCTCCGCAAGCTTCTCTGCCAGGTTGCACACACATGCGCGCATACATGTAAACGTGTGTGGTTCATTAGGACTTCAATGTATTCATACTTTTCGCACGTCTTGGGCCTGACGGGGAGGGCGAGAAGCCGCAGATTTGGCGCCATCGTTAAATACATTCATTTCATACTTGATGAAAGTGGATCTTAATTCCACTTTCTGTTGACTGTCGCTCTGAGAGCTTCCCTCTCAGTGTACGAAGCCCGGCGAGCTCCAACAGGTATGTGCTGCCATGCTTGCAAGTGTGCACCTGACTCTGCACGCGCACGTGTGTGTGTGTGTGTGTGTGTGTGTGTGTGTGTGTGTGCTCAGAGAGGGGAGAGTCATTCTTGACAGGCCAGAATGCTCACAGCCCATAAGTCAGCACCACTGTGACATTGACCTGTCAGCACGCAGACGGCAGGGTGGGGGTGGGGGGAGGGGGCCTGTGGGAAGGAGAGGGTGGGGGCAGAGGGAAGCAGGTTGTGGAGTGATGGCGTTTAAGTGGTTAATGAAGGCATTTGTGGCGAGCTAAGGTGGGTTAGCAGCAGATTTAGGTGACCTCTCAGGTGTGATCACACTCGTTTTCTCAATCCTTCAAAATATTGTGGTGTAATTATGGAAACCAGTTATCAGGGATGGTTTGACAATGGTTAGGGTATTTCTAACTCCACATAGGGATCAACAAGAATTTACTGAACATGTAAAATACTTGTCCCGTGGGAAAAGTCTTCTGTGGAACTTTACTACAATTTCCAAGTTAGTGACCTCAGAGATCAGGAAGTCGTCCAGGTCTGGGTTCATTTCAGGTTCCCACGTCATATTTACCAGAACAAAGCTGAAGGTTCTCACATGAGAGGGATTTATTGTGACACTGTGTGAACTGCCACGTTATTCCTCCATGATTCTCCACTCGGCCGGTGAATCGTTGAGGATTTGACGCAGGAAGTTCCAGCGACAGGCTAGCGAGTCATGGCGCTGAAGCGCGTTGGGTCTATGTTTGCAGGATGTGGTGTGTGTGTGTGTCTCCGCTTTCCTGTGTGAATGTTCCCATCTTCTCCTCCAGCTGGATGATACTGAGGAGTGTTGTCAGCCGCCTCAGCCGGAACCCTGGAGGATGCGGTTCCTGTCCAGAGCAGCTCTGAGCGTCCTCGGAGCGACCTGCTTCCTGGTCCTGTACGGAGTCGCCAGCGGCAGGTTAAACCTCCAGGTTTGCAGGAATCCCTGCTAAACCCTGCACACCTTCACCTCACATTACCTTCATTTTCCTCAGGACGTTTTAGATTCATGTTTAATGAGACGGGCCATTTTGTTCTCTCTGTTTAACACTTTCTCATGCCAAATTGTCTTTGAATTTGAGTTTTAAAGTTTCCGTTTGTTTTAAAATAAAGGTTTGTTTTGATTTTCAGACTTTGCAATAAGTCTCAAGCTCAGTTGTGGCTGCTCTCTTTGGGCCATGATCTGATTTTACAACGATGGTAAATTGTCAAAAACATCTCCAAAAACGTGCAGTGTGATGCGTGTAGCAGCCCTAATGCGATTTGGTGTGGAAGTGAACGAATTATTCCAATTAAATTGGATTTACATTAGCGCTGCTAGCGCTACACCAACACAGTCCGGTCTGATGACCTGAGAGGAGCGAACAAAGAGGGCTAATTCTTCCACGGGGATCACGGGGGGGG
>BJFM01000881.1:8818-56583 GCA_016586285.1 Arothron firmamentum
CCCCCCCCCCCCCCCACACACACACACACACACACACACCTACTGCAAAATAATAATCTGTTTATTATTTACAATTTGGCGAATAGTACATAATCCTCAAAATAGGATTCTAGGGCTTTCCTTTGCAAATGAATTGTGGCCCTATGTACTCTACCACCAGATTAGAATATCTACACACATGCCTTCAATGACATAACAACCTTTACATAGAAACCGCTTTCCTTTTGGTCACTTTGTGTTCAACCACCAAAACATAGACAGTGTAATTACCCCTTCTTTTTATTATAAAATTGTTTAAGAATGTAACATTTTGTGAAGGAACAAGCTTTTTTGTTTGCAGGTCATGTGACTAGACAGCATCTTTTGGAATCTTTCCAGAACTACAAATTCACAGAGAGTTCAATGCACTGATGAAGAGACAATAAATCATGCCAGTCATGTCAAACAGTGGGAAGGATGGTTTGGGTAGCCTCTCGAGTGTGAAACCCAAATTTTTTAAAACAATTTACAGAAGTGAAGGACCCGGTTAAACAAATGTTGGATGGCCTAAACAAAGTCTCAAAGCGCATAACCGAGCCATAATCAACAGAGTGGTGAAAGCTGAGCAGAGCATTAACAAATGACAGGACTTCAAAGACTACCACGCCATAATTCCTCATCCTCTCTCCAAAGAACTGCAAAGTTAGACGCTAAAGTTTCTAGTTTGGAATCCCAGATTTGTGAGTCTTCTGACCCTGGTGAAAAAATAAATAAATACATTTTTAAAAATATCTAGGAATGCTGGATTAATCAACATTTAATGAACTGTGACAGTTTCGATTTTCAACAGATTGCAAGACTTGCCACAAGTCGAGTAAGATATAAAGCCTGTAAGCTTTCACTGCCACGCTGATACGAGCCTACGAGAGCGGGCAAATCAGATGTTTCCATCTGTTTTCTTCCTAACTGCATTAATAATTAAAAGTGATCCTATCAAATTTGTGTGCTAGACAGGGGAATCCAATGTGGAAGTATTAATCCTTTAAAATATGAAAGAAATATAGGGGCATCATCTTAAACGCATCCTCTGCTTCCTTTGCATTCAAAGTGCACATCGAAATGAAAATTTCTGGAACATTCACACCTATACATGTACAATACGCAGAAATTGTGTGGGTGGTTGTTTCTGAACTCACTGTAAGCCTGTCTATGACTGTCTGCATGACTGTTTGCAACGCCTCGGGGAACTTTGATTGTCTGCCTCAATGTTCCCAGGGGGAAGAATTTGCTGGCTGCGCCACTAGAGGGACGTGATGGTGGTGGGGGGGCAAGGAAACTGGGGCACATTTCCTGTGGAAATGGGGTTATCACTTCACCAATTACTACTGCAATTAGCGTGGGGGGCCTGCAGAAGTCTGGGAACAAAGCCCACAGGCATGCAGATGGGCACTCATGAGAGGGCATTAAAAATGATTTGAGACACATCACACTTACAAAAATATTGAAATGTCTCAAGCTAAAACCACATGTTTACTCACAGACGTGATGGAGAATTCATTGGAAATGCTGAGGGACATTTTGCAAGTTTGACGCCACGTCTTTTGGCGATCCCCTGTTATGAATCGTACACGCAGATTTACTTCCACACATGGCTGAAACGGGACGATGGATGAAGCTGGGGCTTTGACTTCATCGCGTGAACCGTGAAAATGCTTTTGGGGTGGTCGTCACCATGTTCAGAACTAAAAAAAAAACACACAAACATCTGCTCCGGGGATCTTCTCACACGTTCACACATGCCCGTACCCTAAAACACACACACACACACACACCGCAGCGGAACCACGGCCAGACACACTACACACTACATCTGGACTGTGTCACTGACAGACCAGACCCGCATGCACAGTTTAACCCTTGACCTTAGCATGTATGATTATTCATCATCGTCGTCGTCATACTGTGGCCTAGGTTATGATACCGCTACACACAAAACTGAGCCATCGCTGTTTACTTTTAAATCTGATTTATATTTTCGGGTGTTTCCTCCACAAGGTTCACAGAAAAGAAGGCATTCACATTCAGACTGACCAACAGAAAACAAATTTAGCGGTCAGACCTTCATTTCTTTACTGCAATTTTTCAATTATGACAGCATTTTGGTAATGATCATGTTTTGAAACTAACTTAGTAATACGGCCCTAGTTTAGCTCATCCACGCTGCATAAACACACTGAATTATAATAACTTAATCAGCAACTGGTACCAAGTGATGGCAGTAGAAAAGAAGACAGTAGTTATGGAGTCTAGACACATGGGGAACACCCAAACACCTAACTTTTTCCAAATTTATGGTTGGTTGGCTGCATTATTTAAGACAAATTTGGTTTTGCCAAAGACTGGAAAATTGAGTTTTGGTTTCTAAATTTTTCGTGGAGCCGCTTTGTGTGTGCTGGTGTCCGGGCGCTGCAGGCCGCACAAAAAGAGAGAGGAGAATGTTTGTATTTCACGCATGCACACAGATTTAGAAGCCCTTGGAATTCAGTGCCGGTCCACCTGTTGTTATTTTGCTCAACTTTCAGTGTTTGTGAAATGGTGTAGTGTGTTCAGAGCTTTTGAAATGCCTGCACTTACCAGGCCACATTAATTGGTCATACATTAACCACCATAACAGCCTTACAAAAACTACACATGTTGTTATAGTTTCTGGGGTGTGAACAAATAACAGGACCTTTAATAGAAGGTTAGCGGTTTCGTAAAGAGCGAGTTAACTGTTCTCCTGAGATATTCTCATGAAACACCTGATGCGCCGTATTGAACCGTGGCAGCGTTTTCAAGGTTCTGTTTCCACAGCTGGCTTCCAACAAAAATCACTGCAATATTTGAACTGTCTGGGGATCTTCTTGGCTCAGCCTCTGAGTACAGCATGCAGGACACGCAATGTTCTCTCATTTGTCTCTGAAATGGGACTTTTCACGTTGTTAGGTGAGCTGATAACAGGATAATGTTGTCAGGTGAGGCATATTTGTCAACAGTGGGTTCAGATTTATATTTACACTCAGCTAACAGGGGTAAATCTCGGTCTAATCCAGCTAGATGATAAAAAGCACAGGCGGTCAGTGGACATCCTCTATTTGCTGATAAGTCCTGACTTTTAAACAGGAAAAGGAAGTCTGACTCATAGCCTTTGGTGGCACTTGACTGATCTTCTCAACTCTGGCAAAACATGGAGTAACATTCTTGTGGCTTCTTTCAGCGTCTCGTGGTTCCAACAGAAACTTAGTTTTCCAACAGCGGCAGAAATCCCAGCTCCGAGCATCCTTCTGGACCTTTGAATCCCAGTATGTACGCGCACATTTGAAAGACACTAAGTGAATAAATGATGTGTTTCCCCACCCCACAATGGACATCTGACCGGTTAGATGTTTGTCCTAGCCACCAGGAAGCAGTACTGCAATACCAAATTAGAACTCCACCGACATGTTTATTTCTATATTCCCTTCAACACAGAACACCAGCATTTTCTGTGTCTGAAAACACAACCTGCACAGCTAAGATTAAAAATCATTGTCATGGAGTGAAGTCGTGCGTGCTGTTTACGTCAAAGCAGCGCAGGGAGGAATATAAAAGAGGCAGCCATACGCCCGCGCTATTCACGCATTTTTCTTAACTCTTTGGTGAAGTTAAAAGTCACGAGGACTCCACAAATATCTGGCAAGGTGAAAATCTAATTTAAGATTACAGACGGCAATCTGACAGGAAATGGGTGAAACTCAAAGCTTATAATTTTTTTAATTACAGGATTCAGGCTAAATATACGCTCCAATATTAATACCACAAAACCTCTCAAGGCTGCGTTCTCAGTCTGAAAACTTGCATTTTAGTTCATTTTAGTGGGTAATGACCGTCATTAAATGGTGATATGAGTAAACAGCTGTTGTTTGACTTGGGTAGTAGCACCACCATTGGGGACTTTTCCCATTAAAATGAATAACGGGCTGATTTTGTGCCAGATAACCATCCCAGTAAAATATCCATCTCAGCAACATCCCAGCCCCGCGCCTGGAAAACACTGGCCTAGATAGAAACAGATCTGAAAGAATAAATGAATAATTAAACATCTCTTGGTTTTAATCTCCCTCTGAAAGCTTTTGTGTCTTATTAGTACAAAAGAGAAAGGTGATGGTGGGAGAAAGAAAAAAGAACACTGCAAAAAATGTCGCTGCCCAACTTAATCAGTCTAAGAAGTGGACATGAATTCATTCCAGGTCATCAATCAGACTTGTGGTACCCAAAGATGTTGGGACATGTAAGTGATCAAACATTTGGTGTAAAATCAGGCAAAATGGGCCTAACTGGCTACAGTAGTTAATCACCTTTTACAAATTAATTAAAATAGCTAGTGCCAGATGTGACCTGGGGGGCTTTATTCGATCCTTTTACAGTAAACTTTTGAATCAGCTGGAGGCTCCCAGTGGTTAGATCAGCTATGAGATGCTGGTTTGTGTGTTTTTCCACACAGCCGCTGCTGGACAACAACTTTCTACTTTATGGACACCAGCTGCCTCATCTGGTATCTATGTGAAAACAGCTGTGGCTCCTTAAATTTCCTCAAATGTCGCATCGTTTGGAATATCTGAGCAACATAAAGTCACATCAGAGAGAATGAAGGGATTTACTTGGTATTCAAGCTTTGATTTATTGCTCAGTTGAGTGTGTGTTTCCGAAAGAAATCTAAATGAAATCTTACCAACGCACAGGAGCAATCAGGCATCTGGACAATGATGGACCAATCTGCTGGGCAATCTAAACAGCAATTTACATGCTAATAGCATGAAATTGAAAAGGACTCATTTACATTAGAATCTGCCCAAAAAGACACAGGGGAAAACAGCAGGCAAGTTTAAATGTCTTGATTAACTATGAGCAATCAGCATCATTCAGTCAGCGGTTCCAGAAAAACATCTTGACAATGAAATAAACTAAAAAACAAAACCTATAAATCATTTCACGCATTCGTGGCTCAATCTAGAATGTGAATTCTGTATGAATTAAACATGACCCTATGTGGGAACATTGATTTAAGCTGCATAAATAAACTCTCCCTTCTCAACAATGAATGGAATTTCTTTTCTAACTCTGAAAGTGAATCTTCTTGTGGAAGACATGTGGCCATACTTCTGTCTCAGTTCTCAGCAAAGGCAGAAAAGGCAACCTTTGATGGTTCTCAGGTGCGTCTCTGAGCAGTGTGGAGGGAAGGAAAGGAGATTAGAAAGTCCGTCAGAGTCGGTTTCAGTGATGGACAATTAGATCAGCTCTTCTGGGTCTTTCTCAGACAGCTCTGATAAAACAGGCAGGGTTTTTTTTTTTTTTCTTTTTTAGCATATTAACTAGTTTTAAAAAGAACTCGCATCGTCAACTTTGAGCATGCATGCTGACTTCCTCAGCCATTGGTGGACTGACCTGAACTGCAGTCTATAGTAATGATTTGTTTCTATCACACCATCTTGTGTGATAGAATAGCAGTTGTGGGGTTTTATTTCTGTAAGCTGACTGAATCCACACCCTTCTTTAGGCTGCCAGCAACACAAGCACAAACTGAGGTCCAGCGTGTCACCAAAAGCAGCACTTCAGCAACACCAACACACCCTCTGGTGTGCTGGTCCACCCAGTGGAAAACTTGAGCTGTACCAAATTACCAAAACACCAGCGCTGCACCATTAAGAAAAACAGAGTCAGAGGTGTGTAGCCCAGTCCGGTGAGGGCCATGATCCAGCCGAGGTTTTCTGGCCTACCAGGTTGACAACCGCTCATACCTTGGATGGTAAAAGTGTCTGACTACCTGGTAGGAAGGAAAACCCGGCTGGATCATGGCAAGACTGGGTTGCCACCATTGCTCTATGTAGTGTGTGTGTGTGTGTGTGTGTGTGTGTGTGTGTGTGTGTGTGTGTGTGTGTGTGTGTGTGTGTGTGTGTGTGTTGGGGGGTTGGAGACAATGTCATATCACTAAATACCATCTAATCGCAAAAATCGCACCGCTGCCCTCTGAATGGCTGGGATAATGGACTTATTGCACAGAGATTTGTGCGTGCATGCGTGTGCGTGTGTGTGTTTGTGTGTGTGTGTGTGTGTGTGTGTGTGTATGTGCCGGTAACATGACATTTGACTGAATAACTGGGATAATTTAGTCATTAAGGAAGAGATGAGTGCTTTAGGAACCAATCAGGCGAGTATTTAAGTGTTTAAAGCTGGTTTGTTTTCGTCAGATCAGTCAGCCTGATTACACTTCACCAATCAGAACAAATGAAGATTGGCCCGAATGCCTGAAAACTTTAACCTGCCAAAATAATGGCATGCATTATGTGGATGTTGCTTTTTTTGGGGGGGGGGGATAATAGAGGACATGCAGTAGCAGTAAAATATGCTGTATTTACCAACAGAATGAAGGAAACTCGGCATATAATAAACCTTAAAAGGAGCTGTGAGTTCACAGGTATGTATAAATCTTTCACCCGTGACCCAGCTAAAAGGATTATTTTCTCCGATGTGCTTTGCTGCTTTATTTCATTGAGCGGGCGACCTGTTTTGAAATGTCGTTTAAACACTCTCTAATGTCGCCTCCCCGCACACATATGGCTGTAGTTTGGTTTGAAACCGTAGCTCCAGATGAAACCGGAGAACACGCTGGTCTGCCAGCAACCGTCAGCTCATCCTCACTCAGTCTTGCCATCCAGATCTGCAGCAGAACTTTTGTGGTCTGACTTGGCCCAGCGTCCATTCTTAAATCTAATAAGGCGGCGGGGCAGATGTAGAAGTTGTTTCCCTTTTCAATAAAGATTTGAACACATGGGATTGAAATAACATAATTAGTCAATCAACTAGTCAGTTATAATCAAATTTAAGCATTTAAGTGATGACATTTTGTGCTAGTTGCTCTCTTTTCCATCATCAGTTATTTTTCTCTCGTCGTCCAGTTCAGAACTCATCATTATTTCGCTTCTGTGCCATCATTTAGATTTGCGTGATGAAGCTTTAAAGACGTGCCAAATTATGAGAAGTGCACTAAAAAAACAACAACTCCCCCATCTGAATTTCACACTCAGCTGCTTCTGCAATTAGCTGCCAGCAATGAAGACAACAGATATGGGGAAGCCAGACGGTGCTTTAAACGCACCACTTTTATTCTGAGGAGGTGAACCTGCTTTTAAGTTATGGCTGAAAAAACAACAAAATCTCCTCCCTCGCACTGTCTGCATCAATCCTCCACAATAATGAGAAGGGAAATGACCACAGCATGGAGCTCCCACAGAGAAAACACACACACACACACACACATACACACACACAATCATACACACACGCCTGTACTTCTATCTTTATGAGGACTTTCACTGGCATAATGCTAAACCCTAACCCTAACCAAGCAAACCTTAACCCTAACCATCCCAACTACCCACTGACCCTGACCCTAACCTTAACCTAAACCCAATACTAACCCAGACCTTAAAACCAAGTCTCAACCTTCAAACTGGCCTTTGAAGTTGTGAGGTCCAGCAAAAATGTCCTCATTTTGCTGGTAAAATGCAGATTTTGGTACTCTGTATGTGGCAAGCACAAGGACACACACACACACACACACACACACACACACACACACACACACACACACACACACACACACACACACACACACACTATACTCCATAGCTGATCCCGATCCTTAAATGCATCGTTTTCTTTTTGCTCTCTTTTCAAAGATGGAGGTGGTGGCCTCTGCAGATAAAAAAAACCTATCAGCCTCTGTTGTTCAAAGGCCTGTTGATTTACGTCAGTAGGATGCAAAACAAAGACTGAGGCTGGAATCAGATCAGAACATTTTAAAAAAGAAAAAAATCAGACCCAAACATCGTTCAACATTATTCATATTTATCAAACATCGCCCACAAGTATTTATCGGCTTCCATCTTGCAGGCATCAGCAGACGCTCCCAGTCCAGACAGAACCATGACCAACAGGTAACCTTATCCCCCAGGTCCCCAGAATTCAGCCGCTTGTGTTTCTATTTTAAAAAAATCTTTTCACAGTGCGCCAGACTTTCCTCTGCGTCACCTTTTTACGCCGTGTCCCGCTGCTAACGTAGCTGAGGGCGCTGTCGTCATGCAACCTGCACGCCCTGCGCAAGCCGCTTCGTGGAAATGTGGCGTAAATAAACTCTGGCCTTTGTTTATATGCAGCGATGCCTCGACCGAAACCTCTACGCGTGGGAACGGGACAGCCAGCGGAGAATTTCAGGGGGTTCGTGGTGGCGAGTGACTGATTATTGGATGAGAAATCCGAAGTTTATGATCAACAGTCGTGCAGTCTGAGGGGTTTATTAATGGTGTCAAACCGACAGCTGTGCATCCTGTCACCTGTCTCCTTGTTGAGATAATGCAAGTGGACAGCAAGCATGCAGCCAGCAAACGGGGCGGACTGTGCTCCGCCTGTTCCCGCCTGTTTCCGCAGCACATGCACATGTGATGTGGCAACAAGTGCTCTCCCTTGTGTGGGCGGCCTGCTGGTGACAGCAGCTCATGCACAGCTTGTCTACCTGCGCAATTTATCCGCTGCAACAAACACCCAGACACGTACGTGCGCAACGCTGCATGCGGGACAATAAATTACATTGCACCATATGTTCTATAGATATGAACCCTCAAACCCCCACCACAGCAGCCTTGCGCTCAAAACTCAAGTCGACCCCAGCGAGGATTTGCTGAATAAGCTGCGATGTCATATTTTAGGTGGAAGCTCTCCCTGCGGAGCTTCTGGTGCGTCTGTCCGCGTAGGTTTCAGCCGGGCCCGGAGCCAAGAAAGAATTAATTTGCTGCTGATCTGGATCTTGGCCTTCCGCCATCAGATAATTACTCCTTTTGTTACCCATCAGTGGAAGTAACACGGGGAGGCGCCTGAGTCTTCATCCTGGGGGGGTGGGGGCGGTGGTGGTGGTTGGGGGGGGGGATCTGGGCTCCCCAGAAGTCTGCTCATGACAGGGAGGGCGTCTTTGGGTGTGAAGCCGAACACCCAGACTGGTTTCTGACGGCATTGCTGAATGATCTGAACAGCTATATAAATACATCCGTCACCGTTCTGTTACTATGGGAATACAGGGCCTACTTCATATGAGCTGTGCTGTTGACATTGGCAATAAATCCGCATGTTAGCTGATCTAGGAGTAAAGGCCCAGTTTAGTGGCTTCTTTGATCTGAATTCCCATTTAGTTAAACCCATTAGCAAACCAAAGCAAACATAATTAATAAAAACAACAATAGAATGGGAACATTTGTTTAGTACAAGTGTTTTTGAGTGGTTTTTGTGTCTTTTTTTTTTTTTTTTTGGCCAAAAGAAATCCAGCCAGGCTAACTGTGAAAAAGACCTTTAAGAAATACCTTGATAGCAAACTGCACTTGCTTGCATTCCAAATCTTGATGAACAAAATGAGCACATAAATTGTGCAACATTGGGGGGAAAAAAATCTCCTGGTAAAAGGAAAAAGTGAGGAAAACTTGGGCCTAAAGAAACTCCATCTGTGTAATTCAGGTAAGCGCAGAGGTGAAGGAATGAGGGAGGCGGGCACGCGTTTGTGCTTCATATCTGCTGAATGTGTGGGCATTAATGAAAGAAAAGAAACAGAACCTTTAGTGCATGTGTGTGTGTGTGTGTGGGGGGGGGGGCAGCAGATGTGTCAGACAGTGCGAGAAGACAACAATGGAAGAACAGTGTTGGGTTTTACCTGAATGAGTGAACTGGAGTCTGGGCTGAGAGGCTCTCCATGCCTCCGTCAGGGTGGCCCCAAGCTGGGCGAGCAGGACCGCCGTCAGCATCCAAACCATCCTCAGCGCGGCGTCAGTCTCACGCAGCTCTGTGTTGCATTCAGGTGCAGGAGCAGGTTCAGGGTGAAAAAAAAAAATCCAAGCTGGTGTTTGACGGCTGCAGGTCTCAGAGATGCTGAGACGCAGACACTTGTGCGGGCTGGGCGGCTTGCTCCAGATCCTCAGGGGGCGTTTGCGGCGGCACTCACACACTTGGCTCGCACACTTGGCATTCTTTGTGTTTATCTGTGGAGGAAAGAAATAAGTAAGTCCTCTGACAGCTCTGCTCTGCTCCGGCTCTGGTTCCTGCTCCTCTCTGCATGTGTCTGCTCTCGCTCTTACTCCCTCTCAGAGTTCTCTCTCTCTCTCTCTTTTTCTCTCTCTCTCTCTCTCGAGGAGGCGGAGGGGAAAAGAACGTTGATCATTGTGGCCACAGACAGACAGACAGACACAACCTCACACACAGTACTGATTAAAGCAAAGAAAAACAGACATAAATACCATTAAAAACACCAATAAATAATGCATTGGTGTTAATTAGTTACACTTGTGTGCCACAGTGTGTATGAATACTAGCCACAGACTGTATTTTACGATGAACAGTAGTTTGCCCCCTGGTGGTAGGCTGCAGTAAACGATAAGCTGCTCCTCCCCAGCGTGTTTTGAGCAGCACTGGGGTGAGACTGAATGAGGAGGGAAAAAAGAACTGTCAAAGTTGCAACAATGTTTACTCCCTGTCGAGTTTGTTTTTCAATGGCTGTTTTCCCGATTAACATTTAATTAGTCATTTTACGATCTCAAAATGGGTCGGAGCATTAAAAATGGAGCTTGATCAACCTCTGGGCTGATGACTGGAGCTTTTCTTCCTGGTTGCCATGGTGCAGACTCTGACTGGGATAAGATATGCCCACCTTTATGTTATTGCTAATAAACAATGCAGTTAAAAGGATTTTCAATGCTGAATGTTTCTGTTTCACCTTTTCGCCTTAACTTTTAGGTGAGAGAACTCGACAGGCCTCCGCTTTGATATCTCAGACTCTGTGAAGTTTGGGGGGAAAAAAGTGTGAAAAATATCTGGGACCAAACTGTGAAACTCATTAAAATGAATGAGCAAGATGCTAAAAATCAATTTAAAAAAACAACCCTTCTCCTCCTTCCCTGTTTCTCATTATTTTATGCATTTCTTTCCAACCCAAATGCAATCATTAAAACTGGGACCTTTATTTCTCACTGATATTTTCACTGGAAAAGCAGCTCATGGGGGTAAATAAGCACCAGCTGATTTTTTTATTTTTTGTTTGTTTGATTTTTTTGTAATTCAGAGACTCGAGTTCAATCCCAGGCTAGCTGGGACAATTTATTCATTCTCTGGGATAAATAATGAATTTAGGTTGCGTGCAAATGAACAAGTTATGTCCTCCCTCAAAGGATTCCTGATTAATAAATGATTTATTCTCCAAGCTTGTTTGCTATTGTATAATAAGTGCGGGTTTTTTTAAACTGTGACCCGGCAGATAAATTGCAAGATGTTCCCTAACCTGTTGTTTACACAAGCTTGTACAGATTTTAATTGCATAGATGAAAATGGGATCATCAGCTGGAAGCATTTTAAAAGAAGGAAGATGTCAAATAATTAGCACTAAAAATGGAACCACACTGCACAAAACCAAAATATTTCAGCTCACTATCATGAACACGTCTGGTATAGAACTCAGAGCACTGCTATAACCAAATAGTGCACAAATATGGACACTATTCCAATTGTAGCTCCTCAGTCCTTCTTGAGTTTAATGCTAAAGTACAAGTTTCACCCTGTTGGCATTGAAAAGTATGCTTTTGCATAACAGGAAGCGATGGGTTGCTGCAGTCATCATTTCAACATGTAGGTCGAGTCCTAGAAGCACATGGAGCCACTACAGTCCTGACTTCACTGCACCTGTCAGGGGCTCTTACTTTATTTCCCACTAAAATACAGATTTTCCACTGGGCAGACTGTTTTCATACAAGTACGAACACATTGGAGTCAATGATCATTATATAATGCTACAAAATTGCAATTTTCTGTATTATTTCTGTTTATTTGGTTACTAATAATATGAGGGACTCCCAGACTTTTGCTTGTTTTTGATACAATGCTGCTTTTGCAAATGCAGACAGCCAGAGTTTATTTGTCTGTTTGTTTGTTTCTAAGCCAAATAACTTGAAAAGTTGTCAGTGGATTTTAATAGCATTTACAGTAAATGTTGATAATGGGCCAATGATTACATTTCGGTAATGTTCCGGATCCTGTGACATTTGATCAGACAAAGACCGTTGTTATGACCGATGTTATGTACTTGTACTGGTTAACTTGGACAATTATTATTAAGTTTGAACAACCAACATTACAGGAAGACAACTCGGAGCTCTTTCTCCAAGTGCCGGATGGGTGGAGGTCTGTGTCCTCCGAGGGCTTTTTAGTATTTAAATGTGAACATTTTCTGGGCAAATAGGCAAACATCTCCATCCATCTCTAAACTACAGGGCAAACATGCAAGCTCTTACTTCTTATATCAGAAATATGTTATAAAATCAGTCAAAGACATTCACCTGTCACAAAAAAGAGCCTCTTTTAAAGATTCCTCTAATGATGATTAAATCTGTGTCTGACAACATTGTGGGGAAAAAATGTCTTTGTGCTTAAAATTGAGTTACTGGAGCTCATCTAAACTGTCCTGTCGGTAACACGGGACAATTAGAAGCATTTCCTCCAACTCATCAGATCAGTGAGGCTCATAATTACAAATAATGACCTACTAGCTAGCTCCAACAAAAAAGCCTTGATTCCTCTTTTGACAATTAGCCAGTTGGCTTGGTGGTTCTGCTTGTTGTGTAGATCATTACCGGTGTCAGATCATACATCATGCATCACATCCATCAGCTCAGGCACATTCCGGGCTCCCTGGCTGACAAAGGCCTGTTCATCAGCTGCCACTTCTTGTCCTGTTTGTTTGATTTCATGAGGCCTACAACGCCATTTTAAGCTGCATATAAGAGTGTTTTAATTTTTTTTAATTAAAAAAAAAAAAAATTTACTATAAGCTCGCAAATTGTTGTGCTACAAAGAATATTTTAATTTATATCATCATTTAGGACAAATAAAATCTTACTGATTATAACCATATTTTGAAGTGGGATATCTAATTTGTCCAATTGAGCTCATGTAATAAATGCACACTGTCTTGAGGTTTTAAATAAAGATTAGTGACAAAGACTTACCAAAATAGGGTCATGTTGGACGCCCTTTAAAATCTCCAGGTGAATGGAGACGTAAAATCAACCAAATGATTTTTGTCTGCGCGCAACAGGTGAGACGTTGCTGCCATCTAGAGCGTCTTCCTGCCCGATGGAGGGGCTCAAAACATCTCGCGATATTCAGAAAGGTTTTTGGTTTTTTTAATAAGTGGAGAAAAGTATGATAAAAACATACATGCCAGACTTCTCTCGGAGAAGTAGCGCAGAACGTCACATTTTAAAATGTATGATTCTAAAGGTTTTCCCAGAAAACGAGGGCTACAGGTATTACTAGCAGAAAATGACCACTAGATGTCAGTATATAATCAGACTTTCATTAAGAGAAAGAAAAATACTTCAGACAGTACAACTATGATCACAAAATGACTATACAATGAAGACGATTATACTAATACTAATACTAATACTAATACTAATACTAATACTAATACTAATACTAATACTAATAATAATCAGCATTATCATTCCCATACATTAATTATATAAAAATATTGGGGTTTTTTTGTCTTTTTTTTTTAAATTTTTGTCAATCTAAAGTGCTAAGAATCTTTACAGATTTCATAAACTGACTAGAAAGTTTTACTCTGGAGAGAAAGAATTTGGTTTAAATTTAGCTGTGATGGGGTTTATGACAGGGTGGGGTGCCGTGTACTTTAGGGTGTGGGTCTGATCGTTCTGCGCGCTCCCGCGACGATGTGTTGGAATCTTTTGTGTGCGGTTGACGGCGGCGCGCTCACTGCATGGCAGCAGTAAAAATAAGAGCATTAGAGATGTGGTTGGATACGCTTAAGAGTTGAGATATTAAATAACATTTCATTGCAGCAGTAAATAGAAAACACCCCAGTTAATTCTTATTATTCTAATTCTTATTATTAATCTAATTAGTAGTATTAGTAGAAGTAGTATATCTTATTATGTCATGGAAACTACTAATTTAAGACTGTGACGGATAGACTGATAGGTCAGTGGGCGTTGTGTTTAGGTGTGGACAGTGCTCTAAAAATAAAACTTAAGGAAACAACAGATCGGTGGGTGTATGGCTGACTCATAGTCTCTGGCCAGTCTTTGTCACAGGTTGACTCCAGCGTCAAAACTCAAAAATGCACCTCAGACGGAGACCGAACGGCCAGCCTTCACCGCTACGAAGTCATCCCCAAAGATCGTCTATTAAACGATTGAACAACCAGATGTGTCTGGCCGCTGTGTTCTCCATACTGCACATTTTAAACGCCTAAATGGCGACGCTCTCTGTAGTCCCGCTATGGGGGGGGTATCTGCAAGTATTATGACACATCCTTGTGACTCGTAACATGGTTAACAAGCTCAGCTATGCGTTTTGACATTTCCTTTTGAAGGGTGAACACACAAAACGTCTTGCGTGACATGTAATGCTTTTAACTCGACATTGTGTGCTTCATTTGTTTAATTGTTTTGCCGACAGTTCATCAAAACGTGGAAAAGCACCGTTTTTGGAAAAAGCTGTAATACAAATAACGCCTTGTTCTCACACCATTTCAGTGTAAACGCCAGTCAGTTTTATTGGATCTGAAGAGATTGCATGAAATTCTCCTTAAAAAAAAAAAAAAGAGAGAGAGAGAGAGAGAGAGAGAGAGAGAGAGAGAGAGAGAGAGAGAGAGAGAGAGAGAGAGAGAGAGAGAGAGAAAGAGGTAGTTGAGCGTCCAACATGTAGCTTGGGTATGGGTTACCTTGCGGTACGAATTTGTTAAACGCAACAAAATCCGATGGTAAAGGCTTGAATTTTTTTTTTTTTTCTTGTTGCATAAAACAGTTGAAAGGTACGTTGTGATTTAAATGAAGAAAATGCTGGTACACTTATGTAAAGGATGTATTTTAAGGATTTAAGGACGTTAAAAATGACATTTTAGATTACTTTTTTTTTTTAAATTTCTGGGTCGCTGCTATTCGACACAATTGAAAAGGATCAGAGTGAGACATCTTTACTCTAATGTGGTGAATAAAACCCTTCGCGGCTTAGGCATGTTTCGTTGTCAATGATTGGCTCTTGTGTGACCCCTCCCCTCCATCTTCTATCATTCTTTCACATTGGTCATTTTCTTTATCCATCTTTCCCTCCGATTGGACAAGTCTGGCGAGCTATGAGCTCATATTGGTTAAATATAGTCGCGCTCGCGAGGGGCTAAAAATAGAGCGGTATATAAAGCCGGCGCTTCGGCGGGGTTGAGCCTCACTCCTCCCGGCTGCTCGTCAGAGCTGCCTGCTGAAAGGAGGGAATGGACAGACAACAGCCTCGTCATTCTCTGCGGCCTCTCTCCAGCTCATTCCCCTCCAAGTGCTGCAGCGCGGCGTCCCGCTCTCTGCCCGGCCAACCGTTCAGGGTGTAGCAGGCAGTGACGAACTTCCTTCCTTCCTTCCTTCCCTTTTAGTGAGGTTTCTCGTCCCTGGAGGTCTTCTCATTTCCTCCAGCAGAGCACTTAAGCTCCACTTTAACGCTTTAAACAAGCAATACGACCATAGAAAGTAAAAAGTAAATCAATGCAGTAATCTATAACTAAACACTGTCTCAAGTTCTCCTTTTTCTATTATGTTAGCACCAGAAATAGTCCCAGCATCATGAATAGAACTACTTTGGGGAGCATTTGGGTGTAGCTGTAGGACTGCAATGTGGAGAACTAGTATGGCAGGAAGGATCTACATGTAATATGGACAAACTGATGATAAGCGTCTTCTTTCCCTGCACACTATTTTAGGAACGTGTGTGTGTGAGAGAGAGAGAGAGAGAGAGAGAGAAAGCTGCACAGTTCAATGCCACTGAAAATCTGACCAATTCTAATTTGCAGCAGCTTGGGTTGGGTTGGAAAAAGCACAAGCTGACTCCCTGCTCCATCTCCAATCCACCCACTCTGCCTCTCCTTAACATTTTGGAAGCATTCTCCTCCCATCTTTTTTTTTTTCTTTACTGCCTGCCATCAATCCCCCTCTTGTCTTACACAAAGCTACCAGAGGTCAAATCCAGGCAGCTGTCCAGTTTAACCTAATGAAGGTTCAGGTTTGTCTTGTGGCCTAAATTCCATGGATGCTGTAAATTGTTAATGCAGATTCTGTATATTTACAATATCAAGCTTCTGATGTTATCCTGATCACATCAGATTAACTAGCATTATCAGAGGTGTGTTTTTTTTCTTCTTCACTGTGATGGTGTGCCCAGTGAGCACCAGGTTGGAGCTGGTGGCTCCCATCGTAAACCGCTTCAGTTGTGCGTTTTGTGCATTTCCACACCTCCGCACTGTCTTACACAACTGCTGTCTTTTATTTATTGCTTGCGGAGCAGTTCTCCGTGCACGCTCGCAGCTCTTCGGCATTACTCCGCAACATCCAGCGTCATCCCACACAGACCGGGAATGATTCACCTCTGCAGCCCACACGCCCACACACACACACACACACACACGTGCGCTTGCCACCACAGCACGGGCCCTCAGTGAGCGGCTGCTGTCCTCCATGAACAGAGGTGTGAATACAGCTGCAGCCTTGATGATGCCAGTGAACACATCTTCTCTTTTCTCTGCAGGCCAGGCCGTCCCAGTATGAATTTGCATGAACCCGTGGCGAGGCTGCAGCTATTGTTCTGGTGCAGAGATGATCACTGATGGGATGTAACTAGTGTTGTTAAATACTTCTACTTTCTGATCTGTTGACCTTTAGTGGTATTTAGAGGGCAGATGTATATTTACTGCGTTATAAAGTTGATCTCTGACTTAAATCAATGTATTTGTGTTAATACATTAAAATATCTTCATAATATAGAATTTGTATAAAATGTGTAATTTGTGCTTTAGGGAGTAAATTTATAGGCAATTATCACCTTTGCGTTGATTTTCTATGAAAGCCCTTCGGAGGGTTGGAGACAAACCCTTCAGTGATGGAGGTTCACACATCTTTGCCCTTCAACCCTGATGCTTTGATCTGTCCTTGATTGATCAACGTCTCTGCCACATTGTTTGCAGAGGACATTAGAATAGAACTGATTTGTGATTGTTAGCATGTGTGGAGGTTCCAGCTGATAAATCCATGTGTCCATTCAACTCAGAGCTCTTCACAGACCAGAGAGAAGCTGGGCGTCATAGAAATTCATTTATTACACAAACCAAAGCTAGTTTACAAATACAGTTTCCAGTCCTGTGCATGTGTAATAGTCGAGTATGAACAAACCCACATCTCATATTTACAGACATTGCATACAGCTTTGTTTTCCTGTTCCTTTGCTTCGCCAAATGGTTCAGCATCCAAACTTAGGATTTAAAAGTACAATTAAAAGTAGAAGTTAAAATAAAATGTTTGCACGTAACTTTGTTATTTATCCTAGTTTGTGTTTCAAACAAAGAGAAAAAAAAGCCAGCGCGTGGTCGCGGCGATGCTCTAGACAGGCAGCCGAGAGGCCAGCCTTTCTCCTGACTGCCCAACAACAAGCTGCGTTTGGCAGGATGATTGACAGGCTGCCACAGCCCAAAGAAAATCATCAGCAAAAAAAAAAAAAAAAAAAAAATCAGGGAAAGCACAGAAAGAACTAAGGCAACAACACATAAGTAGTCACCCAGTCATCTGCTTCCTATTTTAAATACTGATAGACAACTTAGACTTCTTTTCAAGCAGGAAATAAAATATATTTATATTAAAAAAAAAAAATACTAGTTTCTGGAACAGGCCCCTCCCAGTAGACCAGGATGAAGAAAAGGAGGGTACGACACTGAAGAGTCTGTAAGTGGCACCAAAGACAGAAGAGTCGGGGCAGGTAGGCGGATAATCTCTGGGCTCTTCCTGGATTTCAGGATGGCCGTGGCAGAAGCTGGAGCACCTTTTTCCACCTGCCCGACCCAACACTTCTGGAATTTCCAATTACAAAGCTCAGTTCACGTTTGTCTTCTGAAGATGCGAGGTACCAAAAACTAACCAATAAAGGCAGACACGGAAATGGTCCACAAATGCAACACTGTATCCCAGGCACATTTTCACCTCAAACTAATCCCGAACTGTGAACATTTGCCCTTAAATTATAATAGGTCATCCCAAACATGGAGACTGGTCACGTGCATGTAAACAAGATTCTCCGCTCCCTATTCTTTGTCCTGGCCCACAACCAGGAGAAGCAGAGCACCAGCAGTCAGCTGTGTGGAAGAGGAAGGGGTGGGAGCAGGGCCACAGCAGGGCGTGCTCAGGCTGTACTCTGAAAGGGAGACAACTACCAGCCATCCAGTAGGGCTGGAAACCTCAGTAAAATCTCATCAGAATGTGGGGTTGAGACGGAACACCACCGCTGGGGGTTAGAACCCTCAGCTGGAATACAGGTAGCCTTCGTCGATGGAAGTGAGCATCTGCTGCACCACATGGTCTCTGAAGGACAGAAGACCAAGCACAGTCCAGGGCCAGCAGGAGCGACATGGCTGTGGGATGGTACACCAGGCCTCATGTCTGCGCTCTTCTGACCACTCCTGCTGCTCATGGAGACCAGGTCACTGCTTGACTTTTTAATCAATTCTTGGATTAAACTACAAGCTTGTCCGCTTAATTCACAAATTTGAGGTAAATTTGTTTAAGCGGCAAATTTAGAATTTAGTCTGCGTTTGGTGTGTGCAGTCTGACGTCCCCACCTCTTCCCCTGCCCCACAGCACTCCCCCCGGCCCACTGGTGGCTGTTGACAGTGGTGCTCTTTCACTGTGCCGTCTGTTGGCCCCCATTCCCCCCGTCAAGTCATCTGGGCATAAAAGTGAAACCTGGACTTTGTTGTATATACAGAACACAGTCACTGCAACATCCCATAGTTTCCCAGTGGATGCTGGAAAGACCCAGGACATCCTTGCGATCCTCGTCAGTGTATCTGCCTCTGTAAAATCACAACATGCCAGCATCTTGGCTGCTTTCAGTTTCCCACCTGGATGATGAAGAGCCCAGTGATTTATAGCGGTAGTCATTCATGTTGTGTCCTCCCCCATTCAACCACCCACCGTCCCCCGTCCCCCCCGCCCCCCTCCAGAAAGGCCAAGTCCCAGGGTAAAGTCAGTCCAACAGCCATTTTACAGCGTAGTCGTTTACTGCACTCTTTTCTCCCCCTTCCCTCCCGCTCCCATCTAGAAAAGCCCTCCATCCCTCCCGCGAGCCCTGTCCCCCTGGGGATGGGAGCTCCAGGGTGAAACTGTCCGTGCGTGATGGCCATTTTACAGCACCACACATCTGTTGTTCTTCTTGCCGCGGCGGACCTGCAGCGCTGCCCTGGTGGCCATCTCGAACACTTCTCGCACACCATCCTTGGTCTTGGCAGAACACTCCATGTAGCCGAAGGCTCCGATCCGCGAGGCCATGTCCCGCCCTTCCTCTGACTTAACCGGCTCCTGTTGGACATAAAAGAAAACACTTTCATTTTGATTATTTTCCAAGAAACGATTTTATTGTGATCCTTAATGTTGACAGGTGGCAGATATTACGGCCAAAACAGCTACTGTAAAAGTGTATTTGGTAGTTAAAGTATTTAAGTAAAACCTCTCTGGCTCACTTTTCTGCCTACTTAAATAAGAAGCAAAAGAATGACCGCACCTGCTTCATCTTAGCCAGCTCTCTGCGTGTGTGCTCATCATTGCGCAGGTCCTTCTTGTTTCCCACCAAGATGATGGGAACAGTGGGACAGAAGTGTTTGACCTCAGGGGTCCACTTCTCTGGAATGTTTTCTGTGAAGGAGCCATGTATGTTAGTGTTGAGCAACACATTCAAACGTGACTCAAGCTGAGCATCATAAAACACATGCGAGGAAGGACTGAAGAATCTGAGTTCAAATGAATAATGCAACACTACAACTAATAAAAATGAGCTGTCATGATTCCTCGTGATTGAGGAAGTGCTACAACATAAAAAAGGCATCCTGTTATTCCACAACATGACTGCACAGTTGCTGTTGTACTCCGTGTACACGTGTGTTCTTTGTTCTTACCTAAGCTGTCGGGGCTGTCTATGGAGAAGCACATGAGGATGACATCAGTGTCTGGATAAGAGAGAGGTCTCAGCCTGTCATAATCTTCCTGACCTGCGGTATCCCAGAGGGCCAGCTCCACCTGACAGAAGCATCATCGAGGTGAGGAAAAGCGTGGAAAAGGACAAAGGTGCATAGAAATGTGAGCGAAAAACAAATGACCTGAACAATCACACAGGAACACCATTTGTCAATCAAAAAATAAGTGATGTTTCTGGTTTGGGGCATAATAACAGAGGTTATTAACTGGCCCAGTCAGTCCTGTGAGTTAATGAGTGACCTAAATATGACAAAATGCTGTCAAATTTCAACACAGAAGGCAATGAACAGTGGTTACTGTATGAGGAAGCACCACTGTTGCCCAGTTACACTGTGCACACAAGGTAGTCAAAACACTGCAAGAATTACTCAAGTTTTTTTTTTTTTTTTTTTATTCAAATTGACCTATTGTTTAATTATTTTTTTAAGTACTTTAGAAGTAAAGTAAGTAGACTACTTTAAATGTAAAAACAAATAATTGGCCATGCGCTGGCTTAAATGAGTACAAAAAGCTCATCTTCATCTCACACACGCTAAACCAGACAATAAAAACAGGACTGAGCTGTAAGTTAACCATTTTAGCCCACCTGTTTGCCATCGACCTCAATGTCAGCAACATAGTTCTCAAACACGGTGGGGACGTAGACCTCAGGGAACTGGTCCTTGCTGAAGACAATAAGAAGGCAGGTCTTCCCACAAGCTCCATCCCCAACAATCACCAGCTTCTTACGGATGGCTGCCATCCCTGTCGGACAAGAGAGAGGAAGACAAAATTATCAGCAGAGCGTGACATCAGGTAGAACTAAGCACGCAGCTGTTTCAGCAGAACAATCCTATAGAGTTGCCCATGTAATAAAAACCGATTTAAAGAATAATAATAAAAAAAAAGGACATTACCTGACAATTAAGCTGCACATTCAAATATACACTTACAGGAACAGCTGACACAAGTTACTCATTTTCAAACCACACTGCTGGGGAAGATTAAACTTTGAGTATGTCTATGTGATTGTACAATGGGGAAGTCACCAGTGAGACTATGCCACCCATGTTAGATATCTGAGGAAGTCACTGCACTTTACATTCCTGCCCCTTCTTTACACAACAGCACATAGGTGTCAGCATACAGGTCATTATTGCACACCACACTCACGGTACCAGGAAGTAAAGGCTAGGCAGGTTCAACTAATGATTTGTTGCCATAGGGGCCAACAACTACATCAATGAGGAACAAGGCTTGCTAAACTCAATTAGGGGAAGTTGGTGCGATCATGAAGTCAAAGATCAGCAAAGCAAGCTGTGCTGAAGCCACTTTCCTTAACAAGCAGCCACTCTAAAAATATATTTGGACATGTTTTTAAGACTTTACAAACCCACAAACTTCATGGAAAGTAACAAGATTTTACAATTCAACCAGAATATTAAACTGGATTCACTGAACTCGTGCATAAGCAGAAACACGTACTAGCCAGCCATCACTTTATACCAGCTCATCTATCATGGTGGCCTTTCTGCTGCTCACCCACCTTTCACACCAACACACTGCACGTATTGTGTATTTAGTGAGCGAACGAGGACGCCGAGACCTCACATATAGATGGTGATAAATCATACGGCTGAAGGCTCATTTCCTTCTTAATCAAAGCAGCAGAAGCACCGAGTCTCAATCAGTATGGGGGAGGACAAGCTTCCTGGCAACGCTCCAACTCAGCGGCAGGGTGGGTTAGCCACAGTTGCTGGCGTGACATGACGTAATCACATCTGCAATTAAAGGTTCAACTACCTTTTAGCCCCCACTTCCCACACAAAAACCTGAAATCATCATTTACACCAAGCTGACACATTCTGGAAAAGGTTTATGAAAACCCAAAACCCAAAAACAGTTTCTTTATTATTAACAGTGAACTTACGTCTCTTTGTTCTGCAAAATAAGAGATGTGTACAATTTATAGACTCTATTGTCCCAAATCTTTTACCTTCTGATCATAGAGCACAGTGAGGTGCTCCTAGGACCCTGTAAGTGGGACATCCACGTCAAAAATGATCAGACCATTCACAACATAACTGGGGGAGAAAAAAAGAGTGGCAAAAATGGGGGCAGATGATTGCCTGGAGGAGTAGTTCAAATGGGTAAATAACAAAGTGCAATCCTTTCAATTAGGGATGCTGCGGTGTTCAGGCTGAACGGGTGCACTTATGATAATACTATGAGATGATAAATTGGATTTTCTACCCACAATGGCTGCGTCTACGCTCAGGTCTTATGACACGAGAGAGTAAAGCAGTCAGCCAACAGCTCTAACAGCTGGGACCCAAGCATGGGAACCTAACAAAACCTTCCCACCACTTTCTGCTCTGGAGCTCCACCCTGGAAAAACCCTGCAGTGGATCAGCAAAAATGCTTGAGTTAATTCTGCATCTGTGTTTTTTTAAATCCATCACCTCTCTTCTGACAAACATATTTAGCTTAAAAAGAAACACAAAAGGTACCATCATATATAAATATTTACACAAGTTTTGAAAGACCACAGGTATCTGTTTTCATGCATACTGGTCCCATAGCAGTTTCATTTATGCATGATCACATTGACGAGGACGAGCCAACTTTTACCAACTGCTACAGCCCTGAAACACGCTGGGATAGAGCTGCTTTAATATACCGTCATGCTGACAGCAAAAGAACCTTGGAGCTAAACTAATGATTAGAGCGGAGAGCAGCAGGAGGCTTTAATGTCAGAAGTAGCCAAGGGCTAACTGAAACTGATGCACCATGGAGAGGCATTGCTGTCTACCATTATGAAATGACAATGCTGTTGGTTGTCCTACTTAACTCTAAGTGAAAAGGCCTTGGAGATTCCATCTGTTGCTGCACACAGGAGGTGAGGGCACTCCAAGGATACTTTCACCATCCAAATTCAGTCTATTTTCCATTTTAGCATGCACAAACTGCAATACTCAACAAACCCCAATTCAATTCACCAAATCATCCAACAGAGGAATGTATTGTTAAAATAAAAACCCTTGTTCAACACCAGAAATCACAAAGTCTATCTAAAATGCCAACACTGACAGCCAGCATTTTGATTTATATATTCAATCCACCAGCTTCAATTCATCTGCTGTAAAAATTGTAAAACATCAGCTTATGTCTGCTAAAATTGTTACGATAATGAAAGGCACAAACTTTAAAACCTCTGTCAGCATCAACATTCTTGGTCAAACCCAGTGGTTGTTTTGCTCTAGAACCATTTTAAGTTCATAGTTACAGCAATGAAAACGAATCAAGACTAACTACAGCTTTGGTCTGAGGTGTCTATACATGACTGTCGACCATCTTCTGCATTTAGAAAAAGCCAGAAGGTGAAATTAATAAAGAAAATAGACAGCTGTCCCTGGTTTGAGTGAGTATAAATGCTGACAAAGAATGCAGAATGTTCCTCAGACCCAACGTGGTACGGTTGATCGTGATCAGGAACTGAAAGACTTTGCTTCTTCCATTTCCTGACGCAATCAGTGAAAAATATGAAGGTGAAATCAGGAGACAATGAATAAGGACAAAGGGGAAATGATACCCTCGACCAATGTTCATCAACATCATCAAAATGTGATACAACAATTTAATGAAATAGGATTACAGCCCGGGGAGAAAATATAGCCTTGGTGTCAGGCTGTATAACAAGCCTGATCTCCTCATGACACAGCTTCAGCTTAAAATAAAATAGTATGTTGTGAAATAAGGCTATTGTGTGCATAAATTAAACTCTAAAAACACAAGTTTAAAATTGATAGGAATATTGAATCCAGCAAATGACTTAAAAAAAATCATCAGCCGACCTCCTTGTGTTTAAATATTTCCCATTTCTGTTGCTGTAATGGCCATTACACCGAGAAAGTTGTGTGAATTGCTTGTGAGAGGTCCTGTGTTTGGTCAAACATTATTTTTAAAGCGGAGAGTACCTGGGTGGGTCACCAGAAAGATGGCGTCATCACACAGGCAACAGATGGCTAGTGTGTCCGCAGTGGAAGACTGGGTGTGTGGACCACATCCAAATCTAACACGGCGTGAAAGCCACGCGTTCCTTACACATACTTATCACCGACGGTGGGGGGGAACCTTAAAAATTAGGAGGTGTGCCATGAAACTATCCACAAGTTGTTTCATTTTCACTTTTGCGTCTAAGTCCACTGATATGCAACTTAAAAAAACACAAAACGACAAAATGCCGGCTTCATAAAAGTACGGCGGTAGTTTATTATATCGACATAGCCTGAAACGGTGCCAGACAACTGACGTCTTGCTGACATTAAACTAGCATAGTCAAGGCTGACTTCGAGCCGTCGGGAAGCCGAATCGACAACGGAGGCAAGTCGGTGAAAAAAGCCTCATTGTTTGACAATGGCTGGATTATTATCCTCAGCTGGGATTTACCGTTCAATTTAAGTGTACTATTTGGAGTTCAAGCACTTAAACACCAGCCCCTTGTGGCGTTTGTCCGGTGCGTTTCGTTGTTTAAGTTCACACAGTCACAACAGAGCCCCTTTTCTGCCACCGACATAACGGTACGGCAACTGCGGAAGCGGCTTTCAAATTGAGGTCGGTTAGGGGGAGCCAACTGAGCTACCGTTAGCTAGCTTCGGTAACGAGGCCTCTCAAAAGCTTCAGACAACTTTTACAAAACCTCAGTGGCCGTTAAAAATCGCCCAAGAAGAGGGTTAACGCTTCTCAACACGTAGGCGAGCTTTAAAAAGTAGTTTACCTTCAGTTTAATTGACTAGTCGTCGCTTTTCTTCAGTGAACCCGGAGCGGTGCTCTGTACTTCCTCCAGCCTCACTCTCATACAATGAATTAATGAGCGGGAGCGCGCGGACAGGGTTTGTAGCTGGAGGGAGGGGACATTTATTGGGGGAGGGATAACGGGAGCGAGCCCAGGAGCCACACCTGCGCGGGCACGACAAGTGTTAGGACTATTAAATGTATGCAGATATTTAATAAAAACGTGCAGTTAAACAAAGCTGTGGACAGTCGTTGATATATGTAATTAACCAAGATTTAATGCCTGCTGTGTCCTGATTCAAAGCTATTTAAACGACTGTCTGACGTTTTGTTTATCCAACAATTTCTATAATCAACCTGTACTTTGTCCGAATAAATGGAATCTTTCACGTGGAAAATGTAAGCCTGTTAATGATTATACCCTCAATTTGATTTTAATCCAATTGGTTTATATATCTAATTAACCCTAAACCGAGCTAATTGAGCGCACGGCACCTTTGCCAAAGCTTTTGTGTAACAATGAAGCGCTAACTTCCATTACTGAAGTGCGTGCTTACGGCGACACCTGGTGGTTAATTTAGGTTATTTATCAAGATTTTAAGAATAATAAAGGATCGCAAATGATTAATTATAAGAAATATAACCCAGTAATTAAAAAAGAAACTGGGAAAGTTTTTTCTACTCATGAAATTAAACTCAAACTCTTTCAATAAAGTTTTGCTGTAAAATCACATGCACACCAACTGAGTGAAACAAGCATTTTTTTCCCCATACAATCAGCATTTATTATATACAGAGATAAAGAAATCTGAAAACTAAGAGAAACATCTGTGCAATACCCACAGCAGAGAGAAAGAGGTTCATCAGCCTCAACAATTCTTCTTTGTGCAAATGTTGGGAGAAAAGAAAGATTAAGGGGAAAATGTGTAATTCACTAAAATAAAGTGTCCATTCATGAGTCTGAAGTGGTGTTACCACATTAAAATGTTTTCTTTTTATAATTTAATGCGTGTCAAAGTGGCAAAAAGCAAAGCTAAGAGAATAAAAGGGGCATTCAACTTCCTGGTTATGAACAGCCAAAAATGTAAAGGAAATACATGCCAGTTTGACAGGAAACCAAAGGGGAAATGGATTAATTTGGCTGTGATAAAGCCCCCACATGCGGCATGGCTGGTTTGCGATGATGAGGTTCTTTTAGTACTTCATGAACTGAGAGTTTTGGCCATTCAGCAGACTGATTGCACTGACAGAAGGGTAGCGCTTATCAACACCGACTGGAAATTACACCAGCGTGACAGAAATCAGGACTCAGCACGGAAAACAAAGGGAACACTTAAAGGACGTGAACGTTAGACCGACTGCTTTAGTTTATGTACAAGTGTGTTTTGAAGCCTTTCTGAAATTTTGCAGTTGTATCGAATCCTTTGATTGACACACTTACTATTCTTGCTTTCATTTGTAATCAATGTAAACTGATAACGTAAACATGTCATCACACAGGAAGAGACTAAGGATAGGACACATGGTTTTCTCTCTGATATGGCTTATCTATCCACACCTCTTTAACATGGAAAATAAACCATTTCTATTTAAAGGTCCAAGATATAACTACTTGCAGTATTTGGGGGCTTATTGAATAGGTGCAGCTGAGCCGTATGCTAGTATGATTTAGAATAATTTAAAATAACTTCTCGGATTGTCATCACTATGGCTGCAGTGTCAGCAATAATTTATTGGCTGTGACTGACTTTGATTACCGTGGATGGAAGGGAAATTAGGATTTCAAGGACGAGGTCATTTCCATAAGACTGTGACATCAAGAGTAACAATGCTCTGCAAACGAAATGGATCACAGGCATCTGTGCAGGATGTTAAAGCATTAGTCCTGCGAGTCTGGACATTGTCCCCAACATTCATTCCTAACATTCCCAGACCTCTCTCAGCAAACACATTTAATCTGTGTATTCTGTGTATCAATCAAGTCAGAAAAGAGGATGACGATCTCCTGCAAGCTCAGGGAAGGGTGACAAAACAAAAATGGATACACATCAGTTCTTTCCCCCCGTGAATAAAACTGAATCCTTGAAAATGTCATAAAATAAAGGGAGACGGTGAATGTTCTTTACTTGCTATAGCCTACCACCAGGCGGCGCTGAAGATACTTTGGACTCACTTTCAGCAAGCTCCCATGACAGACATCTTTGTAAGGTCAAAAAAACAAGTTATTTCCCAATCACTAACAGAGATCTGTGTGTAAAAACCATTAATATACCAGTTTGGCAATGAGAGGATGGGTTTTCACTTGACGACAAATTGGTGGGTTTTAAAAATACAGTTCTTCTCTCTGTTGTGAAACAATCACACTTTGCAGCAAGTCAATCTGAACTGGATCGTTTTCACTGTCCATCACAGTTCATCAGCAGGACAGGCCCTGCAGCAGCCTGTCCTTCAACTCCCACAGGAGCTCTTCAATCACCTGGAGACGAGCTCTGATCCAGTGGCCCACAAGCTTGTGTCGTCTGCAGCCATTTCTTTAGCAATAAAAAAGCTGTTTTCCTTTCAACGTGAATCAAGAAGGTGGCATGAGTCTCCGTCATTGGAGGTCTTCTTGTGGTGATAAAGAGGGAGCAAAAAAATGGCTGTTCCAAAAAAGATTTACAAAAGATTATTGTACACTCAGTTATTTAATCAGAAAGTAAGAGAAGGAGACTCGGGGAGCAGCGGACAAAGCTCTGCTAATTGGGATCCAGAATGGTCCGAGCACTTACAGCCAACACTTGGAAACTGAAAGCAGCACAGATAAAACCTCTTAGGGCATTACAACGGACAGTGTGTCAGCAAAGAGTTGTGTAAAGTAACCAATAATGGTGTATTACTTTGTCAGTGTAGCTAGTCACATAAAATATGTATACTAGCCAGAACCTCTGAATATACTAGTATACCTGCCATGTGCGTTTCTACACATACGTCCTGGTTGTTACGATCTAGAAGGTGCATCCTCAAAGCTGATAATGCTCGATTCTGGGTGTTGCGTGCCGCCTGTCGAAGGTGCTGCGCTCATCTGTGACAAGGACGAGGTGGAGGAGGGCGGCACTCCCATAGGTCCTCCTGCAGGCCTCGGTGTGGAGGAAGAAGGGTCGCGCCCAGTGGACAGGAGCGGCTGCGTGTCTGTTCTGAGCTCCTCTTCCTCGTCATCTTCCTCGTCATCCATGCTGGGCCAGGCCGACTGGTCCTCCACACGCTTTAGACGCTCATTCAGAGCTTTGAGTGCAAGTTGTCTAGAATGCAAAGAAAATAAAAAAAATAATAATAATACAATCCATTACCATTCCAGATCCCAGATGAAAGTTAACGATAACTCACGGATGACGTGATCCACGTGAATTATTAACAGCTATACAACAGTCTTCAATTCAAGCTAAAGATGTCCTGCTGGCTTTGGATCTTGGATCCACCAAAAGGAACTTCGGGTATCGGGTATCTACATACTGTGGTGTTAATAATGACCTCTCTTAGGGTGTGAGAGTGCAGATTAATGTACATCTTTAACTGCTTAAATAGTTACAGGCATATGTGGAATCCACGTCGAGGAGATGTTGCAGTTAACATCAGAACAGTATGACCTGGGAACTCTAATTTGACATTCACTTCATTTGCAAGGCAGAAATATTTAACCTGCTCCTTAATGACACACAGGAAAACCCAACCCACAAACCACCAGCCTCTGACTGGTTATGAAATGACAATGATGACACACACGCGATAGCCCTGTAGCAAAGAGCCTGTGAGTCGGCCTGACCTGGGGAAAGTGACACATTTTCTACCACCAACATGTAAAACCCCCTTTGACATTTCCATTTACGCTGCTCTGTATACCTTTACATTGGCGAGTGCTGATGGAAGTGAATTTGAATAGCAGCATGGAAGTGTGTCTGCAGGACGACAGAAACACAACCCGTCTGAGCAGGAGCCAGTGTGGAACCGACTCACCTTCTCCTCTCTGCGTCCTGTGGGTCTGTCCCTGGTAGGCTGATGGTGATGGAGGAGGGAGCCCCGACGTCATATCTCTTCACCATCTTCCGGCACACTTTTATCTTGACCAGGGCAGAATGTACCAGCCCTGCCAGCAAGCCCACACCCGGCTGCAGTGCTTCAGGGAAGAAACTGGCGAAGGCGAAGTGGTCAGACATGTCCCCGCGGCCCCGGCTGTGTTTCTGGTAAAAGCGTAGGTAGACCCATCCGGACAGGGCGCCGTAGCTGTACGCAGCCAGAGGGGCAGAGCTGTCCAGCAGGCCGGACAGACGCAGCAAGGCCAGGAGGATGAGGACCAACGCTGGAGCGGCTTTGAGCCTCACCTGCATTGGCAGAGGGGCAACACAGGTGCTGTTATTTAAATTAGGATCTGCAAAGATTTGAGGAAAGATTTACAATTTACTCAATGGGCAAAATTCCAAAACAGGAATGGATGTGTACGTAGGATATGAGCCGGTATGGCTTGGTTTAGAATATACATAAACAGCCTTTATTTCAGTAATTGTAAATAGTAAAAGGCTTGATACTCTAATCTAATCATTACATTTACAAATTTTTATTATTACGATACCACGATCATGGTTATGTTCAAACAGGCATTTTAATTATTTCTTCACTGTGCCACAAATATGGTAGCAACTGATGTAGATGCAGAATAAATGAGTTAATACCAACTCTGCTATTTGAAGTAACAGAGTAATAAACAAAGATTTTTAGATAGTAGGGTCACGGACTACAGGTTTTTTTTATAATCTGTATTACTCTACAGAGACACACACATTTCCTTGATTCTTGCTGGGCCATACTCTCAATAACAACAACACTTCTGTTAAGTTTTCTCAGCCTTTGGTTTGTCTCACAAAGGAAATTACTTTTCTGATCGTAGTCTCACCTGTGGCACTCTGAGCACTGTAGTGTCGCCCATCGTCTGCTTCAGCGCCACCAGGACACCTCCCAGGAACCCGGCGCAGCCGTGGATACGCACAGCAAACAAGTAGCCCAGGTCAAAGGTGGCAATATAGGTAAGGAGGTAGGAGAGGCCTGCCAGGAGGCCAGCAGAGACATTGACCACTGCAAAAAAAATGAGGAGCTCAAGGGCACCCCATAGAGGCTCCAGCAGGCGTCCACATGCCATAACTGTCCCCACGTTGGCTGCCACACCCCAAACGTGTTGCTCCACAACTCCATGTGTCACCAGTGTCCACACCCAGAAGTTTGGTGGAAAGAGGTAGCCTGGGGTTACCCCCAGAGCATATGGAGTACTGACAGCCCATGACAACAGGTACAGGAGAACCACCACGGCACTTATGCTTTTTACCACCACACTGGTGCTGGCAAGGGCAGCCAAGAAGTGCTGTCGCGCCACTGGCAAGTAACGATTCATTGTGGCCTGGTAAGAGTAGGATCCGGCTTGAGCAAATATGCTCAAGTGAGTGAACCACCTGATCAGATGTTTCTGGCGCCGCAGATGTCCGGATGAAGGTAGATCAACACAGCCTTGCACAACAGAAAACACCTGTGTGTACTAACGGCAAAGAATCCCACACTTCTCTGTGAGCCTTCATTCGGAATATTGTATTTTAAATGCTTGTTGATAGCTTTGATTATCCCAATAAGGGCTACTCATTCTATTCATATAAGATAGCAAACTTTGGGATATGAAGTTGTGATAACCTTAGCTATAAGACCTTCTGATTGAGCTTCGTCGCAGGCGACCTTCAGTTGTCGTAGGATAAACATACAAAACCACAGCCGGCAGACAGATACTTATGCAAATTCTTATTTCGACAAAATCGTTTAAGTTCCAGTTTCTCTTTATAATGTCGTCCAGGCTAGCTTGTAAACACAAGAGAGCTAACGTTGGTTAGCTGTAAAAAATAAATATCTTGAGTGACGCTGATTTATATCTACCTAAGACTACCAAGAAACAAACTTCCTCAGGTGTTAACAAAAGGGAAGACAGTTTCCATAGTATCTCAATCGTCCATACAACAAAGCTGTCTGCGTTCTGCTGGCCCTTCCGTGGCTAGCCCGCGACCTAGCTAGCTAGCTAGGGATAGGCCTCCACAACAGTATTAAGTACGCGTCTGTACTAATGTCAAATGACGTTTCCCCCCAAAGTTTTCAGACTACCTTCACTTCACCGGTTTATCATAAAGTTCTTCAGACTTTCCGGAGTAGGAACACACAGAGACGGAAAATTCTACTCCTTTGCAGGTAGTCGTTCTCCCTTAACACCAACCTGCCACCGTCATCGTGAAACGGTGGAAACACGTCTTTACGTAATTGTAAATAGCAATGCATTCTGGGAAAGCGAGTTCCAGTTGATCCTTGAACGTTTTTTAGTTGTTTATATATATATATATATATAGCTTGGGTTTTGTTGAATTCTATTAATCTTTTTATGTAAAGCTATAACACCCCAGGTTTAAGAGGATATAAGAATGCAGAAGCAGCCTTAATGGTTACTTTATTGAATTATATGTTTACTTTCAAATGCTATGAAATGCAGCAAATCACTGTAAATTCATTGTTTTTAAACAATGAATAAAGAGATTATCATTGATTTTGGTCTGATTTTATTGATATTAGTAATATATATCTCATTTAATACATAGTGTCTAATTGTTTAGATTTATGTCGTAATATCAAAATATATGCATTCTTTGTCTCAGAAACTAATCTTTAGTTTTTTTCTATGAGTGTGAGATGAAAACCACCAAGAAAAAATAATTAGCAGATGCATTCACTTTATTCTTAACAGTCTGCCTGCACACCACATTTACAAAAAAAGAGAACAGGTCACATAGATAGGGAAACATGGAACGAGGACACACACTTTACTTCACAAATAACAAAAAAAATAAAATAAAATTCACAAACTTCTGTAGAAACAAAGAGACACAAGCAACAATAGTCATTGTGCTTCATGGAGCATGCACTTTTTTAAAATTCTCACAACGCACACATCGATCACTGTAACGTGGACCATGCACTCCAAATACCAGGTCACACAGGCAGCTCTCTAGGTCTGATATGTAACCACCCACTGATTTAGCTCTCCCTAAAGCTGACAATTCAAATTTTACAGATAATCTCATTGGAAATGGAGTTTATTTTCTCCACTGTCCAAATCTTGTCTTTATATTCACAAAGCAGATGAAGCAGTATTTAAAAGACAGATGCCTGCAGACCAAACCTTGGTCCACTGATTGCTGCTCTCCAGGACACGCTCAAGTGTTATTAATTAAATATACTTACAAAGAATTAGTTTCTACTTGGTCATGTCAATTGAAATATCTGTTTTTGATGTAATTGTTCATATTTTTACTCCATTCTGTTTTTTAAACAAATGTTCTGGTTCTTCCGCCATTAACCAGCATTAACGGGCTCAAAACAAGGAGAAAAACAGAAGACACCATTGGAACTGTGCTGTTCGGCCTTTTTTATGAGGAAATATTTAAGATATTTAATGTTTTTAGTCAATAAATCTAAATATGTTTGGAAGCAATTTAATGAACTGACCTTCAATCTGAATGCTGTCAGTCCGAATCCAGCTCACACTTGTGCGGGCGTGTAATCGTTACCTCAAGAGAAATGAATTGTAAAGTAGCACAAATATTTGACGATATGCAAGAGTTAGAACTAGAAGCATCACTGGAGCCCGTGTGTCAGTGTGTGAGGGAAAAGTAGGGCAGGCACTGCACCTGCATCTGCTGTGTCTGAAAAGAACTTCAAAAATGTATCATTGAAAACATGTCTTTTTATTTACAAAATTCCAAAAAAAAAAAAAAGAAAAGGATCTAGAAGTAATCCAAGGTCATAAACATAATCCATCTATGAACTACACAGGCTTTTGACTAGAGCCAGTCCTCGGACAGAGCAGCTTCAACTTCTCCGCAGCTAAAACAGAACTGCAACAGTCGGCTTAGCTCGGCTCGTCCGACTGAATCATCTGTATAAATAAATATGTAA
The DNA here is from genome assembly GCA_016586285.1 of Arothron firmamentum. Lineage (NCBI taxonomy): Eukaryota > Metazoa > Chordata > Actinopteri > Tetraodontiformes > Tetraodontidae > Arothron > Arothron firmamentum. Next base: position 41,761 of record BJFM01000881.1, read on the forward strand.
ATTCAAGTAGAAAGCTTGTGGAGTCGGAGCTGCGGATGCTGAGCTGACAACCGAGCACTCCGACGCCGAGGAATCTCATTCTGCCGGTGTAGAGATGACATGGAGGGGCATTTTTAAATGATATGATCATGAGGAACAACAGCAAAAATGGATATAAACGCACTTGATGCCATTATTATTTTCTGTCTTCTCTGCAGATGTGTTTGATACGCCTCCCTTTCTGACCCATCACTTGTGGCAGCTTTGTTTACACGCACAAAAATATGGCTCGTGGTCGGACATTACAAACTCGTATCACATCTGCAAACCGACAGGAGAGTCTGACGAAGAAGCACATTGATACTCATATTCAGAATAGAATTTTTGGGGGGCTTTTTCCTTAAACAACAGCTGATCAGAGTTCTTCTAAATGGAAAATGATATTAAATGAAATCTTTTGTCTTGACTGATAACGTGCTCAATCATTATCCTGTCGACTCACGTGCACAAGGTCACACGTGCTGGGTCAGAGTGGCAGATCGTCACTGCTTTAAAAAAAAAAATCTGACAAGGACAGACGATACAAAATCTTACAACAGGACTTTAGAGTATCAACGGCAACAAGAAAAAGAACATTGTACAAAAATAAAAAATACAAATGAATAAATATGCACCGTCATAAATAAATTAAATTTGGTAGATTTCGAACAGTGTAAAAAGGAAAGAACCAATATGAAACATAAGTAAATGGACAGGAAATGCTTTTTCTGGCCTGATTCACAACAGAGCTGCTGGTTTATTGTTTTAAAGCCCGTTTGGAGAGTTCAAAGATAACAATGGTATGATCCGAGCAGAATGGTGGCTTAATTTGACACAAAAGCAATGAGATGTGTGGGCTTTTTAGTGAAGATTTACCGCACGATGAGGAGAGATGGATGTTCACCTCTGCTGCGGCTGTGGAGGGAGCTTAACTTTGAGATCTGCAACATTTGGTCTCTCTGGGACACAATCCTCGCTGCTGGAGGGTTCCGGTGAGCATTTCACATGTTTTGGCAAAGCTACACAATATCTCCCGAATAATTCCAAGAACAAACATTCAAATTTTGGTTTCACAATGACCTCGGTTCACACAATGATCAAGAAAATAGTCCGCATCGGAACGTCAATATTCATTTTTAGACGTCTCCTTTCGTAACCCCTAACAACACGACACGTGGATACGGACACAGCAACGACACATGCGTAACCGAAATGCAGAAGTTTTGCGCGCTCAGTTTCTCTGGGGTTGTGATGTATATAGGCTTGAGTGTTTTGCATCGTTTTTCGCTAGGCTACAGTAAGACTGCGGGCGAGACTCAGAAAGCTGCGGGGCCTCTCCTCACCTCCCCTCCCTCACAGTTGACATTCAGAAAGATGGAGGAAAAAAGGCATATCGTGTTGGTTGTTTCTCCGCTACATGGAGGACACCTCATAGGAACTTTTTTTTCCTCATTTATCACCTGGCTGTTGGCAATCCTTTTTCAAAAAGTAAAAAAAAAAAAAAAAAAAAAAAAAAAAGTTTATCAAATACACACAAAAACAAAACCAAGAATTCGACCTCCCAATGCCCGGTGCTGAAGTGGAGTCTTTTCAAAAAGGCCTGGATTAAAAGGCATTTGATTAAGCATACATTCTTTCATTAGAGTTTTAAGGTTTCAGTTATAGTCTTCAACGTCAACAAGCCTCTTCAGTAATTCAAGATTTTTTTTTTCATCTTTTAGCCACAAAAATGCACAATACCCCCTGTCCTGGCAGTGAATTAGTCATCTGAAATGCTTTAAAGAGACCCATTTAAACTTTTTTGCTTTTTTTTGTTTTTTGTTTTTTAGAAAAGAAAATCAGTAGCAGTACTCCACAAACAATAGCATTTGAGTTACCGATATTTAACAAATGTTACTACCAGCTAATGTAGTCAAACCTTCTTCTGAAGAACCTCTGTCCTACTTCTACTTATTTTTCTTAATTAGCTGAGAGAAGCAAAAGAGTGTAGACACTTAGCGAAGCTGCAGAATCCCAAACATCAACAGCGCGACTAGTGGCCATCTGTGGTCACTGCAGGCCCATACTCAGCAGTGCAAGTCCAGTGATTAGCATCTGTACGCCAGTACGGGACAAAACCATGGAAGCTCAAAATCATCTGACAATCCTTTTCTTCTCAATCTGGAGCTTCTATACCCTCTTCATCTGGTGATATTCATTAATGTTCTTTCGTGTACAGTCTGTGCTCAATTAATTTGACCCTCTCCCCTGCGGCCTGGACCACTTGTTGCCTATGTTCTGGCCTCTATATTATCATCCTATTTTGATGATTACTAAATCAAATCAGGCTTGCCCCAGCAACCGCAACCTCCTGTCACTCTCCTCTCACCTCAATGACATCACCATCATCATCTGAGCTGCAGCCACTGCTAATATTCCCACCGTTCACCAGCATGGGGGCCCTGAGGCCCTCGGACCGTGCCCCTGAAGAGGAGGAGGAGGAGGAGGGGGAAGATGAGCATGAGCTGGGGGAGGAGGTGGCTCGGTACTTAGAGAGGTAGCTGGCTCCAGACAGACCCGGGGAGGCAGCTGTTCCCGGCAGCCCGCCGGGGAGCATGGGCCTAGCGTAGAGGCTCGCCAGAGACTGGCTATAGGACAGCGGGAAGCCTGGTGGCAGCATGGCAGCCATGCCTGCCATACTGGGTCTCAGCATATATGGGGGCATGGCTCCTGGAGCACAGCTTGTTGATGATGTTGAGGAAGATGTCGAACGAGTAGCGGTGCTTGTCGCTGAAGAAGAGGAGGCGGGGACTGCGCTGGCTCCACCGAAGCCAAACAGGTCTTGGTACATGTAACCGGATTCCCCCAGATGAGCGTGAGGGGACTGGAGATAAGGCGCGCCAGCCCCCACGAAAAGCCCAAGAGACCCACCCAGCATGGTCGGGTTGATGGGCAGAGGAGGGAGGCCGTATCCCCCAGAGAAGGGGAACCCTTGTGAAGCCATAGAGGTTGAGGAGTGTTTTCCTGCAGACTGCTGCTTACTGGGATGCTCCTCCTGGGGAGGGCTGGAGGCCTTATGCTTGGAGCCCCTTCTCAGGTCCTGAGCGACAGCAGCATCCGCGTTGGGTCGAATTACAGAAGTCACAGAGGCATCGTGGTGCTTCACATTCCCGCTGCCGTTCGTCTGCGCCGGTGTGGCGGAAGGCGTGCCCTTCTGCGTTTCATCCCTGGAACCTCCCGCGCCCCCAGTGTAGCGCTGCAACTCGCTGATGATCTCTGGGCTGTCAGGGGAAAGAGGGCGGGGCAAAACGTCGGAGGGTGTCTGCTGCCTCCTTTCAGGAGACAAACAGTCGTTGGCGACATTGGCGGACTCCTCTGCTGGAGCCTGGAAGGCTGTCAAGACAAAACAAGGTATTAGCACTGAGCTAAGGCAAGATACATAGGCTAGGCTATTTACATTTATCTGGTACATACAGGCGATCCTCCACAGTTTAAAAGCTGACATTCAGTTATATTATCTTACTTTTGGCTGGGGAAGATGCAGCATTTTCCTCTCCAGTTTTGGGCTTATTAGCTGCCCTGACAGCAAAAATGCGACCATCAGACGTCCTGATGTATGTCCCTACAACACACAGGCAACAATGAAATAAACAAAGACAACCACACGTGTCTGTGGTGAACTTTAAAGGCAGAGGAGTTTGTACCTTTGGTCCCTCGGATGATGTGGATGCTCTGTCCAGCGGTGATTCTGGCCTGGACATCTGTCGTGCTGTTGGTGCCTGGTATGTCCAGGTCTGACACGGCAGAAGAAAACGCAAATTAAACAACAGTTTATCATAACATCAGTCATCAGAGAGGAGAAGGGAACTGGCAGAAGTGGAACGTACCAGTGGTGATGACGATCTTCTGCACAAACACTCCAGCCTTTTGCAGGCAGTTGACAGGAAACCCTCCAAGGCTGGATCCAGACGAACTGTCTTTTGGAGCAGAGCCTGAAGACGCCTGACGTGGCATCATGGGAACTGGAGTAGACTGCACAGGTCTGGCCACTGGCTTCTCCTCAGCGCGAGGAGGCGGGCGCCTGTGAAAAGGTTTTCTTTGTTAGATTTGATCTTCCCAATCTCAGATTTTGACAAAACCCCTCCCACTTGACCTCCTGATGATTACATTACCGGTAATTATTCATTATCAACTTTCACCTAAATGTTGTATTACCGATTACCGTAATACAACGTATTACGGTATTACCGTATTAATAACCAAACTGTATGCATGCAGTTTGGTTATTAATTAGTACATGTTTGTTCTGTTTACCTTCAGGGTTATCGACCTATTCCTGTTTCTAGGCCCATTACTTCAATTAAAATTGGGAACGAGAGGAAACGAGTTGTGCCTTTGCATCCTTCAACAATTGATCAAGCAGTTTTTCAAGTTTGGGCAGAGTTGTGGTCCGAAAAACACACATAACTCGCCAGTGCAATTTAATTACAGATGCTCTTTATGGAAACTTTCAACGGTCTGAGTCACTGACCAGTTCCTCTGACTGAAGGCGGGGATGTTGGTGAGGCTCTGGTCACTGGCAGGGTAGTAGTGAGCATAGGAGGGACGTGTATATGGCACGGAGGCCCTCTTCTCCTCCTCATAGCCCCTCTTGGCTGCCTTCTGCTCATCGTAGCTCAGCTTCAGTTCTTTGCGGTCTATCAGCAGGGACTCATGGGGGAAAGGTTGCTAAAAGAAAGAACAAAAGGACATAAAGGTTTTTTTTAACTTCATTTTCATTAATTTCATCAAAAATTAATGTGAAAAAATGTCAAAACGATGAGGAAGGGGCCAAATGTGGAAACATTTCTTAGTGTTACAACATTAGGTGCTACACTTCCCTGCCACTAGGGTGCGCACAGTGATCATTTTTATTCCTAAATCTTACCTTGGTGATCAGGTGAGGGTAAAAATGCAGCGCCTTCCTGAGGACGCTCTCCAGGCCATCCTGGGGTTGCAGCTGAACCTGGGAGGGGTCCGGCTCCTCCTCCACAAAGTGAAGAAGAGACTCCACTTCCCTCCTGGTAAAGGTCAACACCGGGTTCAGGTCGTCCACCACCCGGTCTGGCAGAGAAGGAAGGAAAATAGTGTCAATGAACTAAGACAAACGACAGCTAAAGTGTGTCAGTGCTCGTTTAACTATCGCGGGGCCTGATAATAATAAACTGAAGTTTAGAAAACATCACCTGAAATTGTGTAATAGTAGCTGAAAAATGTGAAAATGGTGGCGCTTCCTCACTCACCAGACATGCCCTGTTTGGAGATTTGCCGATCGTAGATCTTCTTCTCGAGGGTGAAGTCACACACCAGCCGGTAGATATGACAAGGCTTCCTCTGACCGTAGCGGTAGACACGGCACACAGCCTGGGCATCGTGACAAGGGTTCCAGGACGCATCGAAAACCACCACCCGGTTTGCTCCAATCAGGTTTACACCCAAACAACCAGCCCTGAAAGCCACAGGAAAGTCAGTATTCAGCCTGATTGCTTTGCATTTCTTGAAACGTGAAGCTGCTGTGTCATTGTTACCTGGTTGACAGGAGGAAGACCCACGCTGAGGTGTTGGATGGATCGTTGAACTGATTAATAAGTCTCTCCCTTTCTGAAGCTGTGGTGCTCCCATCTAGTCCTTTAATGACAGTGCAAAGATTTACAAGGTTTTTACTAACGTTATGACATCTGGGACATAAAGTTGCACCTCCTTTATCTCTAAAAGCTATTAAAACTTCTAACAGTCAGAACTTCTAACAGTCAGAACTTCTAACAGTCACGTCCCAAAATGGGGCAGTTACGATGAAACACCACCAGGTGGCAGTATAATACACGATACAAGAGATACTGCGTAACAATTACTGCAGGGAAACCCACAAATTTGCATTAGCATCTCCCCAAAATACAGTTTTCCCAGGTATAAAAGCACACGTGCTAATTGGCTGAAGACAACTTACGGTAATAGTTGAGATTGCGGACCCAGTTCTGGGTCGGTTTGTCTTTTTTGGGTGATGGAGGAACCGGCCTCTTGATGAGAAAATCCTCAATCACCGTCAGTGTGGACAAACTCTGGCTGCGGAAGGAAGACAAAGAGAAAAATAAGACATTGAGCGACTATATCAGATTTGATGATGCTGTCTGATCTTGTACCTGAAGACGAGGAGTTTGTCTCCCTTCCTGACGCTCTCTTCTATCAGATGAAAGAGCAGCACCATTTTTGCAGAGTTCTCCAGGACGCCGGGGTTGTAGTCAGACATGATTTCCTTTGCCTGGTCGCACAGATTGACAGAAATCATTAATATTTATATATAAAACCTCAATTTTAGATACACTGATTACCTGATTACCTAACAGAATGAATTAGGTAATCTGTTTCGCAAAAGATTTAAATAGATGAAGCAATCTGTGATTATATTTGCAATAATGCCATCAAATCTATTTAAATTGTGTGATGCAACTTCCTGTTTTAATAAGCAAAACCGAGTGACAGAATCTTGATTTTTTTCTAACGTACCCATTCATAAGTGATGACCTGGTTAGCTTTCTCTTGCAGCTGGTTGAGACTCAGCCCACCGACGGGAGGTGGATTCTCCGGGGGTTTGGACTTTTGATTGGGCGCCGCGGGACACCGGGTGGGGCCTGCGGTGGCGATGTCTTCGAGGTCTAAATCCTGGTCACTCGCCAGGTTTTCCTTCTGCAAGGCCTCGAACAGCACGTCTGGATGATTCCAAATCTGAACAACAGGAAATCAGCCGTGTGAGAACACGTCTCCGGGTGATGCTGACTGGATTTGGTACAAAAATGGCCGAAAAACATGTTGACAAAGATAACAATTGCGTCATGGCACTTCAAAGAGCTGGGTCTGAACAAATGGCAGTTTGAAGCATTGTTTTTGCCTTTTTGACCCTCGGAATCAAAAAATCTAAATGTTTTTCTTTCAGCAGCCAACACTCCCGACACTCCTCCTCCTTACCTTACAGCAGACGCAGAAAGCCTTCAGTGGGTTGAGGCTGAGCCAACCGGTGTTCCCTGCCTCTTTGAAGCGGTTCATAAATTCTGTGTAGAGCGCCCGCTGCAGGGGAGAGAGTCGCACCAGGAGCACATGCTCCTGCTTGGAGGGCAGCTGGTCCTTCAGGACATCATGACCTCGTCTGGAATGATGATGAAGGTTGTTATTTGTTAAAAAACACAAAAAACCCAGTCAGGTCTGATCGGATGTTTCTGGCTGCGGTGGCCTCACCTCTGCACAAAGCCCTCCAGCAGGCTGTGAAGAACGTGGCTCCTGTACCTCATCAGCCGGACGTCCTCAGGAGTGCTGTCCACACACTGCCCGTTCAAAATGGGCCGTTCAAACATGTTGCTGAACTCCTGCCGTGTGCCTGGGTTGGAACACAAAGGAAGGAAATCAAACACAAGCTAACAATGCATTTGCAGGGCCGAAAAGAAAACGTTAGCGCGTACCGAGGAAGTCTGGCCGGACAAAGTCTACCATGCACCAGTACTCGATCAGGTTGTTCTGGAGTGGGTAGCCCGTCAGGACCACGCGGCGCCTGGTTTGGATGTTCTTCAGAGCCTGCGACGTGCTGGCGTGACAGTTCTTGATCCGATGGCCTTCGTCACAGATCACCACATCCGGACCGGGCCTGGCTAAGGCTTTCTCTATGCCTGGGGGACAAATCCTTTCAGTGTCGCTCTCTGACGTGCTACATCATCGGCCCCTCCCCCTTTAACCCTGCTACCTTTGAGCAGCTCCTGCTGCCTGTCCTCTTCGTCCACGTCGATGACCACGGGGCCCATGGCTTTCTTGCTCTTCTTCTTCCGGCCGGCCGCGTAGCTCTTCTTCAGCGACAGCAGACGATACATCTCGTAGCCCATCAGCAGCACCCCTCCGTCCCTCGCCCACTCCTCCACCACCCTGGCCCTGGTCGCCGTGTTCCTTCGTGATACAAGGCAAGGGAAGGCGTGAAGTCGGGACGCTGCAGAAGCCGACCCGACTGAATCTACAGAGCGCTGCTCACTTGTGCTCGTCATTGAGGATGTGAACTTTGAAGGCGCGGGGCGCCACCAGACCCGCGTCCGTATCTGGCAGTAACGCCTCAGGGGCCGGGACCCACGTGTTGAACTCCGACAGCCAGTTTTGCAAAGTGTTCACCTGGGGCGACATCACAGACAATCCTGAATCTTCTGATCCACACTCGAATCATAAAAGAGTCGAACGTTGGTCCCCGCAGCAGGGTCGGGGGCTTACAGGAACGATCGCGAGCACGGTGTGAGCCTGGGTGTGTCGGAACAGGACGTCGATGAAGGAGATGACCTGCAGCGTCTTGCCGAGGCCCATGCTGTGGGCCAGAATACAGCCGAATCCGCTGCTGCTGCCGAAGCGCTCCACCGACTCGATCAGGTTGTCATACAGGAAACGGATCCCGCCGATCTGGCGACAAAATGGCAATGAAAATGTCAGCCCTGTGGCCCCGAGTGAACGGGGGGAGGTGGGAGGCGTCTCGGCCAGTACCTGGTGAGGTTTGACGGCTCTGGCGAGCTGAGGCAAGAGGAAAATGTCCTCCTCCTCAGACGGATGGTTCAAGTTGACCAGCACCCTGCCCTGGGCGTCTGGCTGGTTAAAGGCGTCGTCGGTGTGCGCGCCGCTCGGCTCGCTCTCTCCTGCCTTGGCGGCCTTGCCGCTGACCATAGGGTCGTCCTCGCCGGAGCTCAGCTGGATCACATCTGTGGGGCATTTAGAGAAGGTGAGCAACAGGCTGGCGCTTCGGAACAGTATTTGTAGGAGACACGGGAATCTGCAGGTGGTCCGCTGTCTCTACAGACTCGGGCCGCCTTCCAACGTCACTGTAACGTTAATAACCGGAAGAACTGTGACAATTAATCGTTAAGCATGTCGTGATAGCCTGAAACTCCACCCATCAACACAGTCAACTTTATCCCAAAGTGGTTATTATTATATTTCATGAGCCTGGATATCTTTGGCTCAACTACATCCAACCTTGTCTCCAACATAAATATCACTTTGTGTGTGCGCGTGTGTGTGTGTGTGTGTGTGTGCGTGTGTGTAGTAGAAGGATCGAAACCCATATCTGATAGACCTCAACAATATCAGGTGGCGAAACTTACACAAGCCGTCTGTGAGGGTATGACGGGAAGGGGAGAGGTGTGTGTGAGTGTGTGTGTGTGTGTCAGTATGTTAGTGTGTGTGAAGAGAGAGGCTGCTTATATAACTGCAGTGAATGGCTGGTTATACAAGTAGGATTAAAGTGGAGGGGGGAGACTGGTTATGCAACCGTAACTAGAAATGTCACTGTGCCACTGTGTGTGTGTGTGTGTGTGCGCGCGCGCGCACGCGCACGTGCATGTGTTCTGGCTCATAACCCGGATTAGCCTTCTTCATTGCTCCACAGACCTGCTCCGATCTCTCCCGATTCTGAAGCCCATCTTTCATTATTCATGTGTTAATCCCATTGATCTGTCTGTAGTGTGGGGGGGGGGGTTTACTCTGATGGTGTGTGTGTGTGTGTGTGTGTGTGTGTGGCCCCACCCGCAATGTGGCCAAGACTCAAACTGATGATCAAGAATCTATTGTAAATCCCTGGATCAACCTAAGAGGTGACAGGATGCAAAACACGAACTGGAGAAACTGCAGTCAAAAATGCCATACGATGCTCTTTCCTCTGAGCCAACACAATCACGGCTTAACCTTTCATTCTAATGAGCTTCCTCCCAGCATTAATACAACCTTTATCTTTAATACGAAGCCTTTTCATCTTTTTTAATCTTCTAGTGCATCAGCGAATCGTCTTGTACTCCCAAGACATGTGGGGAACTCTGAGCCTCACATGAAATGATCTTTAACCTTACTGCACAATGACAGGTTTTTAAGGATGCATGATGATTTTTCATACCAAGGGTGCCCTTAAAACCCCATAAACAATCACCAAATTAGCACAAACCTGTCTCTTTGGGGGGGTTTGCTAAACTATCATATCGTTTAGAACGTTCCAGATGAAAACAGGTTGATTCTTCTCTCTGGAAGCTTCTAGTTTGGAGGACTGTTGTGTTGTGGCCATAAAAGCTTCAATCCCGCCTGCTGAAGCAGCGTAGGATGTCAGTCTGCTGCCGTCGTGTTAATTAGCAGCAATGAAAGGCAGCCAAAGTGCGTGTGTGAGTGTGATCGGCAGTGATACGCAAGTTTGCACTTCAGCAGAGCGAGTTCAAATTTCAGTCCAATTAAAAATAACTAGCTGGAGTTCACAGAACTCAGTTCACTGCCCCAGAACGGAGTTATCACTCAGTACCTAATCATTACACAACCTCAATAGACTCTGCCTTTACACCCACAGGCACAAATCCCATAAACGAAGAGAAAGCAAAAACATGGCCCGCGGAGGCCTTGCTGACTCTGTGCACGTCTCACCTGTTTTGCGCCGCTTGGCAGCAGAGGACGCTGGGCCTGTCTTGCTCTCCTCCTCACTGCTGCTGCAGATGTTCAGGCTGAGCACTTCCTGTTTGGCCGACTGGGCTTCCTGCTGCGCTGATGATGCAGACGCGTGCTTCTCCACCTCACCTGGGGAGGCACAGAGACACGGGGGGGGGGGGGGGGGGGGGGGGGGGGGNNAAATGATCAGGTTTTAAAAGGAATGAGGAAAGGGTGGCGTGTGTGTGTGTGTGTGTGTGTGTGTGTGTGTGCGTGTGTGTGTGTGTGCGTGGGGGGGGTTGGCTGCTGGGAGAGTGTGATTAATCTGTAGAGAAAGTCCAGATCAAGCGGGTCGAATGACTCACATATTGGATAAAATACACCAGTCGGATGCCAGTGGGCTGCTCAGATGCTTATTTGTGCTGTGTTTAATGGTTTGGAACGGGAACAGGTCAGAGACTCAGTGTCTCCTGTTAATGGAAGCACGGTTTTCTCACCAGTTTTGTATTCAGGCAGCGCCGGCGTGGGAAAATCCTGCATCCTCTGCTGTTCCAGACGCCGCCGTCTCTCTAGCTCATCCTGCTGGGCCACCTTGGTCACTGCCTCCAACTGGTGTTCCCTCAGCAGTTTCCTGCACCAGGCGACAAATACCACACTCAAACCTGGGCTTCTACTCTGGGTACTTTCACAAAAGGTCTTCAGTTTCATCATCTGATCGGCATTTCTAATGAAGCGGCGAACACTGTGACTCACACCTGCGGTCACAGCTGCAGATCTGATATCTGCAGTCTGCCAAAGAAGCTTTAGGAAAGTCTTCCGTGAGTCACACATTGCTGGGGGAAGTTGACAACCACAACCGATCAAAACGGCAATAACTCGCAAAGAGTCAGCGAGAAAAACACTTTAAAAGAGGGGGAATGTTGACATTACATCTAAGCTATTAGGCAGTATCATTAATCTTCTATTCCATTAAGGTGTGTGCAGGATTTATTACTTCTTTTTTTTTTTTAACAACTGTATTTTCTGGGATCAGCCTTCTCCTGATCCCAGAAAACAAAGTTTTCCAGGTTTTATCCTCAAATGTTTCCAGTTCTTAAGGTTGTTGCTGTAGAAAACACATCTGGAATTAAAGATGTAGTTTTACATGTAGTATTGATGTTCAGGTTCATATACATCGAGGGGGACCCACGTCCTGACGGGGGTGGGGGGACCATGCCCAAAATAGAACATGTGGCCCTGGATATTCCATTTATAGATTTTTAAATGTTAGGATTATAACTGTTGACAGATGTGGTCATGTGGTTTGGTGATACATCCTTTAATCCAGCAAAGAATGAAATGTTATATTAAGTATGCATTACTAAAAGGATTGCGTGGTAAACCTTTCCATCCCAAGGTTTCTGTGTTTCAAACAGTTAACAATGGCTATCTTCTCTAGAATCATTGATCTATACCTTGAATTATATAACATCTTGATAATATAAATAATTCTGAGCAACTGAATGACAAAAATCAGTCATTTGTAATGGTATGGTTAAACTGCGTGTAGATTTAAAGTGTTTTCAGGGTGAATGGAGGTCAGACTGAAGTACCTGATGTTGCGTCGCATGTGTGCTGGTTTGGTGCTCCTCTTCTTGGTCCCGGTTAGGGCTGAGGGAGGGGAGGGGCTTTGGCTTGCCGGCCTGGAACAGGGTCTGGATCCCGGCTGGGATGGCGGCGGGTGGGCCGGAGTCTCCCCCGATGGCGAGGTAGATTGGGGAGGGGTGCATTGCCACGCGTCCGAGTCGCCTCCCTGAGCCCCATTCTCTGAGCTGAAGGGGGCGCTGTGTGACTGGTCTGTGGGAGGCAGAGGGACGAGGTCAGGGCTGTTCCCAGAATAATCAAGAAAATATGACGGCATGACATATTTTTGAGGAGCTCAAGAAGAAGACAGGACATGAAAAATATAGTCCCTTTCAAACACATGTAATCGTCAGGATGAACTCATGATGGAAGCCGTCATTTTCTCAGTCTTCCAAATAAAACTGTCGGGTGAATCCTGTCAGATTCAGAAAAAAACCTTATTGTTTTCTCCAAAATCAACCAGAAAAGGTACAAAGTTCCACTTGATCTTGTTTGATTCATTTCTGCCTAACCTTTTCTTGAATGATCATTTTTCTTAACAGTACTCGCTCACTCGCTCTCGTTTGTCCTCTTCGCTCTTCTACTAGAGACACACTGAACCAGATATGGAGCTTATGTAAGAACTGGATCATAAATATGGAAGACTTATGAAACACACACACACACACACACACACACACACACACACACACACACACACACACACACATATCCTTGTACTTCAATCTTTGTGAGGATTTTCATAAATGTGATATCCAGCCCCTTACCCTAACCATCCCAACTAACCCCTAACCCTAACCTAATCCTAATCCCAATCCCAATTCTAACCTTCAAACGGGCTGTTGAAGTTGTGAAGTCCAGCTAAAATGTCCTCATGGCCCAAAAATGTGCTCACTTTGCTAGTAGAGTAAGTATCCTGGTATCCAGTATGTACCAAGTACACACACACAAAGAGCCAAGAATCTGGCTGGAATGAGTGAACAAACGGGGACACTCTGCCAACTCATACATGTTTGTCATTTCAAAATACGCACACACAGACACTCACACACACACACACACGGACACAGAGATGAAGACAAAATACACAGACTGCAAGACACTATCTGTAAAAATACCACAATATGAGGACAAACACACAGTTGACATAATGGAGCGTAGAGCTGGTGGGCTGTTGGTGAGCTCACTGCATGCTGAAAAACAGCTTGCATAAAACATCATTTCAGCCCAACTGCGTGACAACAAACTTCCTGACATGGCTGCAGATGACACCAGATGTTGGTAAGATTCCGCATCATTTCCGAAGCAGCTCAATCAAATCCGTTACCTTCTGAGAAGAAGCAAATCGGTTTTAGTTTTCCGATTGTGGGTCAAACCAGCTAAACGTGATGAGATGAACACATGCTGATGACAGCGTCGGGATGCACGGCGGTTCAACACAATGCCTCAAAAACAACCTCCAAAGAAAAAAAAACGTTAGAGCGATGCCAACGCTGCACTCAGAGAGGAGTTCATGTCTGAGAGGCAGCCTGGCTCAAGCACTTCTCTGATGAATAAACCTTTCTAGGTCAAAACCTCTCTGGAGCTGCTTCAGTTCTGATTGCTCCATGTGTTTCAGTGCGCAACACACACACACACACACACACACACACACACACACACACGCCCGCTTTCCCAGAACAATGTGTCTGCTCGAGAACATGAGACATTATGATGACGGTGAGTTATCAGAGCTGAATGCAGCAAAACAAGTTTTTACATCACAGGGTTACCCCGTTAACCTTCAAACTCCACCTGACAAAGCAGGTAAAAAGATTCTCGAAATGCGCACGCACACGCACGCACGCACGCTCACACACAGACACACAGAGGGGGCAGACAGGGAAAAAAGAGGAGCGAGTTGAGATGAAAGGGAGGTCAGCATTCAAAGTAAAGGACAGGAGTGATGCTACAAAACCACCAGCAGGGCAGAGGTTTGGTCCATACGCATCAAAAGGACAGAGATTTACTGGCAGGTCCAAATATAGCCCATAATAAGATCATACAATTGGATAACTTGTGCACGCACACCTGAGGTTGTGATGACTCAGTGTTTCTACATCATTCAAATAATGTAGAAATGAATAACCTGAACCAATAAGCATGCAGGACAAGAGCCCTTCCGAAGCCCTTCCGCAGTATGGACACATGGATCACAAGATTGGGACATGTGTCCTTTTATAGTGGCATTATTTAGTGGCACACACGCACACGCACACACGGTCAAGGTGACCAAACTGACCAGCTGATCCCTATGGCAACATGACAAATAAAAATCCAAAAATAAATTTGTTAGATAAAAACAAGTATCAAAAAAGCCAAATATGAACCCTTCAAAATGTTCAAGGCTCCAAGAAACACAAACAATCTTCACCTGGGGCCACTGAGCACAAATGGCCCTGCGATATGGAAGCATCTGCGGTAAAATCATGCCATCAACACAACTACGGGATTCATGTTCCTCAGAACTCCAACAGCGCCCCCTTTCTGCGCCACCCGGCACTGCGGGGTACTGTAATTACTGAAGTCGACCCAGAACATCGAGCAAGACTCCCTGATGCCTGAAAGTCACTGAGGTGCCACCGTAAGGTGATAATTACAGCTGGAGTCCTGCGGTTGCTAAGGAACAAGTTCAACTTTAATTATCAGCAGGTGGTGTGCAGACAAGGCCACGCGCTCATGACATGTAGGCAACATGCAAAGGCACCAACC
>BJFM01000881.1:74503-85205 GCA_016586285.1 Arothron firmamentum
AGAGAGAGAGAGGGAGAGGGAGAGGGAGAGAGGGAGAGGGAGAGGGAGGGAGGGAGAGGGGGGAATAAACAAATAAGGAAGCAGTAAGAAGACAGCTTCTTGCATAAGCTGCCTTATGTAATATCTGGCTAATAATGCCACTGTACAGCTTACTAGAAAAGTTATACAAGACATATGCCAAGATGCTTGCGCACAAATGTGAGTGCACACACGCACACACACGCACACACAAAGGTACTCTCTGATCTGGCTGGTATTCTCTTGCTCAGCATCCTTATTTAGTCCTCAGACACTCTGAAGAGGCGAAAAGTGCCTCAGATCCAAAAATGTTTTCATAAGATATAAATACAAATGCTTGAATTCACTGTCTCCGTCTGTCTGTCTGTCTCTCTTTCTCTCTCACACACACACACAAACACACACACACAGAGTCAACCCTGGGTTCAACAGAGTTTAACAGTGTGTTCCTGGGCCTCATTACAATCGCTGCAGGAGCTCAGGGCAGATTTAAATGATTTGGAGGGTGTTTAAGAACTGAAAACATGTTCTTTATCCCTCATATTTTCCAAAGGCAAACATTTTGGTTTTACTACAGAATGCATGGTTCTTTAGAACAATGCAACTTGTAAAAAAGAAAATAAATAAAAAAATTTAAAAAATGACACCCCCCCCCCAAATTATACAAAAAGATGTCTGTTTAGGTTCCCATTCATCCAGGTCATAGTTATCCAAGGTTAGATCTTTGTAGGCAACTGGACTTACAAAGGTTGATCTTGAAGACGTTTCGCTTCTCTCCAGAAGGCTTCTTCAGTTCTAAATTAGTTGGCAGCAGAGCTTGAAAATATAGCCCTTGTGGACCATTAGTGTGCTAATGATCTATTGATTATCGACCTTTAGGTCATTAGCACAGCATACTGCAAGTTATGTGTTTTTTCTGACCACAGCTCTGCCCAAACTTGAAAAACTGCTTGATCATTGAAGGATGCAAAGGAACAACTCATTTCCTCTCGTTTCCAACTTTAATTGAAGTAGTGGGTTTAGAAACAGGGATGATCTATTGATTATTGACCTTTAGGTCATTAGCACACTAATGGTCCACAAGGGCTATATTTTCAAGCTCTGCTGCCAACTAATTTAGAACTAAAGAAGCCTTCTGGAGAGAAGGCGAAACATCTTCAAGATCAACCTTTCTAAGTCCAGTTGCCTACAAAGATCTAACCTCGGATATACAAAGAGATGATGGCTGTTAGTGGGAGGTGTAAAAAAACCATATATCTAACTGCATCTCAAGGCTGATCTACACTTGTGTAGATGTCAGAGCTCTAAACTGCACTGCCTGTTTCCCCCGTCTGTCTTCTGTACGTAGCTACAGAGCACACTGTTTGCTCAGGATTAGGCTGCATTGATTACCCCGGCCCAAAGTCACCAACACACTTGTGATCCAGATCAAAGCACATCGACCCGCATCATCGTCCCCTCCGGGATATTTTTACACAGGTAAAACCCTCTGACCCGAGCCCGACTGGGGCTGTGTCGGCTCTAATCCCAACTTCACCTTCCAGAGCGCGTTAACAACATCAATGTTGAAAGAAAGAAAAAGGAAGCGCAATGATGTAACGCGACCTCGCGGAAAGAAGCTCCCCCATCCCGATGGGTGAATGAACCAAGCTCGGCCAAATCAGCCTTCATGGAAGAGGCCGGATGAGAGCAGCTCTTGTGTCGCTATTTGTTCCGGCGGCTCTAAAAGAAGCCTTTTCTCAACCCATCAAGAGCAGTGACCCCTGTTGGGCGATATCGTTACGTCAACTTATTCGTTTCTTTTGATCGTCACCATTATCTGAAAGCCTGTGATACATACTAAATTGTCACAAAACCAGTTATGTATGCAAAATGTATCTTTACTGATATTTTTTTAATGCGTTTTGTTTAACGTTCAATTGGATCACGCCTACCGATGCGGGGCAGGAAAAGGGCGGGAATAAAAATCACTGGGCCATAATTGGTTGCTGGCTGGTCACCAACCAATCGGTGTGAGCTCAGAGGGTTCAGTGAGTTTGTTTCAAGGGTCACATGTGGGCATTTTCAGCCATCCCTGACGCTGCTTCACTGCTTGCGGTTGGAACAAATGAACAAAACATATTTTACTTAGCCTTTTAGATGTGGTTGTACGACTTTTTCTCTTTGCTCCTCTCACGTTTATCTGACAGGATAATCTGACATTTAAGAATGGGACGTGAACCAACAAAAGATAAAGTCCCCTGAATCATTATGAACAGAGTGCTTCCACTCAAATCAGCTGACTGTAAAATTAAATTTTATATTTATTTTTATCTGTGACTACTCCTCTTTTGGTCTTTCACTGTCTTGATAATTAAGTTTTTTCACAATAATAAAACCTTTCACATTAATTTTTTCTGACATTAATATGTGAACGCTACATATAAAGTCAGCATTTCTTAATTCTTCAGTGAATGTAGCCTGATTACAATTTTTTTTGCAAATGAATCTGAGAAAAAAAGGTCAGTTCATCATCGGCACTCGAGATTCCTATATGGAGCAATTAGCATCCGTCATTCTGGAATGGAAGAACATCGGAACAACCAGGACTTCTCTGGGAGAGTGAAAGACACCTAAAACATCTCCAGCGAGACGGGAGGCTGGAACTGCTGCCAAAGGTGCTTCGGCTAAGTACTGAGTAAACCGTCTGAATGCTTATGTCCGTTAAATTTTTTATGACCGTAGTTGACAGTAAAAGGCTCTGAAAAGTTTCCCACACAACATATATGGAATTAATCTTCTTCTTCAAGACAGTAAATGCTTCGCTGAAAGACACATTATGACCCATTCTTGGAAACATCCGCCATTAAGCCTGAAATGCAAACACATTGAGGCCCATTTGTAAAAAAGTTCTGACTCAAGAGTTTGAGGCCTAATTGAAAATTCAGCCTTAAATCATTAAAAGATTACATTTTCCCTGCAAGACGAGGCCCTAAAGGCAACGTGGGCTTAGTGGAACCTCTCCATTAAAGGGAAAACACTCTTGGGGCAAACAGGCAGTCAGATCAGTCGTTCTCTTCTCCTAACAGCCCGCACGGAGCCCCGAGGTAACGCTCGTCTGCATAAATGTGCCCTCAGACGGCTTCCCTAATCTTTCCGCTGCAAACGGAACAACGAAACAAGAAGCCAGCGTTCGGAGACGGCTGCTGAGAGCATCGCCTGTCCAGCGGACAGACAGAAACCCTCAGCCGGGGTAGCGCCCTATCCAGGGTGTGGACATTGCAGAATGTGTCTGGAGGAGGGAAAAAAAAGAAAGATAAAAAGAAAAACGTAATGACGATCGATCGAAATGCTCGTTTGAAGCGAAAATTTGTGTCGCGCTCATCGCGACGTTAAGGATAGGAAGGTTCTGCGCTTTTATAGATCCCCATTAATTTCACAGACGGGCTGTAAAATGAGTAAACAAATCCACTTCTTTGACATTTGAGGGGCCTGTGGGTGCACGCTCGAGTGCCGCCGTCTCATAATCGATTCAAACAGCGAAATCGTTTCCAGTGACGCTAAGAACGGCTAGCACTTCCTCCCCAAACCCACCGGGAGGGGGAAATAGCAGCGACCTTCCTGGAGCCCCCACATTTCATTTCTCCTTCCCGCCAGCCCTCAGACACCTCTGCTGCTCCGAGCACGCTGGTCCTGCACTCAGCCGCCCGCTGAGCTCTGCTGCAGTGCCGGTCGGAGGGAGTGATGCAAGAGATGAGGAGGAAAAGGAGGGAGAAAGGCAGACACAAGCATCGAATATGCAGTTAGCTAAAAACGACAGAGCCTAAATCCGAACACATCTAGATTAGCTTTGCTGCTGGCTGACACTGGCAGCCTCATTTAAAAAAAATGGAAAACTAAAAAGTTTGCCTAAAAGCTAAAGACGGATGCTTCGCTTGATACCCGATCCTTAAAATTTGGACACCGCAGAAAGAAATGGCGACGCAAGACAGAACGTTCTGGAATCACCTCGCTGCGGAGGCGAGGTGATTCCAGGACAAGGAGTCGGACCTGAAACAACCCTTCAGAAAAATGCACGCGACACTACAAGGTCTGATGCTGAATCCAGCTCTGCCAGTTAGGAAGCCAAGGAAAGCAAATATACGTGAAGGAGGAGGAGGACGGAAGGCCTTAAAATTCAAATGGTTCTGCTGCAAAGCTCCTAAACTTCAGAAGCAATCTTGTCCAGGCTCTGAGCAGCAGAAATCCATGTCGGGTATTGATTACAGGAACCAGCCCTTCCTTTTTCTCTTTCCTCTGCTATATAATGAGTCAATTTCCTCTCCGCGGTTTGCTAAAACAGTGCCCTGGAATGGAAGAAACCACTGGCGTGCGTTTGGAGGGTAAGTGAGGACATCGCAGGAGGAAAACCACGCCCCGTCTGCGGAGCGTCACGGCGCTTCGCAGGAGTTGATAATAAATGTGAAATACGTTATCTGACACCACACGTCCTTTCTAAAAGGATACGAACCGAAAGAAGAGAAAGTGGTGGAAAATCACAGGAGTTTTTGGTGCGAATGTTAAGTTCAGCTATTAACATTGTCAAGTTATGTGTGTTTTTATGACCACAGCTCCCAAACTTAAAAAAAACTGCTTGATCAACTGCAGAAGGATGTGAGGGACAACTCGATTCCTCTTGTTCACCAATTTAATGGAGTAGTGGATTAGGAGTAGAAATGGGAATAGGTTGCTAACCTTCAAGATAAACAGAACATACATTTGATAGTACAAACATTAGGCAACAGATGCTGCAATCATGAATATGAATATATGAATGAATGAATGTGAATGAATAATAATACCAATTAATCTTAAATTTATCTTAAACATTTAAAGTTACTTCCTACCAGTTGCTTCTTCTGATTGATCAGGAGCTGTAGTTTTGTCTTTTGAAGGGCAGGTCGAACTCAGCTACATAATTGGAACAGTATGTTGCCTTGCATCAAACCTCCTTGCCCTTTGATTACTATGTTCCTTTGATTTTCTGAATTTTGGATTTTAAAGCAACAAATCTAATCGTTTCAGGTACTATCGAATGAGTTTGAATCGCATGATCTCGCTGGGGAGGAGGAGGAGGAGTAGTCATAGTTCTGCTGTGGTGTTGTGATTTAGCTCCATTACACGGCGCTTCAGAAACTCGTGCAGTCACTGGTGCTGTTGGCTTCTTGGGTTTCAGCCAGTTTTCTAAAATTGGAAAAAGTATAAGAATAAACACCGGTCGACACATTATCAACCAAGTTCCACGCCTGACGCTACAATCACAACACCTCAGGGCCTTTATTTGTGTCTCTGGAGATTTTAAATCACTCCTCACACTCACGTGCACCGTTCTTTGTCAATTCAGGAACTGCTCCACCAGGAAAAGGCAGCTGATTAGCACCCATGTGTGAGGGATGCACACAGGACCATCCCTTTACCTCCGCTGGGGGGAAAAAACTGAAGGAAGACTGAGGGGAGCGACAAAAAGAAGAAAATCTGACTGCAAACAACCTGAGAAGAAGCTGGGATGAAACAGCACCAGGGAGGCTGGAAGGGGATGGAAACACCCCACCCCCCCCCCGGGTGCAAGGGGAAGACCAGCTGAGCAGAGGGGGGAGGTGAGGAGCACAAACCAGTCCAACCAGACCTTCAACTGCCCCAGCAAACACCCAAACCTGGCGCCTCCACCAGCTCCAGTCACACCCACAGCCTGCCATCACAGACCACACCTTCAGCGCTCCCTGACATCCCCCGTTTTGTTTCCTCAGAGCCCCTCAGGAGAAACGACATCCTCATCCCCCCCCAAGAGCACTGAGGTCGATGTCAGGAAGGGCCTTGAATTCAAAGTTTCAGTATTTTCCCTGATGTTTACAGGGACAGTTCTCAAAGTGTGATGAAACCAGTCTGCAAGGCCTTGTTGCCATCCAGAAGTCTAATGAAATATTGATGTTTCGGGCCAGCGAACAACAACCTTTGAGGTCAGCAGCTCAAGGCCACATGAATAGCTATTAGCATTGCTAACAACAACAGAGGAGCGCCTGAGGACCTGCGTCACAGAGGAACCTTGATCCTCTCTCTGCAGTATGATGGTTGCTCTCTCTGCCTTGTTAAAAAAAAAAAAGTGTATATATACACACACACACACACACACACACACACACACACACACACACACACACACACACACACACACACACATACATATATATATATATATATATATAAAAATATGAAAAGGAAACTTAACTGTATGTTTTGATTGCCGGAAACTCGACGTCACTTTCTACCAAAACCAAACCTCACTGGTGCTTTGACACAAGTGGAGCATAAAGTTAACGTCCTTCTGATTGCGCAAAACACAATAAAGTGAAGGAATAATCGTGAGCCACTGCCCGCAATGGGACAAGTTACATAAACCAGTGATGAGGGAACAAGAGCCACACCAACTTGAATATCTCGCATGAAATTTCAGAGGCACTCGAAAATCCGGACTCACCTGCTGCAGAGAGCAGCTTTGTTGTTTCTGCTTTGATCTGGTGCTGTGAGGCTGCAGCAGGATCGCCTCTGTGTGCTCTTCTGTAGCTAATTATTGCCTGGCTGCTTTCCCACAGGAGTGCACGTTGGCCTTTGACTGCTCAGGTCAAATATTTGTATTTGGTACCACAACGAGAGTGGGCCTGGAGGTTCTCTCCCAGCAGCTTTGTCTTTTATTCCAACTGTTCTCAGAGCTCTTGCAAGCTGCTGTCACATTCCAAGCAGCTTCCTTCCACACACACACACAAACACACCCGTCCACGACCCCGTAAACACAAGGTGACCTCTTTGGTAACGCTGGCGCTAAGTTTGAGGCCACCGCCTTAGTCTGAATTCCTCAAAAGCGCCACTGGCAGCCAGCGAGCTGCTGACTGAGGTCTGAACTCCAGCTGTGACCTTCGGGCTCCACTTCTCTCCTCCATTCATTTTTCCAGAAACAAGAGCGGATCAGATCAGATCTGGCTGATGATTATGAAAGTGTCAAACACCTAACTCGGCCCAATTTACATAACTCTTTACATAAGCCACTTCCTTTCGGTTTGCCCTCTTAGCCTAACTGTTAGGTAACGCTGCCAAAAGAGAGAGAGAGAGAAAGAAGAGGGGGGAAAAAAGAGGACAGTCTCGTTTGAGCGAGACTCTCTAACCCCGCAGATGTGTCAGCGTTGTTCCGGCTGCAGCCTCGCTGGGGGGGTCAAAGCATGTGCAACTAACAAATAAAATAAAGAAAAGACAGGAGTGTGTTCGCTTGTTTCATAACAGAGAGGCTGCAACAGCACCGCAGACAGGAGGAAGCGGAGGCGCACAGGCGCTCCGAGCTCCTCTTTTGTCTGGGAGCGTCTGCGCGTCGCCAGCAAACACATGCTCCAACACAAAAAAGTCGCCGTTTCCGAGCAGATGCTCGCCGCTCACCTTCTGTCCCACTTTGAGCCGCTGCGGGTGAAAAGCGTGCGTGCCCTGTTTTTTTTGTTTTTTTTTTTTTTCCTTCCTGAAATGGGGGTAATGAGGTGCGAGTCCCGAGCCGGCCGCCTTCACTCATTTATCGGTTGATGGCTGGAAGAGGAGGGTCGCCCCTGTCGGTCCCAGGCTGCGTGCGCGCTGCACAAAATACCATTACGAAAGTTCCGGAAACGCACCGGCAGCCACAACTGTGACCTAAAAGCACAAAATCCGCACATATGCGTGTCCACAAATAAATAACAGTGAAGAAAATTTTAAAATGCACTGAACCCAAATATATATATAAAAGTCTGGAAAATAAAATTAAAAGAAATCTAGCAAACAAAAAACAAAAAACAAAAACAAACAAGCAAAAGGGGGGGTTAAATAATTTAAGATCGAAGATAAATTCAAACACTTTTGTCCAATTCTCGGGAAAAAGTAAATAATCTAAACACATATAAACGACGGCTGGACACGTGACCTGTTCTAAATTTAAAATCTCTGATTTAAAAGTCATCATTCTATTGTCTTCACACGATTAACATTCGTTTTTGTTGTGCGGATATGAGTCAAGCATATAAGACTGCAGCTCAGGTGAACAAATATTAGCAAATAATTGGTTGTAAACAGTGTTTTGAGCTTCTTTAATACTAAAATCCTAGAAGTATATGGAATGGCTGCAGATATCCCAGATAGATATTCTTTTGATACACACGTCAGTGACGTCAGTGAGACCAAAAGTGAAACTCAAAAAGAAGTGCACTGCGTGTCTGTTTGAATAACGTTTTCAAAAAGGTCACAATTTTATTTCATTTTAGAGTATGCCACATCATTTTTCTCTCTCGTAAACCTGATCAGTAGCTGAATTGCTGCAGCTTTTCTGGGTCACTTAGCAGAAACGCTGAGCTCAAAAGGGCGCTTCAACGTAGTCGCTTAGCGCCCCCTGGTGGTTGCTACATCTCACCGCATGGTAGCGTGCTGTCTTATGCGACTTCAGCACAGACGCTTATGATGACGCTTGATTTGCTGATGAACTATTGAAGTAAATAGATAATCAATTTAGTATCAATTTAGTCATCAAAAAATAGCAAAAAAAAAAAAAAAAAAAAGCCCCCACTGCTGTCATTTCTAATGGTTAAAAATAAAGGTTACTATTCTGTCTACATTAGTCCTGTATAAGTCCACTTGCTATTCTGCATGGGTGGAAGTAGAAGAGAAGGAATGGTTTATTGCTGCTTTTAAAAAGTGATCAGCAGGTCAGGTCTGAGCTTCAGTTCTGGGAGCAATGTTAATGTGGTTGGGCACAGCTACTCATCATAAAACAAATTGTAGAAGACAGCCACGCTGATATGGAACATATAGATGGGGTTAATAAAATATAAGAATTATGTTTCAGTCACAGGTTCGGTGCACAGCAGTGTGTGACTTGATGACTCTCACGCTACCAGAAAATCTGTTTGCTGCAATAGGGCACAAGGTGGCGCTGTCTGCCATGGAATGATACAGGAAGGCGTTCACACGCGTACTATACTACAAAATTGGAAAATTGGAAATTGTACTTAAAGATAATTGCATCTTAAATAATAAAAAAAAAAAAAATTATGCTTTGAGGCGAGTTTGTGTTGGTCTCATTAACAAATTAAAAAATCTGAATGTATTTACATGTATTGTCTGAAAATGTCTTTGGGCCCAGCCAGTTTAAAACATATAGATGAGTCATGTTATTAGAATTCTTCTCATGCTGACGCCTCTCTCTGCTGCAGGATTAGCCCCACAAACAGATACTGAGCGCAATTTTCCTTCTCACACCAGAGCCATTAAAATTAGTGATTAAAGACATAAGTCAAAATTTTAAAAAGGTGCATCCAATTACTCCCGTCCACAAACCACACATTTGATTAGATTAGTTCTGCAGCAGCAAGAACAAAACACACTCAATTATTTTATGGTAATTAATTATTTTTCAAGTTCACATTGAGCGGGAAATGAAAATAAGCCTGAAGTTACATAGGTGCTAAAGAAATAGCCTTGTTTGATGTTAATGTTATTGGAATGTGAACTACTAATTCAATTCTAATTCAATTCTAACCTTTGACCTGAACCCAACATTTATGTAAAGCTGTGTCACTAACAAGAGTACCAGAGACGTATTCACTAATACAAGCACTAATGCTAAAAAAAAAAAAAAAAAAGTGGGTTCAACTGTTTATATTGATATTTGTTCTCAGAAACACAACTGAAATGATGGTTTTAGAAAGATTAGAAGAGGACAAATAAAATATACTTTGCATTATTAAGCAGTTTCTTATATTTGATGGTTTACGCCACATAGTTCCATTCAGAGTAGCCAATCCTGGGAGCTACTGCATTACCTGATTGGTAAGAATATTCCAACATTTTCTAATAACTGGAAACTAAAGCCAAATAACTAGTTGCCTCTGCCCGCCGCAGCCTCGCATTAATTACACTCACAGACAGAAAGAACTGAAAAGATTATTTCTGTCTCGGCGTTATTGGCTTAATTTCCTATTGGAGGGAGGAAAAATGACTTCCTCAGCCGTCTCCTTTGTGACCGACGGAGAAAAATCAATTAGGGCTGAAATGAGATGGAGTATATAAAACACGTTAATTAAATGCAACCGGTTGTTGTTCAGTCTGGAGGCTGCGGAGGGAAGGAGGAGTCCGGAGAAGAAATGGAACCAAACGCGGCTCAGACTCCACTGACGTTGTCATCCCTTCCTTCGATTGCTGTTATAATGCTGCAGATGATGATGGTCTCTCCTCACCCCCCTCAAAAAGAAAAAAAACTCACAGAAAAACCCTAAGGTCAGTGAAAATGCTGATTGAGCCCCCCCCCCATCACCATCACCTGCAGCGCCATTCAATCAGCCGACCGCATCTGAGCAACGGGCCCGCCTCTGCCGCGGCCTGCTGCCCGGAGCCAAGTGGAGCGCTGGCACATTGCTCATTTTAATCTGCCTAAGTATTTGCCCTCGCAGTAACCAGTCAGTCAGTCTGTCAAAGCCATCGATCCGCCTGGTGCAGGTTTCCTGAGCTGCAGCTGGGCGTCCAATCCATCAACCCGGTGGAGGCAGCAGATGGAGGAGAAGCCTGAAAAAAGGAGTCTCACCAGGGAATTTTCCCAATTTAGATATATACTTAAACTATCTATCTATCTATCTATCTATCTATCTATCTATCTATCTATCTATCT
>BJFM01000882.1:4957-24450 GCA_016586285.1 Arothron firmamentum
TCAATTTCACGCTAAGGTTTCAATCTGGAAAATGTATCAAAAAATGTCATAAGTTGAAAGTGCCCGCTGCTGACAGAGTGGTGGTGGTGGTTGGGGGGGAGGTTGGGTGGGTGGGTGGTTGGAAAAGGAACTACTCATTTTCTAAAATGGGGCCAGAGACCAGGAAGAACCCTCACGTTGCTTCCAAGGCAGCGTCTCTGAAACAAAAGCGTTTCCTGAACTATTCCCCTCTAAGCGTGCATGAGGACTGTAAAACGCTGCCGACTTTATTGCCGTTCGTTCGGAACAAGGTGGTGCTCGTCTGCTGCTCTTCCTTCAGCATTTTACTGGCAAACACTTTGCCTTAGTGAGCAGATTAGTCAGAGTCTGTCATTTACATCACGGCCTTATAAACACCAATTAAAATCCTGCTTTTCTCTATCTTCCTGGGGGGAACCGTGCTCCGCCTCTGTGAATTTATGATCCCCACCTAACAGTTGAAGGGGACCGGAGGGATGTGAAATGATACTATCATCAAACATGCTTTATGTAACTGCCATGACACTCTGGGATGTACCGCGGCCTCCCCCGGGCCTCATCCTCCTTTGGCTCCTTCAGAGACTAACATGTTTGTGTAGGCTCGCACTCCACATCGCAACAACATACCCCCAAACACACACACACACACACACACACACACACACACACACACACACACACACACCCTTCTACTTTTATCTTTGTAAGAACTTTCATTGACCCACTATGTTCGCCAGCTGCTTACCCTAACCATCACAACCACCCACTACAACGTATTGGCATGTACAAGAACACACAAACACACACACAAACATACACCCACGCTGAGAACATCAAAAAAAAAAACGGAACATTATATCCCTCCAGTTCTCGCTCTCCCGTGCCCGTCCGTGCTGTCGCAGTAAGCAGGTGTGAGAGCTGTCTCCTCCTTCTCTTGGTTGACCTTTTGAATTAAACCCACTGCTCATTTCAGGCCGACAGATTTACTGCATGTCAATGCAGCCCCATCAAAAGCACTTGTCTGTCAGACTGTCTTCCACAAAAGGTAATATACAGCTGCGGGGCACTGAGAGGCAGCGCTGAGTGAGCGTGAAATATCGTCCGATGTTTTCACTTTTGCCTATTTTTATTTTTATTGCTATGACACCTTGATACTGCGAGTAACTGTTGATTATTTGAAGTCTTCTTCCAGTAAACACTTTCTCACTATCACACAATATCTCTCTCACGCAGATGCACGCAAACACACACAAAACACTTAGTTCAGTTTCTCCTGAAACAGATTTATTGACAACCAACTCATTAAACCATATTTTCAAGGCAAAGGTGTGTGGTAGGATGCAGTAATGCCAGGCTGGCTGAGTCATTTCTCCCGCTCGCTCTCATCCCACAATATAGTCTAATTGAATTCCCCTCAGTTATTGTTGTCTGGCGGTATGAAGGCTAC
Organism: Arothron firmamentum; assembly: GCA_016586285.1. NCBI lineage: Eukaryota > Metazoa > Chordata > Actinopteri > Tetraodontiformes > Tetraodontidae > Arothron > Arothron firmamentum. The sequence goes on from BJFM01000882.1 coordinate 6,423, forward strand.
ATATGCACTTTTGTCAGTCCAGAAGATCAAGAATAGAAATTCTGCTGTCAGTGTTTCGTTCACTTAAGAAATTTAGCTGGTGTCAGACATGAAAACATGATCACAATATAAATATGTCATTAGTTTGTGCATGCCTGAATGTGCCTCTCTGTGTGTGTGTGTGTGTGTGTGTGTGTGTGTGTGTGTGTGTGTGTGTGTGTGTGTGTGTGTGTGTGTGTGTGTGTGTGTGTGTGTGTGAAAACCAGACATTTCACAGAAAAGTGTGATTAGACTGAGAGAGTGCTATTACAATGTAAGTTAACGCTGTTAATGGCCTTAGATAATGTCTCTGAAATTATTTACCTTTCTGTGAATATATGTAAATCAGTTCATTAGGGTCATAATCACTCATATTTACTTTAAACAACATACGACTGGACAACGGTTTTACTGGTGTAGAGGAGGTGGTGGTCTGAGTGTAACAGTCAGTGACAGCTTGCACTTTAAAAACACATCTTTTGGTATTTCTCATTTATCTAGGTGATACTTTCTCCAAAAAAAAGTCCACCCATTATCTGTCTGGATTAGTACAGGCCAGTTGCACTCACACTAATTATCACAACACCAGTGGAGCCATAAGGTCCTTTCAACCTCTCTCATCTATTAAAATGCACATACTGTTACTCTGGTTGATAAAAAACCCTGTTTCCCAGTCAATGACCTTTCCATAAAGTGTGCTATGCATCATCTTAATTTTGGGGGCGGCGACTTTTGGAATAAAAAAGTGTAAAAAATAGTGTTTTTATCTAAAACCACAATGGGCTCGTTTTGACCTCTATTACTCCGAGTGCAAAAAAAAGAAAGAAAAAAAAGACTTCAATTTTGTAGCCGATCAGACACATACTTCAAAACACTCTCAAATTTTGTTTCACATTCCACTATTCTGAAACACACTATTTAAAAAATAACAATAGGTGTTGCTAAGCAATCAAGACAGATACTCAGTCAGACAGTTACGTAGTTATTGAGGAGAAAATTAATTCTATCCTACAGTAACTGGCAGTTACTGATATACTAGCTATCTGATGGAGATAAAATATCTTGCAAACCATTGGTTGTAGAAAACTTAAGAAAGAATAGGCCTTTTTTCACCAATCTTCTCCTTTTCTTTATGTGTAAATATTTCTGATTGTGTGTTCATTTTTCATGAGAGCAGGTAATTATTATTTTTTTATTTATGAGCATTTTCTTATTTTTGACAGCTTTCTCTTATTTTTGAATGTATTTTTCAATCAGTGGTTTAACGTTAAACCACTAGTTGAAAATGTAGTGAATTTGTACATTGTTACATTGCTAAAGTAAAAGAAGCCTATATAAAATCTTTGTAAAGCCTAGAGTGGTGCAAGGCCAAAATGACCCCGGGTAGCTTAGATGTCCTTAAGAAATTTGAGAACTAGTAAATAAAACTAATAAAAATAAAATATCTAAACTTTGCTGCTGCTGCTGCTGATGTCGACACAGCTGCTGGTCATTCACGGAAAATGCGTGGAGCCTTTTTATTTGTTGAGAGTTCGGGTAGGCGTCGTTGCTAAGTAACTGCACAAAGGCATTTTGGGATTTGTAGTTCTTATGTGATAAGGTTCGGTTTACTGAAATCACACATTCCGAGCTATTACTACACATCCCATAATGCACGTCTTCAGGAAGTACCCGCCCACTATGAACACATGACTTTTGGTTGAGCCACAGTAAACAAGAATCATTCTGCGTCGTCCGGCTCCTTCTTTACTAGCTAGTGTTTTTGTTATATTTCTTGATTTTTTACATAACAGTTATTCAATATGAAGCTTAAATGTTTAGTCGTTGCTATTTGCTACAGTGTGTGTGTCATGGCTGGGAAATATTCTCGGGAAGTAAACGAGCAGAAGCCCAGCGGTGATGGACTGACGGTGGAGTTCAGGATCGGAAAGCTCAACCAGGTGTGGGAGAAAGCCAAGCGGGTATGTATTAATTAAAATTAACATTTTAGACTCTTCTAATTATGATGAGTGTAAAAAAAAATGCCGTAAGGTAGGTATTTGCACACGTTTTATGTTTCGTCGTGTTTTAATGTCATGTCTATACGCACCACCAAAATACATTAAAAAAAACCCAGACTATAAGATTTGATTTACCTGGCCGTGTGAGGTTCAAACACACACACACACACACACACACACACACACACACACACACACACACACACACACACACACTTGAACATTCTGCCGAATAGCATTTGAAGGCATAATGTGGTGTCATCTTCATCACATTTCTTGTCTGAATGAATCCCGGTTCTTCACCATCTTCAGCCTTCCCCATCCTTCTATGTTTCATTGTTGTGGCTTGCCTGTCTTCCCCACAGATGTCTCTGTCACCGGTGCGTCAGGCGGAGCTGCACAGCGACCTGAAGATCCAGGAAAAAGATGAGCTACACTGGAAGAAGCTGAAGGCAGAGGGCCTCGACCAAAACGGGGAAAAAGAGGCTCAACTGCGCCGTAACTTTAATGGTGAGTTTATTTTTTTAATTGAAAAATAAATGGCGTTTGTGTTTAAATTATTATAAAGCTAAACCCTGTATAGTTTTTGCTCATGAATGATACTGAATGAGGTTTCTAAATAAGTCTTTGCGATGAGAAAGAGATGCTCCATTCTCCTTGAAAGCCCATATTAAGAAATGTCATCCTCCTGATGAAAGGTTAAACATGGAACACAATTACTGTTGACTTTTAAAGCCAGTGGGTGTACAGCTAATGAGAGATTACAGTGAGATTAAAGATTTTTTTCTCCTTTTTTTCATTCCCTTAATTCTTGAGAAGGCAGCAGAGCTGGTTTCATAAGAAATGTGATGGGAAAGAAGGAGACGTTAGAGCGCTGGGCCTTTCTAAATGCAGGTCTCTCTTGTCTGAATAATAAATAACGTATGTTAATTGTAATTCAAACAGCTACAGTTCCAGCGGCTTGCTTTCAGATGCTTGAAAGGACCAGGCTGGCATGTTTTTATAATTTAAAGGTTAATTCAGTGGTAATTGAATTTAGACTTGATGGATGAGTGTGTGAAATAATGTTCACTTCAGTCCCTGCAGGCGTTGACCCGTCTATGCAAGCACACCCAGGTCCGTTTTTGCATTTGGTCACAACAGCTGGTGGAAGCTATTTTTCCTCCACTCAATCAATTGGATCAATGGTTTTACTGCAGATACATCCCATTCTGCCCCTGCTCGCTTCAAGGATATCCTTGAAGACTTGAACGCACCTTTCTTGTTACACTCAGACACGCCTGTCGTTCCTTTGGTGAATATAATGTTTTTACAGTTTAATGTTCAAACTGACATTTTGCTTATTGCTGGTCAGGGCCTCACGTTTTTCTTGTTTCTGTGCTGTAGAAGCGCTCGAGTCCTCGTCTCAACCGAACCCATAAAATGTGAATTATCTGAGCTCAGCAGTTCATCACAAATTCCATTTCTAAGGTCTTTGGGTTTATGATTTTAAAGTCACCATCTGCACCTTGACACGGTCTGCTAAGAGTCACGGTTAATGAATGACACCCATTTGTTAGCAGAAAGTTGAGAAAATGCTTCATCAGCTGCAGTTAGGCTTTAGTCGAGCAGAACTTTGGCAGAGCTAAATCTTGTTGGAGGTTTTAAGCAACTTTTTGTCTTCTTTTCCCTGCAAGAGTTCCAGGTTAAGTAGGGCACCGTGAAGTGAGGGAGCGTTTCTCTACCACTTTATTTCTCAAAGTTTTCAGGTTAAGAGAGCCGATAAAAAGGGAGAGGAAAGTGAATTTTTTAAAAGCTCTCGACACCCTGTTTCGTTGACCTGCTCTGTTTATTTTTAGCACCTCGCTGGTTTATTTAGAGATGTTACCCCCTTCAGTTTATTTTAAAATGGCTTATGTGTTCAGAAGTAATGAGTTGCTGTCAAGATCTGTTGCTCCTCTGGGTAATTTTTAATGTAAGATCTATTCAAATCACGTTAAAATGATGAACATAGAGTAGGTCTGAGTCAAAGTCACTTTAGATGTCTGGTGCATCCTCACGCGACAGCGTCAGCCCTGTCCCCTTTACAAGTCTGTCAGGATAATGGCTTGCATGGGCGTCTGTGTTTGGTTGTGCAGTGATCCTGGCCAAGTATGGGATGGATGGGAAAAGGGACACTCGATCAGTGGAAAGCAACTCTCTGAAGGACCACGATGTGAAGGAGGGGGACACCTTTGATGATCCCAGGCTAGATAAACTGTGGAACAAGGTGTGTGCTTGTGCAGTTTCCTGTCTCTGGGGAGTACAGACGGCAGTCCTGGGTCTGTCTCACACTAACCTCACTCATCTGTCCAACAGGCAAAAAGCTCCGGAAAGTTTTCCAACGAGGAGCTGCTGAACCTGAAGAAGGAATTCCAGCATCACAAGGACAAGATCTACGAGTACAACATCCTCATCGACGCAGTGAGCAGGACAGAAGGTGAATCCGTGCAAAATAACGCCTTTGAACCATCTTTCGCCTAGGCTCCGTCTCTCTTGAATCAGGCCGGACAGCCTGTCCCGTACGGAGGAAGCATAACACAGCACATGTCGCCGCCTACAGCTCTGCTCCTCCAAGGCCTTTGTCATGCGGAGCTGTGGATTTTAGGACGACACACAGTTGTCGTGTTGCAGAAAAAGATGTCCCCGCGGCAAAGCAAACCTGCTGTAGTTGTTTCTTTCCTTTCTTTTCATGTTTTTTTGCTTGTCTGCTGAACCAGTCATATGCTGCCTTTATGGTATTTTCCATGCACCATCACCTGCCACCTTTGGTGTTTCTTGAATCCTCATCAAAAATTCCCCACCACCACTGGATCTGTGTAGTAACTTGTATTAAAATGATTGTATTTCTTAACATTTATAAAGTTACCACAGTGCTCAAACACTCTCATCATGAACTCCCTGACTGCTACCAACAGTTCCCACACAGCTAAGCAGGCTTCTGGAGCCATTTTCCTCTGCCTTCCAAAGTTGTTTTTTTTTGGGGGGTTTTTTTTTTCAAAACCTCTATGAAATATTCTTAATATCCCCTATGTTTTTTTTCTGTTCCCATCAACAGAAATACACAAGAATGTGATCTCCCCGCTGGAAGGGGACACCAAAGAGTCTGAGCTGCACAAGAAGCACACAGACCTGAAGCAGAAAATGAGGGACATCAACCACGCCTTCGAACGCCTGCGTAAACTCAGCCACGAGGGCTTCACCGAAGACAGCGGTGAGCGGGGGGAAAACCACACACGTGCCGTGCATTCATCAACGGCTCCTTTGCTGATTAGCCATGTCGCAGGCGGGGATCAGATGTGCTCTTGCATTGGAAGGAGGTTCTGGGGAAGAAAAAGAGCAGATTTCTGCATCCCGCCAGCAATGTACAGCTGACCCTATAAATCTTGTGTTATTTATATCTGAGAACATTCATTTTCTCTCTTCGGATTCTTTTCTCTGCTCAGTGCTCAGAGTTTAAAGGATTAGACGCTGCTGCTGCTGCTGATGTTGCACTCTTCTTCCTCTCCTGATTTCCCTCTAGGTTGTTTCTCACCCATCCTGTTGTTTTCACTCCCTCCTCCACTGCCCTCGAATCCCTCGTGAGCAGAACGTTTCTGTCTTTTTTTCCCGGACAGGAATCTACTTTTAAGTAGGCGTAGATGATCTGTGGCAGCACATTAATTTGAGCTGTGACTGGAAGCCCTCTCCTCCTCTTTTATGCGGTGTGTGTGGGTGTGTTTCGATCATCTTGGTGATTAGCAGGGGCTGCTGTGATTGTATCTTGAAAAAGCGTCTGTCTCTACTGCTCCTCTTAAAAGCTCCATTCCTCCTGAGTGTGTGGGTACTGGAGAGGCTGCTAACTGCCTCTGTGACTCGGTTATCACTCTGTGTCTTTTTTCTCCCCCTCTGTGTTTCACCTTGATGCAGAGTTCAGGGAGCCCCGTGTGATTGAACTGTGGGAGGCTGCCAAGCGAGCCAACCTCAGCAAAGACGAGCTGGACTCTCTCAAGGTGATCCCCTACGTCGCACATCACCACCACCAAACTTGCGCTTCCACGGACTTGTCTCCCACAGCGCTACCGGTTAAAGAAAATTCTTAGGAACCTTTGGGTGAAGTGCTTCTTTTGTTAAAAGGGCCATTAACTCTTGTTTTTGTAGCTAAGTGCTACATGTTCAGCCATACATTGTAGAGTGCCGATTATTTCTCATATTTTATTCAATACGAATCTCAGTGGACAAGTATTTTATCCCTCTAGCTCCCTTTGGTCTTTCACCTTTTGTCCCTCACAGTGAGATTCATGGTCAATGGCTCAATCGATTTATTTTTTTCTAAAGAGATGTAGCTTTGAGCTCTAATTTATCCCAGCAAAACCTTCAGCTTGGCTTTTCTCACCGAGGTTTTCCACTCGCGTCACTACCTGCGATCGTTCTTTTAGGAGGAGCTCCATCACTTTGAGGCCAAAGTGGAGAAGCACAGCCACTACCAGGAGCAGCTGGAGCTCTCCCACCAGAAGCTACAGCACGTGGAAGCTTTGGGAGACCAGGAGCACATCCGGAAAACCCAAGAAAAGTACAACACGCTCGCCGAGAAGACCCGAGAGATTGGATATAAGGTGAGGAGGCGTGCTAATCTGTCGTCCAGTGGGTTAACTAGTAATTTAGCCCAAATGGATTGGGAGCAAAACAATGTTAAAAGTGGTGAGAAAATGCAGTTATAAAGATCAGGATGAAAGAAAGTTAGCAGCCCTGTTCTTTGCTGTGGGAAGGTGGGATCTTTTAGCCGGAGCAACATGGTTATTATTATTACACCGGAGAAAATATATGTTCCAGGGTTTAGATGAGATAGAGGAATTGTCTAGAGGTCGTTCCATGCATCCACCACTTTTACACATTTGCTTATTTGTTCTTTTCATGGCTTTGTTAGAGTACTTTTGGTTTCAGGTCTGACAGTTTTGACAGCGGCTCAAACCTTGTGCTAATCTGCGGTGATTGTGTGTGTCAGAAGAGGCTCCGGCACCGCTTTCCTCTCTGCTGACGCTCCTCTGAGCTGTGCAGAAGAGGTTTTATTCAGTCATTATATAAGCCCGGAGACCTGAGTTCATTTTCCTTCAACAGCCGAAGCACAAAAGCTGCAATGATATCTCTTCTACTTGTGGTGCGTTTAGGTGCAGACCAGTTCAACTCAAATCAGCTCAAACGTTACGCTGCACACGCAGAGCCCGCTGGTGATGCAGAGGCATCTATCAGTTTTAAACGACCGTAATTTAAATCCACGATCTGTTTAGGACTATGGGTCTTCCAACGTTAACTGGTCTCGCTTGTGTCTGACTGATTTCAGATGAAGAAACACATGCAGGACTTGTCCGGCAAGATCTCCCGTCAGGGACTCAACCACAACGAGCTCTGACAGGCTGCAATCATCACACCTGAAGGTTGGAGCTACAGCAGGACAGCGCGGACTAAGATACCCTTCATTCCACTCTAAATAGCGTAAAGTAAAAATCAGTCCTTTTCACTTTTTAGATTTCTGTTTTGTTGATTTATGAAAGACTCTTGGGTCATGTGTGTGTATGTGTATGTGTGTGTGTGTGGCTGTAGTTCAGGTGTTGAAGACCCTGTAGGAACACCTGCACATGATGAATGATGAGCAGTTCAGTTCAATTCTGATTAGAAGCACTGAAACCCCCAAACTCAATAATGTCATAAAAGGTTATTATTCAAACAGATAAGGTGCCAACAAGGTACAAACAGTATTACATATATACTATGATGTCATGGCATAGTGGCTTGGCATAAATAAAATAGTTACTATTTACAAGCAGAAGAAAGCGGTTTCTGTCGTTCCAGTGTTCTACCCGACCTCATCCACGAGGGGCCGGTTCCTGCTGCCTCCTCGGAAGCACCAGCGCGGAACCGCCACAATAAAAATTAACTGGCAGCAAAATATTGGACAATTTGTCTGGATGATTCCAAGAGGGAGGTGGGAAATTGAAAAAGCCGGGCGGTGCTCTTCCATCCATCAGTGGCCGCCCTCTCCCAGAGCAGAGGCATAGACGTCCATTACTGCCATGAAGAATGCTTGTGGGCCCCTGATGACTCAGTCATGTCCTGTTTGGGCCACATACCAGATTAACATAATTTACTCCTGAGCTGTAACTGCGAGCAGCTTATTTCTATCAGATTCTCCTCGGCGGTTTGGTGGAATGCCAGCCAGGCACGCTGGGACTCCGACCAGTCAACTGTAACACGTCAGCGCCAAGAGAGGGGCCCTGAGATCGCGGGGAGTTGGTATTCTCCGGGAGTCAACGCTGTAATAAATCATTTCAATGATAATGATGTTAGTTGGCTGCCTCTGGGTGGAAGAGTGTGAGAATAAGCAGAGCCTTGGCCAAACGGTGTGACTAAAGCGATTGAAATTCCAGCTCAGCTAAATGCATCTCGGCCAGAATGAAGGTGGTTTCTGCCGGTGCTCATCGGTCATCCAGAGAAATGGCTCTGGTCTCAGCAGCCACCAAGTGCCACGCAGCCAGGAAAGCGCTGGCTTTGGCCTAAAAAAGCAAAATGAGACACCGCAAGCGTGTTAGTGATGGCAGCAGAGCAGAACGTGGCGGCTTCGCAACAGACGTTTGTTTTTCTTCGTGGAATGGACGGTTGATGGAAAGTGCGAAACACCGTGGGTGTGGGTGTGTGTGTGTGTGGAGCACACAGGTACGTGTGACAGACGGCGGCCTTGGCGCTTGGTTTGTCCAGTGAGGGCTGGGGGGAGTGGAAACGCTGAGGTGTGTCGCAGAGTCAGCTGGGCAGCCTCTGACCGTGCTTCTCCCCCCCCCCCATCCCCCCCATCCCCCATCCAGTCTTTGAGCCGTCGCCATGGCAATGACGTGGACCTGACGGAGCATATTAAGGAGAGAAGAAAAGTGTGTTTTTAGTGCGTCAGCACCTGGGATGCACGTTCAGTTACTGACTCTAAAGTGTGTAAAGCAGCAGCCTGTAAAGGTGCGTTCAACACTCCAAAGACAGCTTCGCAGCGCGATGCGGGTTACGTTCATTACCGCTAATTACACCTTGTTTGTAAATCGCTTGTTCAAAAGTTTGTGTGACTGCCGTCGTTTGGTACCGAATTAGCACAAAAACATCATTCATTTCTGACTTTTACACCAATAAATTTGCTGTGTTGATTCAGTGCATGGATCGTTCTTTGCTGAACATCGTTCAGCGTTCAGTTTCAGGGACTGTTCCCTCTGTGTGATGACTGTACCTGCGCTTACTGACTGGTTCCTCCGTGTACCGACTCCAGCAGCTCTCGGTTTGTCTTCACCGGCCGGCGACCGAAGGGGATGTTGACGTAGTGAGCAGTGCTGTCGCCACGGAGACCAGCTTCCAGCTTTGCAGACTGGTAGATAGCTGCGAGGGGGTTCGGCTTAGCTGTTAGACCGTCACATATTTGTCAATAATCTGAGTAGAGGCGTGCAGTTTTTCCCCCACCAGTGGACGTGGGACTGGAGGTGCTGGTTGGAGGTGGTGGCGGCGGTGCAGACGGCGGCAGAGGGGACCTCATCAGGCCGGTCAGCTTACCACAAACGTCTTCCAGCCCATCATGGTCCTCCGTCACACACAGAGGAGAATCTGGAAGCACGAGACCAGAGTTTAAACCAGTGTGGGATGTCTGTCGTATACTGGGGTGAAACCAGTACAGAGGAAGTGCCTCCAGGCTCCATTTACCCACGTCAATGAACAGTGAAATCAAGCCCAAAACGACACTAGCAACAAGCTGCTTGTGCTGACAAACACACCTTGCACAGGTAGAGGAGGCGACGTTCCAGACGGGGAAGCGGCCACCTAGAAATAAACAGATCCTTTATACCCTCAAGCATCCTACAAGCACAGAATAATCTGGATTTCCAGTAAATGCATTTTCTTACGTGACTCGGACGCTTGTCCCTCGCCCACTGCCACTGTTCTGGTGTGACGTAGTTCTGCAGGGCGGGAGCCCACTGGGCCAGGACACGGGAGAGAAACGACACGCAGCAAAATGATGCAGCTTAAGCAGAGATGAAGGACGGATGCAACACTTTTATCACACTCACACCTTTGCTGCCGCCCTCTGCTCGCCTCCTGCTATCTCCCTGTCACACACACACACACACAGAACTCCAACACGTTCCCTCTCTGCTCTCAAATCTCAAATCAGAGCAATGATAAAACGCGGAGAAAACATCTTTAGTGGAATTTCAAAGGGGCCCAATAACAATGTGTGAGTGTGTGTGTGTGTGTGTGTGTGTGCGTGTGCGTGTGCGTGTGCGTGTGCGTGTGCGTGGACAGGATCACGTGCAGCTGCTCAGCTTTAGCTGCACTCTTTCTGCTGCTCCATTAGCCTTTAAGCCAGCCGCCCCTCTAAATCACAATCCCGGAGGCAGCCACCCATCAAGATGAAGTGGAGGAAATGGTGTGCATGAGCGAAGGGGAGATAATTGCTCTCCAGCGCTGCCAAATTAAACAATGTGGCAAAAGGACAAAAGGGGGTTAAGGAGGACAAAAGGCTGGAAACAGATAAAGTAGATTAAGCAAGTCCCGAGTGAAGGAGCTAAGAAGTGACGCCGTGCTCGCCGACGTTCCCGTTCACCTAAAATCAATGACCCAAAGGCTTCCAAACCCCACCAAATCTGCTTTCCCTGATGAAAGGAGCCATGGCCGCCTGTTGGTGGGGCTTTCCCTGTGGAGAGCTGCAGCCCTCGACATTCTAAGCACGAGTTTACCGAGCAGCTGATTCCAGCACGTTAGCACTGCAGATAAACATGCAGGATGCCCTTTATGAGCCAGAGCGACCACAAACACCCCTCAAACTGCAGAATCACTGAGGAGAAACAGCAACTGTGGGAGGAAACTCGAGAGCTGAGAGAGACGATGATGATTTGCAAAGATATCCGCAAGTTTTAATAACAGTTTAACGCAAGCCTGAGCAGGGAAACAACCCTCCCTGAGAGGCTTTTCTGGAGGTTTTTCTCTGCACACTTCCAGAATGATGAAAGTCTGATTTCATTTTAATGGTTGGAACTATATAATAATGTGAAAATGTCTACAAAGGAATATCTTCTGACGCCTTTCAGCTGCTGCACCCAGAATTTAAGTTCCCGCGCTATCACGTTAGTCGAGTATTAATTCTTTCCTACCTCAGAAGCCAAGTCTGCGGGCCCCTGCAGCAGCCTCGGGGTGCACTTCTCCTCAGCGTCCACAGAGGGCGCCCTCTCACTGCCCCAGGAGCTGCAGCGCTGAGTCCTGCTGCTCAACTTTTGTCCCCAGCTCGCTCCTCCATCTTGACTGCTTCCGCTGTCCCCGCGCAGCTCGGGGGGGCCCAGATTCTTGGAGGGCTCCCTCACGGACGGGCTCTGGAGGGCCCTCCGGGGGGTGTCGTACCCCAGCAGCCTGAGCAGACTCGGGGTTTGGCGCTCGTCGCTGCGTCTGTGCGACAGAGAAGAGCTCCACCCGGAGCTCCAAGGACAGGGGGTGGCGGCAGGGGACCTGCGCTCCGGAGTAGACGTGGACTGAAGTGACGGCGGGGGAGATGGGGGTGGGACGGAAGGGGGTGAAGCTGCAGGGAGGCTCGCTACGGAGCCGAACTCCTCGCTGCCCGCCTGGCTGCTCCTATCCAGACTTCCGGTGTAGGAGGAGCAACTCCCCGAATATGACGACTGGCTGCCCGCCGCTGTCCCGATGCCGCTGTCCAACGAGCTCTGCCGCCCGCTGTCGTTGAGCCCGCGGGGCTGCAGCTGGCTGCAGGACGGGTGGGGCCCCGAGCCGCCCGACGCTGCGGCGTGGAGGCGGGGATCGGAAGCGGTCAGAGCCTTCGGCGCGGAGGAGCCGGACGCCGTCTCGTTGGAGGGGTGCAGCCTCGCTGACGGCTCCGCCCAAAACGGAAGTCTGCCGCCGCTGCTCACGTCTGATTGGCTGGAGGAGGAACTGGAGACGCTGCTCCGGTCGTCCCCAGCAACAGATGTGCTGCAGCTGTACGTGGAAGCTGAGGAGGACGAGAAGGTTCAGGTGTTAGAGCATCCGCCCGCAACATCAGGAGATCAAGGAGGAGAAACGGGCGGAGGCACCTGTGCTGCTCGCCAGGCTGCTCTGAGACAGCATGCTGAGCCGTTTCTCCAGATCTGAAGCCTCCTGAGAGATGCGTTCCTCAGCAGACGCTTGGTTCCCGCCGAGATCTGCAGGCACACGCAGGCTCAAAGAGATCACATGACAAAGAGGGAAGAAGCTGTCTGTGTGTTTATGTCTGTATGGACGCTGCGTTTATTCTGCGGCGCAACGTTTGGGATAGAAAGAGAAACATACAAAGGCGACAGAGCTAAAGAGAGATCCTCTTCAAGATGTCTGCCGTGTGTGTGTGTGTGTGTGGGTGGGCGGTCGCCTGTGCGGGCTGCAGGGGTCCAGTGTCGGTGTGTATTGGTGTTAACAGCCTAACCCCTGCATCTGGGCCTCTGGAGCGCAGCAGCTAGCGCAAACGTGCCGCCACCAGGTTTCTTCCCTACGCTATTCGAAGTGTCGGCTAACGTTGCCGCTCTAAGCTAATTATAGCCGCCGAAGGGCACTGAATGTCCCGGGATACCGCCTGGCATCCGTGCGGACTCCGTGGAGTCCAGGATATTTCCTTCAACTGCGTGTTTGCTTCTGAAGCTTGACCTAAATTTTCCGGAATCCAGGCCTTTAGATTAGTGCAGGATTTACAACCAGACACATATAAACCTGCTAAAAGTCGATTCGCTTTCATCTTACTTAGCCGAATCCAAAATATAATAACATATATGACAAATAAGAGCAATAAGGATTGAATTCTCTCTGGTTTGACCACATTCTTTTGACCAGCTGAATAAACGGGCTTTAAACAGTGGGGCTATAACAAAAAAAAAATTCCCTGCTTCCAATAGACACCAACAAATCACATGAAGTATTTCACTTTCAGAGTTTGCCTAAAGTCAGGCCGACTTGCCAGCTGTTCACACGCCTTTCAGACTGAAAATATACAGGAAATCAAAGTTCCCGAAGGTACAAACGCTGCCTTAAAAAGGGATTTTGCAATCGACCTGGCTGCTTGGGGAGAGCCACCGCTGCTAACTTAGCTTGCAAATTAAAGAGTGTGATAAAATTAACTGGAATTCACGATTGAATATTATTTAGGAGAAACTATAAACAGACCCCACACACACACACACACACACACACACACACACTGCAAACAGAGGACAAGTTGTTTTGAAATTTTCAACTGCTGAATCCTTAGAAAGATGTGTGTTGCTGCAAGAGCCGCATGCAAAACCGTAAAAAGTTGATTTATACTTCTGATTTTCTGGTGGGTTCTCTGAAGTGATCGGACCTCGCCCTGCTCTCTTCTCGTCACACATCTTTCTTCAGTTTATAATTTTTTTTTCTTCAACTCTTGGAACGTAAACCAAACTCGCTGTTTCCATATCAGGGCTCCAGGAAATGCCTGTGAAATTAGCAGCGCACAGGCGAGTCACCGAAGGCGCGACCCTTCCATCCCTGCGGGGCGACGCGCGCCGTTAAGCACGTGGCGTTTCCGCTAGCGTGACGCCCGACACGAATGTTAGACGGGCCCAGTCAGCAGGCAGTAAACCTCTAAACGCCCCACGCCGGGAACCACACGGTCACATACCGAGCTGACTGGCTGTTTGGGCTCGTTTGCGCACGTGCGCGCTGGGAGTGAAGGTGCGGGCTGGGGTTAAGGTGCGGGCTGGGGTTAAGGTGGCGGGCGTTGCTGCGCTGACCTGGGAGGGCCGGCCGGAGGCCGTGAGGGGCCCTGCTGGGAGAGACGCCTCTGACCATGCAGTCCAACAGGAAGCTGATCCCCTCTCCTTCAGAACAGGACAAGAAGAAAACACCAGCCCCTGGAGAGGTGGAGCAGGAGACAGAGAGCGCGTAAGAAAACGGAAGAAGAGCAGAAAAAACCCATCACAGTGCATATTTAGCTGGGACTCGTCCTCGAGGCCGGAATTCGACAACATTTGACACTTTTCCTAAACTTCATCTGACTCTCACGGGCTTGAGTCCAGATCACAAGGCTGATCTCTTATCGCCATCTCCCCGAGCGCCACGATTCTTTAAGCTGAATAATTAAAAGGCTTCTTCTTCAGACGCCGGCGAGCAATAACAGGAATGAAAGCCGATTAGTTCGCTGGCGGTCCGTTTTTTATCAGCTTGTGTCTTGAGGCGGTGGAAGTGTTTGGCCTGCAGACGACACGGTTAGCGTAACCGATGGGTAATGGGCTGCGATTAAAACACACACACACACGCATACACACACAGGGAAGGGAATTCTGCCTTTTCAAGCCCGAATCTTCGGCCCTGCGCTCAGCCATCAGAGAACTGTTGCTTGCGTGGATGGAAGGTTGTGATTTCCGTGGTTGGTAACAGGCTGCAGCGTCAACAGGCGGTGCGGTTTAAGGAAGACGAGCGCAGCCCCGCGTAAGCCAACCCGCTGGATTTTTAACGTTAATCCTGCCAAGTTGGCGCAGCCCAGAAGCTTTTAGAACGTTTAGGGACGCTTCGGAAAAATATGGGCAGAATTTGTCGGCTGTAATTAGTTTGCTCTTTAATTATCAGCGAGCCGCTGGCGGTGAAAAAAAACACGGCGGGAACTTTAGAGGACAGATTCAGGGAGAGGACGAGGGCCCGCCGCCAAGGTCAGAGGGACAAAGTCAGTTTAGGCGCAACTAAGCCGAGAAGGCCATTAGGCGGGCGTGCAGCGATTCCAGCAGATTTGGATGGTTTGAAAAAGGCTTCGGGCGACGTTGAGGCAGCCTGAGTTCACGTCTGCTGTGTTTCCCGACTTTCAGCTGCTGTCCCAAAAACATCAAACATGTTTTGCAGTGTTTGCAGCAGGCAAATTTTTAAAAAAAAGAAAGAAAAAAAAAGCTGTCTTTAATGAGTGTACGCCGACGTATCTAATAATAAAACATCCTTTCTGCAGTAACTAGTCCAAAGAGGACAGGCTGAATTTGTCTTTCATCTTCTTCTGAAGTCTCAGCCATTATTTTTCCAAACATCATGATTTCAGCTGCAGGAGAGCAGCGCGCCTCAGCAGGCCGCTACAGGAGGCGTGCGCGTGTGCACGGTGTGCGCTCGGCTCCGCTGAGGGAGGTGGAAAAGAGCGCTGACACGGCGTGCCACTTTGGAGTGACTTTCATCCGGATCACGAGGCTGACGGCCTGCGTCTGCCACGACCTCCTAACCCTAACCCTGCCCAAACACATCTGTCTGACACAAGACTGAGGCCTCCTCCACACCCCTGGAGGTGGAGAGCCGCTAGCGGTGTGTTCAAGCGCCGCGCGCACACACACACACGCCCACACACACACACACACACACACACATACATACGCGTGCGCGCGCACACACACGCCGACTACAGGAATGCATCCCGCTGACACTCATCAAGAGCCCAATTTGACAAACGAGCATCAGCGGTGCACCGTGCGCGCGTGTGCACGTGTGTCGTCGTGCAGCCACTGTGCACATTTTGGGCCGGGATCAGGCTGTTGCAGCCAGAGCACAGAAACGTGAACGCAGGCTGCTTCTTCGGGCCGGAGACCAACGGCTGAGCTCAGGGGAAGAAGCAGCCTGCTCACAGATGTTCTGGGTTCCCACGTGCGCGTCCGCACCCAGCACAAACAACCACGCTCAAAAGCCCAGTTGCACCCTGCTGCCCCTCTCAGATATGCCAGTAACGTCGCTCAGATGTCTCGCCCTCTCTGCCACCCTCTGTTTCAGCAGCCTCCGCCCACCCCGGCCCCAGTGGCTGCTGGGTAACCAGCATATGGATGCCATGGAGAAACCTGATTGGCTATCTGGCCAGCAGGCGCTGTGATCCCAGCGTGAGCTGTACAGCAGTGGGGCGGGTGGGGGTGTGTGGGGGGGTTATTTATAGTTGTTTAGCCTGAAACCAGAACCAGGGGCCCTCACGGTTACCCTCCAGGAGCCATGAGACACACGGATGTCACATGTGTGCATACGGAGCCTTTTAATAACACAACTCACTACAAATGCTCAATTCTAAACAAGCAAGATTAGACTTTTTTATAACAACCTACCATGCTGTGTTCTGTTTGCTATATTTCTCTTTCTCTCTCTTTCTCTCTCTCTCTCTCTCTCTCTCTCTCTCTTTTATTCTCTCTGTCCTGTCTCCCTCTTCTTCTCCTCCTTTACCCAGCTGGCTTTCAGCAGGATGGTTCCTCCTCGTAAGCCTGGTCCCGCTCAAGGTTTCTTCCTGTTAAAAGGGAGTTTGTCTTTGCCACTGTGCTCACCTGGGGGTTCAGGCTCTGGGTTTCTGCCTCTGTAAAGCACCTAGAAATAATTCTGTTTGGAAAAGGCGCTATGCAAATAAACTGAACTGCACTGAATTAGGACCAAATCGTCTTCGCCTGTTGACTCTCTTCTGTCTGTTTGTTCGAGTTCTTTACGAATCAGCCAATTTCATCTGATAACAGCGACTTTTCTCGGCCCTGAAGCTGAAAGAGGCACCAGGAAAAAGGAAAAAAAGATTCTTCTGCTACCGACTCTCTTCTTATTGATCCAGGCTAGATTATGAATCAGGAAATGCAAACCTGAATTTCTTCAGGGTCTCTGCTGAAGCACAACAAGCAAGCCGATCATCGACTGCTGTTCCCTTCAAACCGCAGAGTTCCCACGTCAACAGGCCCCGACGCCCCCAGAGCTACTCACAGAACCCGCAGCGGGTCCCGCCCTCAAAAACGAAGCCGTTGGGCACGGCGCCGTATCGCCGCAGCGCCGATATCTTCCAGTGGCCGACGGTGACGGGAGGGACGCCTCTGGTCAGCACCAGCAGGTTGTTGCACAGGTGCAGGGAGGCGGGGCCGCTCTCCAGCTTGGTTCCTGGCTCCACGCCGACGCTGAACCTGTGGGCTGAAGGAGGCAGAAGATCTGGGTTAGCATCGCAGCCGCGCTAACCCGCGTCTGGGCATGACCCTGGAAAAAGGTCGGACAGAGGACTGACGACCCTCAACTGATTCTAAAACGTCAGGCCCGAGGAGAGGTAGCACACCCCGCAGAAGGCCCAAAGGACAGATGTACGAGAAGAGAAGAAGTGTTCTTCTGAGGAAGGCTCTGCGGGGCTCGAGTCCCGCTGCTGCGCCACAAAAGAGCCGAGAGGAAGGGACACGCTTTCAAAAGATCCATCTAGAACCCACGCTTATCGGCAAAGAACGAGCACACCAGCTCAGAGCGGCTGGAAGAAGCAGCGAGAGGAGAAGGTTAAGAGGGTGGCGGAGATAAGAGCCACCATTTTACAAGAAGGATCCATGAATAGATCAGAAAGGCGGCCACGGGGATTAACCGCTGAAGGGGTGTCGCTAGCAGCAGAGGATGCAGGGTAATAAGAGGGGAGAGGGACACACTCTGGAAGAGCAAACACACACATACACACACACACACACACACACACATCTGCATGTCACATTGGACAGTCCAAAACAAGTTCTTTCCAGACTGAAAGACTTTAACCGCAGTGGAGACGTGTTTGAAACGATCTTCCTCAGAAATGTTTCCCTCAATGTCAGGGGGGGAAAAAAAGCTTAAATGCGTAAAAACGAGATCAGAGTTTACCCCCACCCTCACTTGCTGAAGGAGAACGAGTCACTGACCTTCTCCCAGACTGTAGCGGACGCGGGCGTCCCAGGCCAGCAGAGCATCCCGGCTGCTGAAGCCCAGGACCAGTGTGTGTGCCAGACAGAGGATGGAGAGGCTGTAGGAGACCCCGTCGTAGCCCAGCCCCGGCTCCACGCCACAGATGCCCTGCAGAAACAGAGAGGATCACGCTTGGCTGGCACCTGCTCTGTCCACCGGAACCGTACAGGTGAGATCCATTTGTCCTCCCTCCCCACCGTCGGGACCCCAAGCAGAGACCCTCACGCTGGTCAGGCTAATCTGCAGAGTTAAACTTTTGAACTTCTCCCAACCTGCTGACCCTTCAGCCCCCC
>BJFM01000882.1:25414-54581 GCA_016586285.1 Arothron firmamentum
GTGTGTGTGTGTGTGTGTGTGTGTGTGTGTGTGTGTGTGTGTAGAGGGTCACATTTCAAAATAGCTTCGACATCCCGCAGCCCGGCGGCAGCCTGCACTCGGCGGGGCCCCCGCCTCCCTCTGCGGGTTCCAGACATCCAGTTGTCGTCGTGCGTCAGCCGGTGATTGTTTACGTCGCAGCTAATTCGCCTGACTGGCGCACCTCTCCCCGGCTCAGAGGAGAGCTTCTCCTGGGTGTCAGAGGCGGATTCGTGGCGCCTTAATGCTGGTCAGCGGAGCTTCGTCTCCGGTCAGCTGGATCAGGCAAAAACAGTCATTCCGATTATCGGACGCAACAAAACAGCAGCAAATCAAAAACCATTACAGTTGGCTTTATGGGACTTCATCAATATAAAAGAAAAACAATGATCGCGCTGCTTTTCACTGTTTTAAATCCTCATTTTGTGTTTGGGGGACTGGTGTGAGGCTGCTCATTTGCTGCCTGCTGGGACGTTTCATGGTTGGACCTGTGTGGTGGACGTTCAAAGACGTTTATTTGGAGCTTTATAAAAGCAATTTAGATGGATTGAATGAGATGGAAGGAAAAGAGAGTTTAATTCTGAGACTGGAGGATTCTGGGGGGGGCTTTAGGGACATAAATATTCCAGCCTCTGTATCTTTTGCCAGTTTAATGGAGGAGCAGTAGTAGAACTCTTTATAAAGAGCTCCAGTTCTCTCAAAGAAGTCATTAAAAGTAGAAAGGGCACCTCAATCAGATAAGATAACTTGTCACAAACCGGTTCGTGCTTTCGCATCTCAGGCTATTTCGTTTTTGTGTGTAGATTAAACTACTAAAAACAATTCATTTGTTGCGTGAATTGGAACGACGATGGCTGATATGTAACCATGGCGACAAAGCTGCAGGTTTCATAGACCAGGGCTGATAAACAGCTGCTGGCTGTGGGGGCCGCGGCGCACGACAGCAGGAAGGCTGCGCGGCCTGCTCAGCAGTCCGGAATTGGGACAAGGGATTTGACTCATGTCCGGCTGCGGTCTTGGAATAGCGGCGGTGTCCAGAGTGCGGGACAGCTGCGGGGTCGGGGACCGTCTCTGGAGCGCCTCCTCACACAAACGTCGCTTTGCCTTTACTCCGACCCGTCCGGCCCGGAGCCTCGCTCTGCTCCGCCTGGTTTTTGGCTTTGACCATGGAGGGCAGGTCTGAGGTCTGGTACACCGTCGACCTCGTCCTGCCGCCGCGGTAGCGAAGCTCCGAGGTCACCTCCTCCCATTTGGCGTCCAACCCCGAGGCCCGCAGGTCCCGGGACCCTTTCTGGGTTCGGCCTCCGCACCCGGCATCAGCCGCAGGTCCGACTTGATCCACATCCAAGGCTCGTGTTGCGGTGGAGTGGGCGGGGCGAGAGGAGGGAGACTTGGATTTACGCCGCGAGCGAAGAGGACGCGGCGGAAGAGGCGGAGAAGGGGGGGCGGGGTTGGGTGGCATTCGTCTGCTGGGCATGTTAAAACCTCCTCCTCCTCCTCCTCCTCTTTCCCGTCCTCTCCGTCTGTCTTTACCTGAGGAGGAAGAGGGCGCTTAGCAGGACAAAGCCATCAAAAGGATCAAACCCAAAGACCATCACTGCAAATGCTCATGCAGGCAGTAAAACAAGCACGCGGGTCTGACGCCACGCGCAGAGGTCACACGCAGAGGTCAGCAGGCTGCACAAACAGTCAGGACACATCACCTGATGATTACCACAAAAAAAACAATCTCCTTGTTTTTTGAGCCACGGTGACATTGTTCAGATGGTAATCGAACTGAGATCAGGGAGGATTATTACACACCTAATAAACTACATTTAAGGGCAGAGTGATGAATAACCAGGACACACTCTCCTTCTCTCTCTCTCTCTCTCTCTCTCTCTCTCTCTCACACACACACACACACATATCCACACACTGGCAGTGACTGGGAACAGACTGCTGCCATCTCCTGGCTGACGGAGCCAGAGACAGGTGTGCAACTCTTTCAGGGTCATCCGTCACCTGAGCACCGTCCTGAACAACACTGATGGGATTTCAATGTGTCATTAACCCTGCGCTTGGTTATGTTCTGCTCAAAGATTCTGGCAGCAAACTGAAAGAAATTGCCTCATTAGACCTGACTGAAAACGTCTCGTCGCTCAGGAATGTTTCCCGACTGAAACGAATGACCTGTAAAGATCTTCGCTGCTCCTTTATGAGAGCTGGTCAAAGTCTCCGAGCCATTTCCATCACTTAGACTTCTACGGTCTCCCCACTGCTCTGACTGGTTTCACACCCTTCACTGTTGTGGTTTTCAGGTGGAAGCCGACCCGCTAATCTGTGATTAGAAAAGATTTAATCCGCTCTCCGCAGGCCTGCGTCAGGCCGTTACTTTTAATTCCTCGCATCACCAGCAGGTGGAGCCATTTCAGTTGAGTCTTTAACTTGTGTTGACGTCTTAATTGTTTTTTGGGGTTTTTTTGCAATGGACATTGAGAAGACAAGAGTGTCTTCACATAAGCAGGGCGGACAGGCTTAATAAAGAGGGGTTCCCAGGCAATTACAGCAAGAGTGACTGCCTGGATGCTGCGGGATGCATTTTGATTCAAAGGCATCCCAGTTTGAGCTTTCACCTCAACTTCAGAGATCATGTTCTTGCTTGCAGCCTTAATTTTAAGAGTAAGACACCTATAGACAAAATCTAAACCACAGTTTAAAAAATAAAACAAAACATGCATCTGACCCATACATTGCACTCTGACAGGAAGATCTTTGTGCATCTGTGTCAATATTCACTTTCATGACAAAGACAAATGAAATCCAGATGCCGTCCCCCCATCCCAGAGGAAACAGACAAAGCGAAGACGCATTCTAAAGAAAACTGCCACAGAATAAGGTCATTGTGCTCAACAAGACCTAGTTTTAGTTGTGGGCTCCCAAAGAACCAAACAGGACAAAGATCTCCTAACAAGGCAGCGAGCAGGGGGCGCCCAGTGCATGGCTAATGCCCGAACCCCCCGAAAGCCCTTGTACCCTAAAACAAAAGCCCTGTCCTGAGCAAGTTAGTCACATGCAGAAGCAGCACCAGATTCAAATGGACCTCATTATGAAGAACAAGGAAAGATATTTAATGTTTTCTCTATTGAAAGTGCGCGGTTCACCCCCATTAAAAACCTAGCACCGGCCCCGGAAATGTGCAGTGGTGATGTTTTCCTCAGGCAAGGCAAAAAAAAAAAGACCAAAACAGACACCGGAAACAGAACAGTCCAGTAGCTCAACAGTGGTGGTATTCATGGCACGTATGCGACTACTGTCAGATGGAAAAACAATTGTCAGAGATTCACATGATGAATAAACAGCAGCAGGCGGTAAAGCAAAGAAGCCGCACACAAGGCTGTACAGAGTGTTCAACCTTTAAAACATTTATTTCGTCTATTTACACACAGTACAGGAGAGTGATTCTACTGTGAGATAAGTGAATATACAGCATGGCTGCCCTGCATTTCAGCAAAGACTACAACAGCAAAGCCTTTCCACAATTTATATATACCGTATATATAAATTTTTAAGCGCCTGTGATAAAATAAGATGAAACCTTTACATGGACTTGATCAGAGAGGAGGACCTGTAGCCGTGCGCATGTTCCTGCCGTCCCCACAGTCTTCCTGACATGAATCTTTATGATCGACACGAGAAATGCCAGAAGCAAGCGGGGAGGAGACAGAACGTTCTGTGCTCGGGTTAATGGAACAGCAGCTGATGCAGATGCGTGTGCTCATGCTACTGTTGCACATGTCCCTGTCTGCTGCCGCCGGCGTGGAGCGCGCTCAGAGGCGTGGTTAGAATCCACGGGCCGTTCGCAAAGTGCAGCCTCCATACGCTGCGGATCTGGAATCGCCTTATTTCTGAACAATCGATAGCTTTACTGCCAAAAATAAACACTGCAGATAAAGAAAAAAAAATGTTTTAAAAGGTAAAGTCTTGTTCGTAGATGGCTAAAGTGCTTGTTAGGTTCTGTACATGGGGCGCTGGGGATGGGCGCGGGAGGGAATTTGGCACCGTTCCTCACCATTTCGTCCACTTCCGCTTGTGTCCGAGTGTCCGAATAAGGAAAACCACAGCAAGATCAAACCTTCACACAGGTACAAACCATGCAGGAAGTTTGAAGGACGGCTCGAGTCCTTAATGCATCCCTCTTTCCTGTCTTCACACGTCTCACCTGGACTCTATCTAGAGTTTATGCTAGTGCAAACAGCACTGCACCAAACATCCGCTCTAAATGGCATCCCAATCATGTGATGAGGCACAGATTTCAGACCTTGAGTTTGGCATTCTACTCATTTTAATGAAGGGGTTTCTGAACTGGCAAATGGATCTGGATGCATTCAGGAGCATTTGGCCGGAAGAAGAATCTACGACTCGACTTTTCTCCGCCCCCGCTCGCACCTCATCAAGAAAGAGGTGAAAGATCTTAAGGTTCACACCGGGGAGCTACCTGAGCCTGGCCGCCCATCCTGTGCGTGCTGTTGTGGTCGGCGTTTGCACTGCAGGGCTGAGGGAGGAACATAGTTCAGGCTGGGGCTGTTAATGTCGCCCTCTCCCACCAGAGTCAGATCAGACAGGGCGTCCTCCTCTGGCATCTGGACCGACTCTCCCCTGGAAGAGTCCTGGAGGGGATAATGCTGACCAAAGGGGGATGGACGGATGGGCGAGAGGGTGCTGGGAAATGGAGGCGGAGGAGGCCTGGCTTTCCTCCCTCCGCTCTCATTACCCAACGCAGAGTCCAAGCTCTGGGACTGATGGCTCGCGTTGAGCAAGTGGCCGCCGCATCCGCCTCCTCGGCCGTTGCTGTTCACCTTGTCGCCCCGGCGACCACTGCCAGGGAAGCTGCCGTTGTTGGAGTTACGGGAATGAGGGGTGGAGCAGCTGGGCTCGGACTCGTATGGAGGAGGTGCGGCCTGGTCGGGCACGATAGGCGACAGTCTGAGAAAGTCTGGGAGCTGCAGGTCGTTTTTGTTTAGCAGGCCTCGCTGGTCGTCTGCTCGGTTGCTCTGAGCTTTGGATATGAGGTCGAAGAACTCTGAAGGCACAGGCACAACACGTATATACACACACACACACACACACACACATCAATAAAACGACAGCTTGCAAACAGTCTATAATGTTGAAAAGCATGCAGTGGAGGGTGTATTAATCGGTTAGCCAAGTCAAAGCTACATACAGTATGAGCAGAGGTGACTGTGCTATATGTAACTAGCTGGCATTGAAAGCATTTGGTGCAAACGGGTTAGCGTTGTCACGGTAACAAAGCTACAAAACAAAGAGAGAGAAGGCAGTCGTTCAGTCTTTACCTTCAGCTTCGTCTATATTTATCTTTTTCTGCTTTCGTTTTTCCGGAGCCTTATGGAGGGGAACAGAGTGGCTGGGAAAGGCCTGTCTGCTTGAGTCAGAGCTGGGCCCAGCTTTGCCAGTTTCCCCATTGGGCTGGGCTGAACCGACTTTCCCTGATGGCCTGTCCTCCCCCTGGAGGCCGAAGGAGAGTGGAGCGGGCCGTTAGAGCCCTGGACAGTCATGAGGGTGCAAGTGCGGGCACAGGTCAAGACTACGAGGGAGACTACGTCTATTGATGGAAAGGAAGGTCGGAAAGTCACAAAATGGGAACAACCGGATGGAGATGTCAAGCGCGCAAGATTCAGTTTGGATTACAGTCATTACGAGAGTCAAAGTGTCTCGTAAATGTTCCGTTCAAACGGCCATAACGACCCTCTCGAACGCCCGCAAAGATGGCAGACAGGCCGACTGTTTACCATCACTCCAATCAAAGAGCCTAACAGGAAGACCCAGGGCCGGGGGCATCAACCAGGACGCAATAAACCAGCGATCGAGATAAAGTAAAAAGGGTCTGAAGGGCTTCTGCCACCGCCGGAGGTGCACAGGGCAATTCTGTAAAGACGGGGAGGCTGGGAGGCTGCTTCACTGCTGCCTGGTCGCCGTTGGTAACAGAGGAAAGGAACGGGAAAGAGTCACCGAGGCATTCAGCCGACAGGCAGATCTCCATGATGGAACATTCGGAGCCCAAAGAGTGTGATGAGGATCTCTGAGACAGCCAACAGTGCACGGAAACATGAACACACACGCAGCCAATATGATGCCAGACACACACGCAAACAAACAAACAAGGGTGATCGAAGAGGAGCGAGAGAGAGAGAGAGAGACACTTAGTGGCGTGACATGTGGAACCAGGGACGGGAGACATTCGGTGGGTTATCAACATTTTCACAGCCAGAAGAACAGCAGCTAATAACGTGGGAGGAGTCTTACTGTTGCTGACTGGTTTCGGCTGGTCGATGGGACGACCTGTCTGTCTGCGGAGCGAAGGAGAGAGGTCACACGGGGAGCTCCCGGAGGAAAGCGTGTTGTCTAGCGGGCGTCCCTTACCTTTCGAGGGAGCGTGCTCGGCTACATCTAACACTACCCGCAGTCCGTCCAGGTTAGATATGGGCAGACCGAGGTCTAACGGCTCCAACTCTCCGCTCTGAGGGAAAGACAGACGTGTGTGATGAGTGTATTTACCCCTCCATCTTCATCTACAAGCTGCCAAACCAGACAGCGGGTGTGCTCACAATGCGTGCCACCAAGTCTGAGAGGTGCAGGCCATATTTGGCCACCACGGGCCGGAGGACCTCGGTGACTGGCTTGGTGGGCTTGGCCTTGAGGCCCACCGAACGGTTTATAGGAACCAGGTCCAGTCTAGGAAAGAAGGAAAACACATTAGAGGCTTCCGGGGCGTCACAGTAGCAGCGACATGGGTGGATGAGCCTACCGCACCTGAACAGCGTGCGTTTCTCTAGTCTCAGGTCCCGGGAGCACAGCGTCATACAGTCTTGATCCAAAACAAGTGGCTGAAACAGACGGCAAAGCTCAGATAATGGTGCAATGATGGCTGCAAACATGGTTGCGTAATCAGGACCACGAGGACTGGCTGGTAAATAACCCACCTGTGAGGGCTTAAGCTCCGAGTACATTTTACTCTTATTGCAGCTGCCAGAGCTTAACATGAGATCTGTGTAAATATCCCTCATACCAAAGTAGCAGCAGTTTAAAGACAGAAACCACTACACAGCTTGTGCGTCATACACCTATAATCTCTTTTTAAGTAGTTAGTTTAGTACTGCGTGTAACTGCAGTCACTGGACGTGTTTGTACTTCATCACTTCTACTTTTACTACCTATTATAAGAACAGTTCTAGATTAAGGAAGTAGTATTTACTTATAATCAAAACTGAGGGTGACATCTTGTTTAAAAAAATAGACTTTTGACCTTTGGCTTCTGTTTTGTTGGTTCTGAATATGTTGGAAAGATTTACTGAGTCAGCACATATAACGGTGGATAAGAAGGAGGTTTTTCTACAAAGTCAGAATGAAGGAGCTCAAATCAGGGACAAGGACGAGGCGGAGAAAAAACTGACACCAGGAAATGCAAGAGAAGCGTGGCGAGGCAAGCAAACCGGCAGGTGTTGCCACCCAGACTCCGCCTCTCTTGTGGAACACCTCAATATCTTCTTCACCCGTTTCATCAGCACCATCTCACCGATTACCGGGACCCCTCCAACCCTCAGTGTCCCCCACAGAAGCCCTGAACATCAGCGAACATCTGGTGACCTCCGTCCTAAGTCAACCCCAGTAAAGCC
Organism: Arothron firmamentum; assembly: GCA_016586285.1. Lineage (NCBI taxonomy): Eukaryota > Metazoa > Chordata > Actinopteri > Tetraodontiformes > Tetraodontidae > Arothron > Arothron firmamentum. Next base: position 33,109 of record BJFM01000882.1, read on the forward strand.
ACTGACCCAGCTCAGGGGCAGGGTAGGTAAAGACTGTTCAACCCATCTAGGAGGAGTGTTTACCAGGCTGTTTCAGCACCTTTTGGACTGAGGCTTCGCTCCAAACCATCATTCCTATCCCCCAAAAAAACAAAACCAAATGACCTGAAGGACTGTCGACCAGTGACTGACATCCATCTTATGTAGAGTGGTATGTCTGCTATCAGCTGCTGGGTGAGCTTGAAGGAAAACCGGACCCACTCCAGGTTGCCTACAGAGCAAAGAGAGGCACTGATGGTGCAAGTCTCATGCTTAGATACAGTCACTAAACAACTGGACTCCACACACAAGGATTTGATTCATGGACTTTTCATCAGCTTATAAGACTGAACAACAACATCTTGTTGCACCGCCTCTCTGGTCTCCAGGTTCACCCTGCACTGATGTTATGGATGAAGGACTGTTTAATGGACAGACCACAGCATGTGTTTTTAAAGGGTTTTAAATCCAGTTCAACAGCTTTAAAAGCGGGCCTTCCTCAGGGCTGTGTTCTCTCACCCATCCTGTTCTCTGCCTACACAAACATCACCAGTAGCAGAGAAGGACTCAAGCTGGTTAAATATGCAGACGACATGGCCTTACTGGCACACATCACCAACACACACACACCTGCCTGTCCTTTGCACACCTGCCTGTCCTTTGGACCACATGTGGACTCTGTGCACAAAAAGGCTCAACAGCGCCCCCACCTGCTCGGGAAGCTCAGGTCTCTTAACATCAGCAAAGACATTTTACCCATCAAGGACAAAACAAACCTCTCCCGAATAATAAATCAGGCCAGCAAAACCACCCAGACAGGCCAGGCCAGGCCAGGCCAGGCCACCCCCCACCCCCCCCCACCCCCCCCGTCTGAACTGTTCGGTCGCTCAGTGATGAGGAAAGCCAGCCTCGTCACTGAGGACCCCTCTCACGCGCTCCACCATTCTTTCAGGTTGCTGCCATCAGGCAGACGCTACAGAACCCCACTGGCCAGGAAAAACATCCACGCTAAATCCTTCATCCCCTCTGCAATAGCTGCTCTCAAGAACATAAAATAGACCACTGTTTTTAGCCTTCTTATGTCAACACCGCTGCACTGTGTTTTTAACCGCTGTATTTGTGCGGGGTTGTCTTTAATGTCAAATGTGTGTTTTTAAATCAAAAGCTATGACAAAAGACAAATTTCTGCTTTTTTCTGGAACAGACAATAAAAGTTATCCTTCTATCTACCTACCTTTTCCCCTCCGACCAGGAAGAGGTCTACGGCTGCCAGGTTTATGCAGAGTTTCTCACAGAGGCCCATCAGCAGGTCCCTGATGGTCACGCCGGCCCTCAGGGGCACTGAGCAACACGAGCCGTCCGGTAAGCTTATGTTACACTGCCTCAAGGGGGCGCTGCCCCCTCCACGCTCGGCTGCCACTGCTCCACGGGAAACATCGCCCTGAAGGAAGAGAGCGGACAGGGGAGGCAGAGGAGATAGTGAGCAGAGACAATGAAATGGGGGCCGGCAGGAAGAAAATCTGTTATTGAATGTTGTTTTGTTTTTTTTTAAATAAATCAGAGGAAGAGGAAGAGGGAAGATCAAACAGCTTCTTTCTGACACAAGAGTTCCTGGGAGAGTGCTGTCAGACCAACCTCACTTTTCCCTGACCCTGAAGTCCCCAGCTCCAAACTGGCTCCTGAAGACAGCGAACCCTGGGATTCACGGCGACCATTGATGGTGGAAAAATCTGCTGGGAAAACAAAGCAAACAAAAAAACATTTTAAACCTGAGACCCGTTTAAAACAGAGAAAAAGCTCAGGGGTCACTGACTGTAGTTGAAGTCAGCCAGCTCTCGCTTCTTTGGGCCTTTGCCGAAACTCCTGTTCCGAGACCAGGAGAAGAACATGCCTTTCCTCCGGTCTCCCGACTCATCTCGACCGTCATCATTTAAGGATCTGCCCGATTTGCTTTTTTTGTCCTCCTGTGATAGAAAAATAAAATAAGAAGAGACAACACACAACCCACACGTGTGGGGTGATTGTGTGGCGTCACCTTCTTGGGTGTGGACAGATTTGAGCGGTCCGATCCGGTGGTGCTGTGTTTGGAGGTGGGGCTGCTGGGAATGTGGTAGGGGTCTGGCAGGGGCCGGCCCTCCACCTCAGCCAGCATGCACTCCTGGTACAGGAGCGATTTGAGAAAACGCGTGTAGCTGTCGAACTTCATCAGGTTATAGATCTATAAGAGAAAGAAAGCAATAACATTACCTAAAAGGGTTACAGAGGACTTGAAACACTAGAACAAACACTAACAATAACTTAAATGTACATATTTTAAAGCATAACGCTGAAATAAATAAATAAATCTGATTTATCAACCGTTTTAAGGAAAATCCACTTTTTCTATGTAATTACGGTGCGTTTTGGGGGCATACTTGCCGCTATCTTGATTTTACGTCACGGTATTGTTTTCCGGGCTCGGTACCACAGAAGAACACTTGGGCTACCAACGAGGAAATGTCGGGGGACGAGGCAGAACGTGAAAATTTTGGACATCAAATCCAATGGCTTATGCCTTTGAGCCACTGACAAGGCGGAGGGTTGAGAGACCAGTTTTTGCAGAGGATTATGGAGGTGCAGCGGCGAGGAGAGAGTCGGCCTGGATTTTAATTGCCTTGTAGTTTTCACTCATGACAGAACTTGGGACTTGAATTCACTCACTAGTTTTAACTAAGTGGTTATCTAATAACAGTGTGCTTTTTAAAATTCTGAATACTATGTTTTGTGTTTCATGTCCTCTTTAAACATGCATGACAGAAAGAAATGGCTCATCAGATTGTAGTTGCAAATTCTAAGTTCTTTTCCAAAGCTGTTGCTGGTGTGGATGAAATGCTGAGAAATGAAAGCCTTGAATTAGCCCAGAGATGTTCCCAAAAAGCTCAACTCATGCTGCATGTGTTTCCCATTCAACAACCATCTCTGTCTGATGTGCCTGAACAAAGGGCCATATTAAGGATATGCTCCCAGCCTTGTGACTCTTATCAAACATGGAACATCTAAGCTAGATCTGGAAATCAATGCGCCGTCTCTGTTCATTCAACATGCACATTTACGGATGAGTTCGCATCTCTGATGCTAGAGGGCTGGCGGAGAGGAGTGGTGCGGGTGAAGAAGGTGTGTGGAGGAGTGGCTGGTGTCCGACTGCTGCTGCACGGTGGGATCTAAACAGCTTGGTGTGTGGGGCTGGGTGCTACCTGCAGCTGCTGCTCCTTAAACATATCAGGCCGCGGTGCGTTCAGGATGTCGTCGGCCAGCTGAGCTTGGCTATCTATGTTGACCGGCGTCGTGGCTTTGCTGGACAGGAAGCTGTTGTAGATTTCTCTAGCACGTTGAGAGAGCTGGAGGAGACGTGGGCATCGGGCAGAATGAAGCATTGTGGGGGGGGAAAAAAGCGATAAAATACCAAAAGATTAATAAAGAGGATCAATGTAACCAACTCGCGCTGCAACACTCCATTTTTCCTAGTTTTGCCAGGACGCTCTGTGAAGGATCAAATGTCCAAGTGTGACTCTGCTACCTGTTTCTTGTCATTCTCTGGGACGTGGCTGAAGAACTCGCAGGCCTGCCAAAACAGGATGTTCTCCTCGCTAAACTCTTTCTTCAGGAACTCCTGCAGCACAAAAATGACACAAGGATCATCTTTTAGTCAGATCATTACGCTGCTGCGAAGTGGTTTTTTTATTTTATTTTTTTATTTTAATTGGAGGAGCACGGCCTGTTATCAGTTACTGCTGCCAACACCAGCCAGGCGCTGCTGCTGCCGTACCGAGAAGTAGCGGATGCCCACGGGGTCCTGCAGCAGCCTCTCGAAGCTGACGGCCCAGCTGGCCACTCTCCTCTCGGTGTGGCGCCGGTGGCTCTGAACGCTGGGGAGGCTGGCATTGCTGTTCAGACTGTTGTCGCTGCTGCAGCCCTGCAGCTCCACGCTGTTGAGTTCTGGTCAACACACACAAACACACACACACAAAATGACTAAGCTTGACAGGAATGATTTTAAAAAAAAACTGAACAGGCTTTTCCCTGCTTCACCTGAAGGCGCTGCTATCAGCAGCATTGCGAGCACCTGGTGGTCTTAGGTGACCCAGGTGTTTCCCATAATGCTAATAGAAGCAGGGAAACACCCCCTGACACACACCGACCTGCTGTGGTTCTCCTCACCTCAGCTCGTGGCCAAGTCCGATGATAGAACGCTGATCCACAGATCATCGCACATATGATGCGCGTGAAAATATTATGTTTATTGCAGGGAACTTTGTTCTATTGTGTTTTCTAATTAGGTGATTATAAATTTACATTAGAATGCAATGATTCCATGTCAAACAATACATCTGGAGTATTTATGAAGCATGGATAATTAAAAAACATATATATTTAATCAATCAATCTGGATTTTGCACTGTTTGGTAAATTTTGAGACCGTCTTTGAACGTTTATGGGATTTATTGGGTTGTCCTGTTTTGTCCGGTAACTTTTGCTCAGTTATGCTAACACTTCCACATCAGGATAGTTCAGGGGACTGAAAACCTTTCACCTTCTGCAAGTGGATCATACCGCCTGGACAACCTCATGCAGTTACAACACTGCTGACCAAAGAGCACGGTGAAGAAGAAAACCCGGTTCATCGATCAGCCAGAATCGAGCCCTTTCAGCTGGCATTTCTCCATTATTAAACAAACGGTGCTTCTATACCATACGTGCCTGCTCCTTTTCACATCTGCCATTGAGAGATTTTCCACCTTTCTCTACCTCTGCTAGTTCAGATCCATACCTGTTATCTGACTTCTTCTCTTTACTTCACTTCCTCTCTTTTGGTTTTGAGACCCACATTTTTAGGTGGACCAGATCCAGATGAGCTTTCACATCTGGCCAAGCAAAGTAGTGTATCCAAGGAAACAGACAAAAGTGGCAAACTATCGCTTTTTTTTTTTTTTTTTTTTAGATTTCAGTGTTCCTATAGCCGCTCTCTACATTCCCACAACCCCTGATTGGGAGTCGGTGTATTTAAAAAGGCTTCTTTTTCTCTAGACCCGAGTACACTTCCTGAATAGTTGGATGAGCTTGCGACGCGAGGGAGCTCGGGGCCCGACAGACTGAGAGTGGGATGGTGTGATGAGATAAAAGAAAACACGAGAACAGCCATGACGAGGGCATCTTCTGTCAGGTGGCTGAGACAACGCAAATAAACTGAAAGAACAGCATGCAGCCTGCAGCGTGCTGCTGCTTCCAAAACTGGAAAATTCGCTATGAATAGTTCGAACCGCCCCACTCGAAAAAAGCTCAGTAACCTTCACTGTTGTGGATGTTGAAGCTGCACGTTAGATTCTTCAGACATCCAAGGAAAATTTCCATTGGAAATGTATGCTGCCAATTTTATCCCACCCATTATCTTTTCCCATTTGTCTGCCAAACATAAATCAGGTGATAAAATCTGAAACGATAAAATAAACAATTAAAAATAACCCTGATTCTACGCTTGCTTTAAATAAATATGAAAGAATTACTTTAAAATCATAAAATCTGACCAACCCACATCCAAAATATCAGCCTAAATTATTATTAGAGCTGTGGCTCTGACAGCTACAGCTGGAAAACCAACGTTTTGAATCCTAAAACATTAAATCCCAAAACTGACAGAACATTTTACTTTTTGAGAGAATTGCATCCATACACGTGATAGCCGGCCTCCTTGCTTGAGAAACAGAACGGGCGCAAAAGTTGAAGCACTCAGCCTTTAAAACACACACACTGAAGGTTAAATTAGCTTAAGCTGGGCTGTCTGCTACTCTGTAGGTGGATACAAGGCCTGATTATTTGACTAAGCCTCTGCATCTTGTGATCAGGGATTTGCTTCTTAACTCTTTTTTTTTTTTTTTTTTTTTTTTTAAAGAAATCCTAGCTGAAACTGTGTTCACCAATTTTATTATTACTGCTCGATGCCTTGAACCTGACTCCTGGAACCGGTTCCGCCTCGCTGCTCACCTGGGTAGAGCTGATAGGAGCCAGTGTGGTGCCATCGAGGCAGATAGCGCGTCCTGAGGGGTAACCAAGCCCCTCCATCCATGCTCACCCCGTCAGGGCGACCCGCAAAGTCAAAATCACAGGGTCAAACGCACGGTCCAGGACGTGTAACACCACACACACCGAGACACAGGTACATACACACATACACGCAAAGACAACCACACAAGAGGAGGGCAAGTGGGAGGGAATAAAAGGAAGGAGAGACAGACAGAGAGTGGCTACCAGATGATGAGCAACCAGAGAAACCACAGCGAGTCAGGTCACAACATGTATACACACACACACACACACACACACACACACACACACACACACACACACACACACACACACACACACACACACACACACACACACACACACACACACACCCTGCAGTATTGATGAGGAGCTTGTTAAAAGAAGGCCACAACTGAGGCTAATGAGGCCTGCAGTCCTCATATTGCTGCACACAGAGACTCTCACACAGTCAGGAGCGACGGACAAAGAGCATTTGTCACTGTACTGGTCTTTTATACTCCAGCTGATGCAGCATACGTCCTTACAAAAGCACGACTGATGGAATACTCTAATGTGGGATAACACACTTTACACATTATTATGCCTAAAGAAGGGACTATCGACCTGTCCTGTGTATTTATTTTAGTTTTAATTATGTATGAATAATCTGAGAGCACATACTTTAAACAGAGTTTTAACTAAGTATTTTAGTACTTCTAATGAAGTGTGTTGGAAGTAGAACAAAATGTAATTAACATTCATGTTAAATAAAATTAAATTTCAGTAAAGAATCTATAGTGAATTACTTATTGACCGCATAACTTTTGAAGTGGATATTTTACTGCAGGTGTCCCGGGGCTGAATAAAGGCCCCTCCATGTTTAGATTTATACTGGACCTCATGATTTATCGCTCTGACTTCACATCAAACAAGAGCACCAGAGGCCGAGCTGGCACCTAACGCCTCCTCAACCACAGACAAACCCATTTCCCATTTGCACTACACAGAAGGCATCTGCGGTGGTGCGGTGAGGGGGCGGTGGGGGCGGTGGGAGCGTCGGAGCGTACACGCCACCTTCCGAACAAATGGAGGTTGGAAGAGCGCCCTGACCGTTTCACGCAGCTGCCGCAGACAAAACGCCGACGGGGGCCGAGACAACAGAGACGAGGCCTTCGAGACTTTTGTGCTGACTGCAAACCCGTCTGCCACTGTTGCTGAAGTTCTCACCTCCTCTTCTGTCTTACACCTCCCCGCGGCAATAAAGTCTCCTTTGTGAGCAGTCGGCTCCAGCCTCCTCCATCGAGACCCTTTCTTTATTGCTCATACATGTTAAACCGCAGCGAGGATGCCACCTTCTGTCGCTCCATCCACGACAGATAAACTTAATACACACCTTTCCAATAAAAGATCGCACGGTAGAAACAATAACATTGTTCGTAATATAGAAATGACTTGGAATATAAATTCCCTTAAACCCACGGGCTCATTCAAAGGGTGGTTATGGTCATTGTCACATGTTGTTCATATCTCATATGCCTCAGCATGTTTGGAGATTGGGAACTATTTTTAGATTACAGTCAGCAGATCTTGACACAGCAGGCTGAGGTGGGGCAGAAGTTAAGCAGGTCAAACCACCGTTCCTTTAAATCAATAACAGCAGCTGGAAATTTACACTGAGGTTCATTTCACCCAAAAGTTCCATTAAAAGCAGAGCGAAGGAGCAGACAAGAGATAGCAGGTATTACTTCTTTTTTTTTTTTAATGAAAAAGATCAGAACATAGGGTGGATAAGGGATCTTCTGAATGAAAGATGATGAAAAATGTGACTCACCTCCGTCGGAGACCGCGGCAGACTGTATGGAAACACAGAGAGACATGGATTAGGATATCCCCTCATCACACAGGTGACACCAACACGCAAACAGCAGCTGCCTGGACAGGTACCGCTCACAACGCACAGACAGACACAGACAGGCTCACAGGACCTGACCCATTATCACTCACACACAGACACACACGCACACTCACACCCTCACAGACACTTTCACATCATTACATAGTCGGAATCGCACCCACACTCATTGTCATGTGTGTGGGTGGAATCATCTCTGAACTGGCTGTGCTGGCTCTGCAAGAAAACCTCTCCAGGGGTGGGTCTTGGTGCTCACACCCGTGCGTGTGTGTGTGTGCGTGTGTGTGTGTGTGTGCAGAGGTGAAAAGGGGATGTATATTAGGGCTTTCCTGCCCCAAAATCTCAGGAAGGTGTAAAAATCTGTAAAAACAGTCCGTCCAGCAGCGACAGCCTAAATGTTTAATGAGAGCCTTTATTTATAACGCATACGTTTGAGCACCAGAGAACACACACACCACACACATGTCCAGTACCTGTCTAAACTTAATTTATTTGGAGGTTACAGCCTCTTTATCTGGCATTTACACAAAACACACAATGTCCCCCCCACCCTTCTATTCTAGATGAACTGAGCTGGGATGAGATCATTCTGCTCAGACATCTGTGATGTAGAGAACTCTGGAAGGAGGGTGACACACTCCTTCAAAATTAAAAGGAGCAGACGAATGGAGAGAGGAAAAATTAAAGACAGGAGGGTCGTCGACGAGAACCGACATCTGCAACGTCTGCTGAAAGCTTTTGGATGCTTGGAGCTATGAGTATACTCTGAGGCACCGTTTCTCATCTGAATGATCTCATTCTTAATCATCAGCAAAACAGGGGAGTCTCCTGGATGACTGGATGTTTCCAGGGTCGTCAGGAGGTGACCCTGAAGGCCCCATTTTAACACCTGAAATCAAGATTTTTTTTTGTTCTCTTGGTACCTCTAACACACTGAGTCTGACTGTCATTAATAATCAAAACTGAGAACATTCTTACACCTTTAAATATATTTCTCTAGTTCCCTGAGGACTTCTGTCTGAAGACAGGAAGAAAAAAGTGGTGAGAACTGGGGATGAATTAGATCATTGTTTTTATATATAAAATTACTAAAAAAGCAAACTTGTATGCTTAAAAACAAACAAACAAAATAAAAAATCCAACAGGCTCCAACAGGGCAGCTGATTAAAATTCACAAGCTATGAAAAAAGCGAATAAACTCATCAAATCTGCTGACACTGGCTTCCTTGTCTCCAGTGTCTCACACCGTGTCTCGGCCAGATTTGCCTGGCCAGATGGCACCCTCAGCGTAATCGCTGGGATGAAGTATTTCGGGCCATCCCTGGAACAGGAGAGGCTGCCGCAAGCCAAGGAAAAGAGAGCTGGAGCCACTTTTTAAGCAGCTGATTCTGGGCAAACCGCTGCAGAAGAGGACAGAAAAACACTGACCGTCTGATCCTACTACACAGATGCTTTCACATCACACGTGGTTATACTCCATAGTTTCTGCCTCAGATGAGCCTGTTGGATGTGTGTTTTGGATTAATGTAAACATCTGGTTGACTTTTTTTTTTTTTTTTTAGGGATGGGTTTTATGTCACCGGATTCCTGTGCATTTGTTAACGTATGGGCCTGTTTATTCCCCATTCTGCTTTGCGGTGATCACTTCCAGACTATGTTTTGGCCCCAACTGAGGCCCCATATCCCCTCTCCTCTTTCTTTTCCTCCCTTTAACCTATTTTCATTCCCCCAACAGTCATCCTTCCTCCCATTCTCTCCATTACCATCACATTCTCTTCTCTTTTTTTGTTTGCTTTCAGAACATATCCAGTAATTCTAGAGGTTCCCCCCCCCCCTCTCCTGGCACATCATGGTCATTCCTGACAAGCCATAGAGAATATTTGGGGTTTTCTTTATGGTAACTCTTAAAGCTTTTATCTGCAATTCCCTATATTGGGGCCCCATGATACTCTTGTCCTCCACTCTGTTAAAATATAGTGGGTTTTTTTGGTGACTGGAAAGATCCTACTTTACTAGGATTGAGACAAATTTGTAAATATACTAAAAATAAAATAACGCTAATCACACAAGTGAGGACAGACTTCACAAGAGTCGGATACAAGCGATTAGACCAGTCCGCGTCATGTGATGCTACAATTATACAGTATGAGGAGAGAGAAAAAAAAAAAAGCAAATAAGAGATTTTTGCAGAAAGTTGTGGCCACAAAGCTTTTTGAATTTTTGCTCCAGGCCTAAACCTTATGACAGACCATGCAGTCAAAGTCTCTTTGTTCATTTATGCTATCATTACAGCATAACGACTCAATGTCCTGCTGTAAAACTTTAAGTAATTCATACGCACTTTTTCAGGCTCAAAACTGGCAATAATGTGTGTGTGTGTGTGTGTGTGTGTGTGTGTGTGTGTGTGTGTGTGTGTGTGTGTGTGTGTGTGTGTTTAAATTTAAGGTTAAGGTTACGTCCGCACATACAGCGATACATTTCAACCAAAGTTCCATCCCATTGTCAGTAACATCAGATAACTGATAATGTTACTCTCCGCTGTCTCTCAACACGCTGCCTGGTAGCCAGATGTGTAGCTTGTTGGTGGTTTCAGGTTGTGTGTTTTGTGTGCAGAGTGTTTATGCCGTGTGTCCCTATAGCTGGGGCTTGTGGGAGAGGGGAAACTTACATCATCCCTGATGAAGCCTGAGTGTCTGGAGAGCAAAGATGTCCATCTGTGGGAGAAGCTGTCAGGATAATATATGCACTCACACACAAGCACTCACACACACACACACACACACACACACACACACACACTCTCACTCTCACTCGCTCACACACACAAACACAAGGCTGTTTGTGCCACAGGAACTTCTGGCTCCATCACTGGTGCTGCAACTGCCACCTTTGGACTGAGTTTCGGCTCTGAAATGTGGCAAAGTGCATGTTTCTGAGAGCGGCCACGCCTCTAAGTGAACAACTGGCACACACACGCTGTCCTTAAAAGGTGACTTAGAAATCACAACACAGATTTCCCCGAATGCGTGCGTGGACAAACACACGTGCTCGCACTTCCAGCTGAGGAGGAAACTCTTGCGCCAACAGCCTCCGTGTGTGCATGCCTCTGTGTTTACTCTCAAATGTGAGATGAATAGTAGCTGCCATTGAGCAGACTGGAGTCACAGCGCCAGGGCTGGAAACTATAAAACCGCTTAGCCTGGGTTTGGAGAGAAGATGGGATGAGGCAGCAAAGCTAATTACATTTAATCTGAACCCAAAGTCAAATAAGGCCACGCATGGCTGAAAAATTGTGTTATAAGGACACCCTTAATTTGGGGGGGAAAAAATAAAAAGCCAATATTGCTTTAACCATGAAATTAAATCTACAATTGTGGCAAATTTCAGAGAGAAATAGACTGAAACCATCTGTGGAATCCTGAACAAAAGCCTCGCTCCCTGCAGAACGCCGAGAACCAATATTCACCTCTCTGCGAGAGAAAGGAATGCCGAAAATGTTTGTTTCCATACAATGGAGGCACAGAGGAGATGTGACTCAGAGGCTGAGCCGGTAATCAGTGTCTGTTTTCCTTGGATGCTTGATGGCCTAAACACACACGCGCGCGGAGGGCAAACGACGAGGTGTCAACACAATACGATCTGCTCCAAAGCTGCTGTCTCACTGCTGTCAAAGCTCATATGGCCCCCATCTCTTAATAAAACAGGTCAGTCGTTTAACCTTCCAACAAAATCTTTCTTCCTCCCGTTTTCCTCAGCCTCTGTGACTATGAGCAGAAAAAGAAATTTGTGTCAGGTTGTCTCATGCTGCTTTAATTACAACTCTAGGCAGGACAGCGTGGTCACTTTCTGGATTCTTTCTCTCCCTCTCGTCTTCTTTTATCTCTATATGTCTTATATGTGCCATCCCATCTTCTGGCAGGGCCTGGCAGCAGCGCCTTTCTCTTTCTGCGGCCTGTGCTGCAGGTAAAAGCGCTTTCAGATCCTGACTAGACAGCTGTATTGAGCTCTGTTACACGCTGCCGCTTGTCTCTTTTCCAGTTGCTTCCATCCTTGCCTTTGTCTCGGTTGTGCAGAAGAAAACAAGTCCTCTCAAGTGCGTGGGTGTTACTCACTGTATTAAAGTTCCAGACTCGCTTGAAAGAGAGCCTCTTCCTGAGGCTCATCCTGCTCTCCTCTCACACAGGAGGGGACCCTCCGGCTTCTCGATCTACATGTCTCCACCACCCAAGCTTCTTCGGAGGCGGTGCGGGGTGGGAGGTTCACGCGGAAGGATGACTGTCGTGGAACCGGGCCTCCGCATGTCTGCCAGTCACCCAGCCTTTAACCAGACACTCCACTTCACAACCTCTCCTCTCTTCACTGCATCTTAAAACTCTCTGCCCTTCCACACATGTTGCCGCCAGGCTGATGAGGAAGTTCCATTCTCTTGCAGGCACGCACCGTTTCCATAGAGACACGCCCCCATCGGGCTGCACTAGGGGAGGGGATTAAATGTCAGTCTGCCAATCAGACAGCGGCACGGCTCCTCCTGCATCTGTGTTCAAATCACGCTTAGGCAGGATTTAGTGTGATTACACTCGAGGGTGAGGGATGTTTTTGTAGCGACTGAAGTGCTGAATATTCCGCTGCACATTAAGAGGAGTAGCAAGTTCTTTACACCCACCAGAATGAGAGTTAGGAAGGAGCCTGTTCTCTGTGCTCTGCTTCAAAGTGAGTCGTTTCTGCAAGATTCTTAAAAGAAAGAACACTCTGACACGCAAAAAGAGCACAGAGCAACCTTCCTCTGCACAAGCACAAGACAAACACATGCAATGAATTTGTGCATATGGCCTCGGGGCTGTAACCCAGGTCCACCTTATTTCCTTTTTGGAAAAGAAGAGCTTTTGTCAGATTTCCTAGAATCACAGTCTGTTTTTTTTCACACATCAGTCTGTGGTATCTCACTGGCAGTTACTGCAGCCTGACCTGAAAACACATCCTGAGAAACGGTCTTTATGAAGCATGAGCTGATCTGTGAGTAATACTGCAGGACTGTTTGGGATTTTGCCTGAAAAAATAGAAGACTGGAGCAAAATCATTTACCCATTTACAATAACAGAGGCATGTCACTGGGACACAGCCCATCATTGATATTTATACAACTGTGTCAGACATCCTAATTTCGGCAGTGAGCAGCTCCTGCTAACATCCGGATTACAGTGGGGAAGCAGACTTCCTCCACCTCTCCGACAGACAGGAGCCTCGTTTCGAGTTTGTACCCACACGCGTTCACTGCGACAGCTGCTTTCGACCCGCTCTGCCGGGTTTATTCTGGAGGGGTTTTTTTGCCCTGGAAACGTCTAACATGTGTTGCAGACGCTGTCGCGCAGCAGCACAGTCTTTGCTTTTATCGCAAGACAATAGATTCCACACAGACAGATCTAAAGCCCTGTGGTCCCTCACAACACACCCAGTTGCATTTCTGCTTTGCTGAAACACAAGTAACTATAACACGAGGCATAGCTAGAAGACCACATTTGGCTCTATTTTTCCATTTCATGGCGACTTGCCTGCCAGCGTCAACAGCTGTAGTCAGGCAAATTGCTCTTTAGTTGCACATATGTAAGCGCAGTTATTGAAAACAGTTTTTGCTCCACTTGTTGCATCCTGGGACATCGGTGAAGTTACTAGCAAGAAAACGACAAATAAAAAAAAGGATTCACCATCCTGACATAAAGATAGGAAAGATATTTTCTGTTTAAAATTTCTCCAGCCAGGATCCCTGTACCCTATTTAGTATATACAGGGTGTATCCCATAATGCACTGCGAAGAGCAGTGGTCCCGAAACAAGCAATCTATCCCATCATCCTTTGCGAGCACATGTGAGAAACTAGACATGACAGGAAAAAATGTAAATCATGACCGGTGCCAGTCTGGTACGGGTTAATTAGGTGATGCTATGACGCCATTTAAAGCAGGTAGTTCTGTGAGATAGTCATGTAAAAAGATGAATCTCTACCTGTGTCTACTCATTCTGCAGAGGAACGTGTGAGGCTCGGTCTTCCATCATATCTCCCTGGAAAAAACATTTGCGTTTCGCTGTCTCTGTTCCAGCTCAGCGGAAAAAAGAAAAACAATTGCCAAAAAAGAAAAAGACGAGAAGATGTTTTCAGTACTTGATGACAGGACATTTTCACAAAAACCTCTTGTCAGTAAAAAGTGTAAAAAACTTAAGTGCTACACAGTACAGAGGCTTATTGTTGTCAAAGTTAATGCTAACCTTCCTGTCTTGTATCATAGCAACCTCAGGGATGGCTCTGGTTCTAATCCTTCCCATTAACAAAACACATACACACAAACGAGCGCAAGCACGCACACACACACACACACACACACACACACACACACACACACAGACACACACACACACACGCACGCACAGGGGGGCAGAAGGAATGAGCCTTGAATGCTATAAAGGCCACTGAGCGGATCCTTCATGCTGAGACTGGCTCATCTGAGTTGATCAAATGTGTCTAAAAACATGGAAGCCTCCTTCTGGCAAGGAGGTGAAAAGGATTTGGAGAATCAATATAATAATAATAATGATAATAATAATAAAAACCTGAAGAAAAGAACTGAATCTCTGTGATTCAGTCTCAAATCAATAGATTCAGAACTAGCGGACTAGTGGTTAGTTTAAGTCATTACCTCAAAGTATGAAAGCAAAGCACAAAATGATTTAGTGGTTCAAAGTAATGACTGACTGCCATTTTAGAATAATCCCAAACTTTCTCAATAATCTGATTCAATAATAGATTGTAATAACTATTCTGATATCCATCCTTTTGACTTACTGTCTGTTATTACTACTTTTGAGATACCAATCCTCTATTCTGGGAATACAGCGTTAAATCATTTTGGGCCAGAATATTTAGAAAGATGAAGACAAGTTTATTCTCAAATTATTGTATTCTCATTCTGCCAACGTAGAAACTGTTTTTTTGTTTGTTTGTTTGTTTTTTATCCTGGTCAGCCTGGTTTTCAGCTGCACGACATCACAGTGCTGGGGGTTCACAGCTGCCAGAGAGGCTGGGAAAGACAATGATGGGGAAACGCCAAGTTCAATTGCAAACAACAGTGAAAAACAAGGCCCGAAGGGTGACAAGTCAGAGAGGACAGCCACACAGCCCACATCTCTCTTTTAGTGATGCATTTGAGTCAAGAAGAGGTTTAGGCTGCAGAAATCATATGGGAGGAGCCCAACATTACGCTAAAACTTATTTTCTGTTTTTTTGAAAGTCATTTCTCAAATACCATCCTAGGGCTATGCAAATATGCCCTCATTACTTTATGTTCACGGCAGTGATTACGCTGTACATTAAATATGCAGTCCCATTATTTCCATAAACCAGTTCTACTCACTTAATTTTAGCCCAATGAATTACTACAGTGATGAGTTTCATGAGCACTAACATATTTCAGATTGTCTGTTTAATGTTAACAAATCGTTCTTACTGAGAAAGCTAAGCAAGAAGTAAACAAAAACGAGATAAATGTGAGAGACAGGGTTTTAGGAAGAATAAACTGGTGTTTTGCTGAATAACTACGCTGACAGATGAAAGAATAAATAAGAACTGGGTACTAAATCTCGCCTTGAGGGTCACATTTCAACAAGAAAATCAACAGCGCCCTCTCCTGACGAAAGCCAGGTACTGACAGAGGCAGCGCGGAGGCAGCCGCATCAGCAGCTGATGCGGGCGGACAGGCCGCCAAAGATCAGGTCAGCGTGGGAACACGCATGTGCAAAACCACTTACAAAACCCGGGCTTGTGTGCCAAAGACAAAGTCGCCATCTTGCCGCCGCTGGGGTTGGATCAATACACACTTCTACTTATTATCCAAATGATTATATCTTAAGATTTTCAAGTTGTGACTGGTCTTTTGTGCTAAAAACTGCAAAAGGAGGAGGGGGGATCATTACTTCACACACACACACACACACACACACACACACACACACACACACACACACACACACACACACACACACACACACACACACACACACACACACACACACACACACCCTAGTCACAATGACTTCAACCAAAAAGGAAAAAGGCTCAGTAGTCATCAGCAGGCCGTCACTAATGTGAGAAATTTAAAAAATATATATAATTTAACAAAATGCCTTACAGCTGTAGCAAAGAACATGCTCAAACTCCTGAGATAATTCTCTCCTCTTTTCAGATAAACACACACAGTGTAGCCACTGTCTCATTATAACACTGACTGTGCTGTAGTGTTAAAACGTATACCCATCTGGAAAATGGGGGGATGAAAGGTTATTTTTACAGCAGAGCTACATCTGATGTGATGTCGGGCCTCCTCATGAGCTTTGCATTACAGGAGCAGCGTTGATCTTTTCCCCATCATCTGATGTTCCTGCCCCAGTGGACCCTGCTCCCAGGGGATATCACGAGGAACACTAGATACATGTGCACACAGAACAAGAAATGTGTGATCAGGATTTTATCTTTTCAGTCCAATCCTCTGCTTATTTCCATATTTTCAGTCTGTGAATGAGTTTTTTTTTTTCGTGAGGTGTCAAATGGCTTGCAGGCACTTTCTTCTGCTGTGTTCAGTGACATGAAAACCTCCCTTCAAATGTTTTCTTGTACACATAAATGCATAATCACTGAGCTAGTTAGATGCCTCAAAGACATTTGTGAACATTTTAACTTAAATTCATTATCGGTTTGTATAATTACTTTAAAGTTGTGTGCATATTTAGCAAAATAAAGTAGTTAGATACACTACTGCTTGACATGATTCCTGTAAAATAAGTCATCAAACAATCTTTAAAGTAATACCTAAAGAAAAAAAACATGTTTCTTTAGTCGATGGGAACCAGTGGGCTAGAATAAAAACTCAAGAGATTGTTTTTTAGCTCAACAAATTCTACAACCCATCATGATTGGCTTGCATGTGTCACATTCAGCTTTCTTCCCACAAACAGATCTTGGCAATAGTTGCAAGGTATTTTATTTGTTAAATCTTAAGCAAGTGTGTATTTAGGGATTATCATTTAATGCTACGAAGAGAAGACAAAAGAGCGCTCAGGCATGAAATGGTGATTTCCTCAACTCGAACAGAAACGAGCTTCAATGCTCAGAGCTGAATAAAAATCGATCTGCAGCATTTTATCAGCTCCTCGGTCGAGGTATCCTCCGTTTCAGCAATGCAGGTCGGAAAAACAGTCACGACCAACAGGCTGCATGTGAGGGAGTCCAGGCTGCAGCATCACTTCCAGGGAGGGCAACCGCGACACGTTCAGGGACGCGCAGCTGGGCAACTTACTGGATCGGCGGCCGTCACAGCGTCCACGCTCAAAGTTTGCTGCTCCATGAAGGAAGAGATAAGTAATCCTCAACACTGCGTGGGAGAAGGTCCTTCAGCACACATGGTCAGCAGAGGGCGAACGTGTGCGTGTGCGCGGGCACGGAGCGGCAGAGCTGGACTCTATCGAAATGTCCAAAGAGCGGCGCGGCGTCCCTGTCGTTAGATTCCCCTTCCCCTCTCTGTCTCTCATCCCCTTCTCCTCCTCCTACTCCTCCTTCTCTCTGCCTCTGCACTCACCCCCTCCTCTTTCTCTGCTCTTCCTCCCACACTTGTGTAATTTCTATTCCGCCCACGCTGCCGTGGGCAGAGACGCGCTCAGCATGGCCAGAGAGGGGGGGGGACCCCTTCCCATTAAGAAACGCACGCCCACTCATGAAACCGGGGTTGAGTTGAATGTGTTCAACGTGCTCCCCTCTTCTGTCATTGTTAGTTCTGCACGTCTGGAGAACGGGGGGGGGGTCAGACACAGGAAGAGCTAGGTTGATGGAAAAAAGGGATATCCTTAAAATGATCAGACTGAGACGCATTCCTCAGCGTGCGGTGACATATAGCAGAGGCATTCATCAGCGCGCCCTCCTCCCACACGCTCAACCATCCTGCCGATCTCCAACTTGGCTCAGAGGGTGAGAACAGCGGGTGAAGTGCCACCTCACTCACGCTCGGCGCTGATAAATAACCAAGAGCGCATTATGCAGAGAGGCTGCGACGGCATTTAGCGTCAGCCTGCAGGAACGAGGGCGTCACGGCAAAGCGTCCTCAAATAAAAAGCTCCGGACAACTGGACTGAAAGTAGCCCACTCTGGAGATCCAGGTCCTCTTGTCACACAGTCCCAAAGTTTTTGCAATACTTATTTCAGATTTTAAGTTGTAGCCTTATGCTAAAAAAAGATCACATGAACCGTCCCTACAGCAGAGCTGCTGGGACAAGAGGGCTGGAGGAAAGCTGGAGAGACAGTGCAGGAGTATCTGAGGGATAAATCTGCAAACGGAGCAGCCAAAGTCCTGACTTGAACCCAATTAAACATCTTCGGACACTGCTGAAATGGCCCCGTCCAACCTCACGGATCATGAGAGCGGCTAAAAAATGAGAGCATATCCCCACATCCAGCCGCAGAGCTGGTGTTCTTGTACCCACGAAGACTGAAGACAATTGTGAAACTTTCTAAAATTCCGTGGTCACTTTGTGTTCTCAGGGTCTCCAGCTTTAACGATTTCTGTGGTCCACACGGGCCACAAAGAGATCTGTTCCTGCCTCAGTTCCTGTCCAATCCGTCCAAAAGTCCCCCACCCCCACATTTTCCCTGCAGAAACGCTGGGGACGCAGTTGGTTTTAGTTGGTTAAAATACATCTCAGTCATTTAGGCCATGCTTTTAAGAAGAAAGAGTGAAGCTGTGAGGGTGACTTCCGCAGCCATCATGTATGGCACGTAGCTCTATTCCATCAAAACTCATTTAGGTTTTATTGTCTGTCAGAATTCTACTTGGCGCTCTGTGGAGCATCATTCAGAAATATCTTACTGTGGAGGAAAATGGCAGTAATCAGCCTTGTAATCAGTGGACTCCGTGGATTGTTTGGTACTTGTATCTGTGAACTGAACTTCTGAATGATCAATTATCGGCTTTCGGTTCACACAATCACATCGTTGTTCCGAAACCTCAAGCACCACTTGTTGGTGCCCTTTGTAATGCTTAGCTGGATGCGAGGCTTATTTTTCTTCCCATCTCGTTGATGATTGCGTCAAAAGCTCCATCGCTGAGGATTTTTAACGTCGGGTTTCTACAAAATTGCTGATGTCGCCACCTCGAGGGTCCTTCGACCAGACCGCATACAGCTGACATGAGACCCTGGTTTGGTGTTTTAGCATGAATAAATATGTAACGCTCGAACGGTACAATCAGACTTGTCACAAGATGCTGCGAGCCTCAAGCTCTTAAGCGTGCGCACGCGCACACACACACACACACACACACACACACACACACACACACACAGAAATGCGGCAGGATGAACGCCAAAGGGGGCTCCAGTAGTTTAAATGGCACAGTTGACAAGATAGCTGGTGTGTGTGTGTGTGTGTGTGTGTGTGTGTGTGTGTGTGTGTGTGTGTGTGTGTGTGTGTGTGTGCGTGCGTGCGTGCGTGCGTGCGTGCGTGCGTGCGTGCGCGCGCGCACGCGCACTGTATGCTCTTTTGTGCTGAGACCTCACTAACGAGCAGAATGTCAGCTTGTTGCTCATCGGAACTCATTAGAAGTGCAGGCTAACAGTTCGAACCCCATTATCTCCCCACGACATCGCTAGCTCTCTCTCTCACACACACACACACACACACAAACACAAACGTACATACAAACAGACATGTGCGTGCACACAGCTCTCTATCTCCTTGATACCCTAACCAATTATGTTTAACCTTACGTGTAACTATTATTATTTTCACCCTGAACTGAAATGCAAAAGTTGTAGGGACACCACAGCACGAGTGAACCCCCCCACAGACACAGACACACAGACACAGACACACACTCTCTCTCCTCCCCCAACAAAACACAAAGCCTCCTCTGTTTGTGGATATTATCGCTTGTGCAGCAAAAGTAAAAAAAAAACAAAAAAAAAAAGCCTAACGACCGGAAGAGAAAGGTAGAATAGATGAGGGCACTGAGGGTTTGATGAGGAGAAAAGAGGAGGAAGCCTGCCATGGAATGGCAAAGGGAGAGAAGGGAGAGGAAAAGCTCTGCCCTCATTTGAAACACAAAGTGCTTCCCCGATCACCAATGGCTGAAGCAGACATGTTGTGGCTCCTGCTATACTTAAATGTAAATTAGTGACATCACATGGTCTGGAAGTAAAGACACAGACGAAATATTCAATTATGCATGAAAATACGGGAACATCAAATTCCACGAATATGGCTGTGGGAAAGGACTGGCCTGCAGGCATTGCTTCTTGGAAGTGCTGCACTTTGTGCTATCTTTTCATTTAAAAGCTAAAAAAAATGACTTTATCTTCTGCTGGTGGCAGGACTTGACATTGATTATAAGATACACAAAGAATGTGAAAATCAATTTTGTATCCTGATGAAGAATAAGTGATGGTTAACTAAAGACAGCCCCTTTCTTTAAGGAAGCTACAATGTGTGTTACTGTTTTCAGAGTTATAGTAGCAGAAATCTCCTTATATTCCCCAAACTAATGAAATCATCCATTATTCATCTGTCTGCGTGTGTGATTGTCAAGCTCAGTCTGATTGTCAACTGGTCTTTTGGGGGGAAACCAGACATTTGGTCAAAACGAAAGCAACGACTGGGTGTTACATTGAGCTTTCATCTCTCTCTCTCTATCTCTCTCTCTCTCTCTCTCTCTCTCACTACAGAAAAATGTCAAAAATGTACGATTAAAAAAACATGAGTGAAGCTGCAGTGATCTTATCTGTTCTGGCCCCTCAGTAGCAGCTTAACAACGGAAACATTTAGCTTTCTTCTGATCTCTATCTTGTGCCACAACTACTGTTGTGAATCATGATGACAGAAAACACTGCTTCAGTGTACGAAGCCGTCCCTCCCACACACACACACACACACACACACACACACACGGTTAACGCTTGCCATGCAAGGCTGAAAAAGAAGGTAAATGTTCTCCACCACACTGTTTTGCATTGGGCAAAAATTAAAGTCAACTAGAAACAAATAAGCGCACTGTTAGACAGAACTCATGGCTCTCAAGTGACTGTGGTCCAGGTAATTTCTTCAAGCTAAAAGAGAAAAGTCTTTCTCCTGTAACACTGTGTCCTACTCAGCTGGCTACACAACACCTTCATTCAAGCCAAGTTGCATATTGCTGCTATTTGGTCCAAAAACCGACTCCATCCGCAAAACAGAGATCTGCTCCGGTCTTAACGCCCGTGCCTGTTGCCACAGCGATGAGAGGAGAGACCCTGGTGTACCATGTCAGGCTGTATGCTGCGTAGCAGCTGCTATTATTAGAGGCGGACGCATGTGTGGCTCAAACACGGGAGGTAGAAAGGAGTGTGAAGACGTCAACCAAACGTGATGGGTCTGTGTGTGTGTGTGTGTGTGTGTGTGTGTGTGTGTGTGTGTGTGT